>ML802132.1:354241-400198 GCA_009831015.1 Picea engelmannii | reverse complement strand
AAATCACTTTAATTAATTAATTAACCTTTTTACCTCTGAAAATATCCTTATCTCTCCTTGTGGCTTCCCTGGCCACTGAAAGTCACTTCTAGCCATCCCATCCTGTAGTGTTGCTCCTCTCAATTCCAATGACATATTACACTGAGAGGTTCCTCCAAGTAATGTGCCCAAAATGCCCTCTTCATTGATTTTAATTAACTTATAGCTCAAAATAGTCAAAATCATGGAAATCGTCGGAATGGAACGAAACCAAAGACAACCTATGCGGAATGGCTCATAATGATGGAATATGATGACAAATGCCAATTGGACCCCACAGTGCCTCTCAAATACCCATGTACTCACTATAACATCCATCTGGCTACTCTTGTCATCATAAGTCTTTGCCCTGTGATGATGTCCCAAAGTGGGGACATTACATACTGAGAGGGGGGTGAATTAGTATTACATAGTAATTATTAGTTTCATTTACCATGGTTTATTTTTATTCAAAATATGTTATTTACCAACATTTAATCATGCAATTCAAAATAAACAGAGATTTAAAATGGAAACCCAAATGGGAGAAAACCACAAAAACTTTCTTTTAAAAAATTTGTAAGCACCAATTTATAGAAGAAACCAATCTGCAATAATATTTGCAAGCACCAACCTATAGGGGACACTAATTCCATTGTTGAGCACCAACTCAGCTAATGGGTAGAAACCCACAAAATTATTGTTCATGGGAACCAACCTATAGGAGATATCAATCCCCATCCTTGGTCCACCTTGCCTCCCTAAAAGGATTTGTAAATAGTAGTTTGCTTCAGAATACCTCTCTAGCATGCTTCATCCTCTATGTCATCAAACCTCATATCACCTTCATCACTTCCATGCTATTGTACGAACGTCAGAGCCTCACTTCTTTACACTTCTTTCATTGCACACTCTCTTTCAAAACAATTCAGGCATCATTATATATTCGAGCTCATAGCCCATGGATTTGTTCTCAACCAAATTATATTCAACAAGTTGGCTCCAGGTTTCCATTAAAACTGGGCTTAAATGGAAAACAATTCTTCCAACTTGTCCCAAACTCCTTCCCTATTTCATGCATGGGCTTGATAGAAGTTATCAAATGATCAACAATCATTGGATCTTCCTCCAATTCAAATATCGACCATCGATCTTCTTTCTACCCATTGAATCAATACAATCTTATGCAATGCATCTTCGATGCTCAACAACCATCTGATTTGGATCTCGGGTTGATTTAATCCATTGATTTCATTATGTCCATGTAACACCCTAGGTTTTGAACAACCATTTTAAATAATGTATTGTTACAATGCTAAGAGGCCAGAGTGCCCAAATAATTATTAGAGGCCCAATATGCCCAAGAAATGTAATTTTTTGATCATTAATAATACTAAACACATCGTTGGCTGCTAGATGGAAAAGGACTAGAGTTATAGGGGGATATGATTCCACAAGAGAGGGAGCTTGAGGGACTAAGTGTTATTCTTATTTTCTTATTAACCTTTTTTTCTAAGGGAGGGTATCAATTACATGAACTTGTTGGGGAAGGCTAGGAGGTTCTTGTTTTTCCCAGAAGGTTACTTAAACCCATGGATGATTTTAGGGGCTAAATTTCACTCATGGGCTAATTTTCCATGGTTTTTCCAAAAATGAGATTCGATATTTTAAAAATGATTCGCCCAAATTCTATAGGATAAAATTATTTTACCTTTAAAATCGCCAAAAGTTTAAAAAACTATATAAAATATTTTGAAATTTGAATATTTTTACAAAAATATAGCTAAACATTTATAGTTGACATATGAAGGATTAGTAAGATTCGCCAAGGTTTCTACATTTTAAAATAAATTTCCATCCTTAAAATCATCCCTTCTTAAACCTGCCTCTGGTCTGATGGGGAGGTTGGAATGATGACTTGGTCACTGATTTCCCGTTCACTCACTCATTCTTCCCTCACACACTCCCATGCATGCACTCCCATGCACTCTCTAAACCATTCATCGACCCATCCTCACCTGCGTCTTGGTTGGAAAAGTGAAAGGAAATGAAGTTGTTGAAGAATTATCCATAGGATAGTTGGCTATAGTGGTCCTTGGTGTGATCTAGCCATGACCTGGGGCCTGCATGTCTGAAATGCATTGGCATGTTCCATGTCTTGCTCACAACTGTGAGTCCTGAGAGTCTTAACATTGCGATTCTGGACTAGCTATGTTGGAAGCCCTCGAAGGAAGGAGAAGGATTGCCTTAGGCACTGCATGGAAGAGAAGGGTGGAGGTCCATTCTCTCGGGTGGTACAGGCTTGGTAGAAGAGAGATGAGTACTTGGATTGTTGTGGGTGTCGAGAAACTTATGAGAGCTTGAGAGTTGAATGGTTTGGGAACCCAAGTACACTCTGGAACTGTCCTTGTGGATTCATACCCCTGGCTCGGGGGTGACATTGTTGTTGATATTTGGAGAAACGGTGTCTACGGTTGGGTGGAATGTCCTTGGTTTGCAGCCAGTCGGTGTCATATTTCATAAAGATAAGTAATCTTGGTCATGATATCCCTACCTGTGTATGATTCTGATGTGTAATTTAATTATCATCTACATGTGTATGAATGTATTTTCGTGTGTAATTTTATTATTATCTACATGTATGTGATTGTATTTTCACTATGTATATTTAATTATCGTTTAACGTAATCTTTAGATTATGCATGCTTGTTGGATATTGTTTTTCATGTTGTTAAATTTGTTATCTTATGCATCCTTAATGACTAGAGAAGGTATCTTTAAGAGAAAGAATTCTGAGGGCGGGCTTGAAGGTAGTGTACCTGGCCTGTGGGTGGTTGGGTATGTTACAGTTTGGTATTAGAGATTTTGGTTGAAACAACAGGCGAGTATGGGCCGAGTCTCTTGGTCAAAATCTCGTGGTCGAGATCGAACTTTGACCGTGAAGTTGAAAAGCTCAGGAGGAATGGCATTACAGAATCTATGTAGGAGACGAAACATCATAGAACCTATGTGAGGGTTCGAAGGATCGTGATCGTTCCTTTTCTTTTCAGGAGCGATCGCCACCATAGGATCGGGGAGATCTAAGATCATTGGATCAGAGGAAAGGTAAATAGGGGTCTTCCAATTAAAAGGAAGCAAGGTTAAAGGTCGCAACCGTCGAATCCCCTTGGAGAGATATCAATGGCCACAAGACATTGTGGGGAATTGAGTTGCACGGGAGATAATTCCCAAGGTGGTCCCGCAATACAAACCATGGTTTCCCTGAGGGTTTACGTGTTAGCATCAAGAGAATTGCAGGGTAAAAAGCGAGTTATTCCAAACCACCAACGCATGCCCCCGCAAATTAAAATGCATGCAGTAATGTGACAGGTTAGAGCTCGAACATCAAAACTTTGAATAGCTGAAGTAGCTGGGAACCGTCGATCCATAGGAGGAAACACATCAACTGATCGTGTTCTCCAAGTGAAATAACCCCAGGAAAGATCGAGTGAGGAGAAGTTGAGTTTTGAAACTCCTGAAGCCAGGAGAGCTGGATACCTGAAGTAAGCAACGATTGTCAAATCATCTGAAGTAGATCTTGACCGTTGATCGCCAAGAGGTTACGTGTCATCATATTAATAACTCTAGAGGAATCCATTCAATAGGTTTTTTAGTTGAGGTTTGAGACTCCTAAAGACCAGAGAACTAGAGATATGGAGAAAACCCCGACCATCTGATCATTCAAGAAGATCGCATCCATTGATATTCGGAGAGCCACACGTCACCAGATCCTTGAATTCGGATAAAATCTAGTGGGGCCAAATAAGTTTGAAATTTGAGATCTCCGAAGTCTAGAGCCCAGAAGAAATCATAGCCATCAGATTGAGGAGGAAACATGGAGCAGATCCATGGACTTCAGGTGAAGCCCTGAAGTGAATCTTGGTTGTCCAATCTAGGAGGACACATGGTGACAGATTGGACAGTTCGAGAATTCAGATTTCGGGAGAATTGAAAGTGTTCTAGTTTGAAAACTCCAGAAGCCCCAAATCCTGAAGAGCCAAAGTGATGAGGCATGATGACATCACCTGAGATGATGTGGAAACATGGAATGTGTGCCACGTGTCAATAATATTTGTACATTTGGAACATTGAAAGGTCGATTAGAATGTGACATGTGTCACCTGTCTGATAAGGCCATGTGGCTGCTTCCAGCGTTTCACCACATGGAGACAGATCATGCAGCCTGAAAGACTAGGAACCCCATAAGGGAAAGGTGTGTTAGGTTGCGTTGGGTAAAAACTCCCAAAGGCTGGAGTATATATCAACCATCAATTCTAGAGGACACGCGTCAAAGGATCATAGACTTCGGGTGAAAGCACTCCAGGAGAAAATTCAGGAGGGAAGTCTAAAACTTCCGAAGCCCGAAGCTCCGAAACGATTCACAGTCACTGATATGTGGGAGGACACCTATCGACAGATCAATAACATTGGTTAAAGGAGTTCCAGGAGGAGGCAAGTGAGAAAAGTTGAGACTCTTGAAGCACAGAGTCCCAAAGTGGATCTCGATCATCGATCATGAGAGAGTACGAGGACCATTGACCTAGTCCTAGTTGAATGTCCCAAAGTCCTGAAGATCTAGACAAGCGCTTTTCAGCAAAGCACAGGGTCATGACCATGGTCGTATGAAAATCGAGAGATGATGAAAGGATGGCTAAGGGAATATTTAGTTTTCTCCGAGACAGAAACGTGCTAAGGGAGGATTTCACCACGGTTTCTAGTTGTGATCACCTGGGAAGGTGGTTTGAAGGAAGAATCTACACAGGGTGAAACTCTGTGATAGCCAAGGATAAAAGGAAACTTTTATTTTTGGAGAATGGGGATATAATATCCATGAAAAAAAAAAAAAAGAGACCTGTAGCATGGTTGGCAATGTTTTTTTCCTATCATACACATAATTCTAACAAAATGGTCACTTGCACATTTTTCAAAATTAGGAGGCTTAAGAGCATTATCTCAGGATGTGTATTGAGGAAATGGAAGAAGGTGAGGGAGCCTCCAGTCATGAAAAGGAGGACGAAGGCCAGAATACTAGAGTTGTTAATGCAGAGACAGATTCCAATGGGTGCAAAAGAAAAGAATATTAGGAAACGTTAATAGAAATCGTAAGAAGCCTGAATATGGAAGTGTAGAGATACAAAGCATAAAATGAGAGACTGATGAGAGAGAAAAGCTAGATAAATGCTCGAGTGTTGAAGATCTTAAATCAATTGCAGAGGCAAAGGAAGAAGGGATCAAACTCAAGCCAAGAGGAAGAAGGTAGGTGTCATGAAAGAGGATATGCTCGTGGAAGAGATGGTTATTCCAGAAGTGCTAGTAGAGCTCATGGACACCACTCACTTCCTTACTCAGGAAGAAATTTTTATGCATCGGATGGTCCCGTAAGAAGTCCAAAAGTGTCTCCTATCAGACATGAGAGACATAAACAACTGGTAGATTTTTTGCAGGGAGATTTGAGGAAGCTCATGTCACCTTCCTTCAATGGTGAAAGAGAAAGGTAAGATGATGTCGAAGCATAATTGCTTGGGCTCCAAAGATATTTTCAGTGGCATAACTATTCATCAAACCTGGAAGCCAAGATTTCCACCTAATATTTAGACGGGAAAGATGCAGTGTGGTGGGACCAACTGAAGCAAGTGGAGCTTGTTGATGAAAGTAGGATCAGTTGGAAACAGTTCAAGAAGTACTTCTAGAAGGAGTACCTCTCAGATAATTTCTATGACAAGAAAATGTAGGAGTTCTTTGAACTCAGGTTGGGAATTATGACTATGGAAGAATGTGAGAAGAAGTTCTTGGGATTGTTAAAGTATGTCAGGTTCATTGGTGATGAGAAGGTGAAAATATAAAGATTTCTAAATGGATTTCCAACCTTCTATAAGGAAAATATCAAGTATCATGAACCCAATACCTTGACTGAGGCCACCAAGAAGGATAAATACTTGTATGATCAAGGCTAGGGAAGAGAATCCCTATAGAAATGTTGGAAGGACAAGAAGAATGTGAATTCTAATTAGAGGATGAAAGGATTCAAACATCCCTTCAATAGGAATGAGCCAAATAGAGATCATCAAGATCAGTATGCTAAAGGGGATTTCAAGAAGGAATACTCCTCGAGAAAAAGGGGAAGACCACCAATCCAATGTTGGGGATGTAAAGATGATCACCTGTACAAGGATTTCCCACACAAAAAGGATAGAGTGAATACTTTTCACAACATCCAAGAGGCTACAATAGTCGGAGATATGGGAAGAATCTATGAAGCTTTAAATGATTGAAAAACATAGTGCCAGTCCAATATGATCGAGGTGGAAGGTAAGATCATAAATCAACCCGTTGCTATTTTGATTGATTCAGGAGAAAGCCATTGTTACATTGATCCTAATATATTGGATAGATTACATTTGGACAAAATTAAACTTGGAAAATCAAGTTTGGTTCAGTTAGCCACTGGAACCAAAAGAAGAATCCATGGTATGGTCAGAGGTTGTTCCATAAGTCTTAATGGCATGAATACTAGTACTGATCTAAATATCATACCATTGGGGTCTTATTATGTTATGATTGGGATGGATTGGTTGGACAAGCATCATGTTGTCCTAGATTGCCATAACAAGACATTTACATGTCTTGATGGAAATGGAAAACAGAGCACTGTGAAAGGAGTTCCAAGACCCACCGCTATAAGGGAGATTTTGGCCTTATAGATTAAAAGATGTTTTATAAAAGGATGTCAACTGTATACAACTCATGTGGAGGAGCCAATTCATAAAAAGGGGCCAAGCCGCAAATATTTCTTGGTGCTACAAGAATTTGAAGACGTATTCCAAGAAATACCTAGATTTCCACCAAGAAGGGAGATAGATTTCTTAATTGATTTAGTTCCAAGAGCTGCGCCGGTGTCGAAAACACCCTACAAAATGAGCACACAAGAATTAAAATAATTACAAATGCAACTAGAAGAATTGTTGAAGAAAGGGTACATACGTCCAAGTGTATAATCTTGGGGAGTACCAGTACTTTTTGTCAAAAAGAAGGATGGAACCTTGAGGCTATGTATTGACTTCCGACAGCTGAACAAGTACACTATAAAGAACAGGTATCCTTTATGTAGTGTCCCCAGGGCCGAGCACCATTATAGATCATGATATATGCAATGAATTGTAAATGTGCTCTATAGGCTAGCGGGCCAAGGTTTGTATAAGCCGGAAGGCATATGTGTTTGTTAGGCCAGGAAGCCTAAGTGTTTGAGGGCCAGGAGCCTGCTGTTGTACTTGTATGTATGCAGAATAATCAATAAAATATAAACACCTCTAGGTGCAGACCGACCACGATGAATGAGTGAAGGGGGACTGAGCATCCACAGAGTGGGAAAGAAACTAGGGGCTAGAAGGTGGGAAAGGGGCTAAGTGTTGAGCCTAGGGGGCTTAAAACTGGGAAATAATATTTTAATATTATCTCAAAAAGAGACATGTGCATTTATGTTTATCCTAAGTTTTGAAAAGGGAAAGCATGCAAAAGGGATGCAGGTTGATGGAATGCATGCATTTCCAAGGGTGACAAGTGTTAGCCCTGATGCATGCAGATAAAACGACCGAGATGATCCGTGAGGGGGATTCCTCCTCCATTCCACCCGACTGTCGGAGCGTGTACAGGCTCTGAGCAGTACGATTAACTCGACCTCTGCAAAGAATACCTCGTGCGTCCCTGAGCTAGAAAGCCTGTGATTGTTCTGAATAATCCATACCTCTCTGTCCCAAAGACGTGACCGTGAGACCCATTTGCCATCCCCAAACCAGTTCGAGGAAGCCTGTATCTGTCTCTAAGGAAACTGGTTTATTCCTCTGTTCTGGAATGGGAAATTAAATAGTCTGTGTTGATTTCAAGAATAGCCTGTGTGTGGTTTGAATTTTGAAAGGCCGAAACATCTTCTGTCTGAGCGCCGAGCCTATGTGTGGAGCCAATCTGCAAGACCATCTGCCATTGTTAAACCTGCTTGATAGCTCGTGTTTTTTTTCCCCCGTGGGTTGTTGACCACGCAGTACTAGACTACATGAAGCTTGTTGGCCTATTAGCGACTCCTCCAGGTGAGAGAGTGCGCAGAGGGAGGAGAGAACTCCTGGAAGGAACCCTGTAGCTGTCATAGAGCCCGGAGACTTCCGGTCTGGCCTGTTCCTGTAACCCAAGGTAAGGGAGACTGGCAGCTGAAGGACTGTCCAGGTGACAAAGAAGGTGCACTCTCCTGGGATGGAACAGACATGTGGGGAATGAAGGTCTGTGGGCAGTGAACAAGGGAGATTCCTGGGAGAGCTTTCTTCCTGGTGGTTGTGTATGACTGAATTCCCTGTAACCTCAGCCTGAGTCTGGATTCCTTTCCCTGGGGTGGAGCTTAGTCCCAACTCGGGGGTGACCCACTGTTGAGTTGAGGAGCAGTGCGGTCTATGGATGGGAGGTTCGTGGGAGGCCTGCATTTGGCTGGTGGATTTCTTCACTGTCAGCAGATAAGTATCTGACTATGTTTAATCACATTTGCATGACTCTTCTGGATATGTTACCATGTTTTCCGCTATGTAAATGAATTACTGTTGAATGCTATGGCTTGTTTAATTGTAGTAGTAACTTATATATTTTACTCTTAGATTTAAGTGTGTTTAATTGTTTAAATTCATGTGCTTATAATGTCTATACGAATTATGTAAAAATACATGTATAGAATGGTAACTGAGAGGTTTGAAAACCTCGGTAGTGAAAAGGGTACACTACAAATTGGTATCAGAGCGAAGGTTTCGACACTGAGCCTAAATGGGCCAGTGGAGCGGTCTTTGGACTAAGAATGCGAGGGGAAATTGAGTCGGGAGGACCAATTTTGGACCCTGGTTTGCTCCGAAGCGTCAAGGAGACACTTGACGAGTTTTTATTAAGCTCAGGAGGTATAGCGGTGCTATGAAACCACAGCCGATGTGGTCTACGACCACGGGGAGACAGGTCTCTACACCAATGGTGTTATAACCTTAGGATCCATTCGGGAGGGAAGGCGAGCCTTCGTGACCGTCGGATCTGGAAAAAATGTGTGTAAGGATTAAAATTCCTTTGGAAATGGCAGAGGGGTGTGGAAATCATGATATGCGAAATCCTGAGTCAGTTAGAAACCATACGAGCCGTCGGATCTTGGCCAGAAAACCCGACAGTCGTTGGATCTGTCGGGAGGTGTCTGAAGGTTAAACCTCAGAAACTAGGGGCGAAAGATCCGATGAGATCTAGAGCCTTCCATTGGAGAGAGACACGTGGCAGAAATCGAGCGCCCGTCGACACTTTGGTGCATTGGAAAATCGATGTATCGGTGTTCTCAAGTACACAAAACTCTTGTCACTCGGAATCGCAATCCACGATTTACCAACAAGATCGGGATCATTCATTTAGTGGATGCGTGGCAGAGATCTGCGCCATCTGAGAAGTCCTGACAAGGATCCAAACTCGTTGGAGTTTGGAGTTCATCGGTATATTGGGGATCCCGGTGACGAGTGACTCGTGCACTTCGAAATCGCGACTCGCAAAACCACTATCGGTGGAGAACAACTGTCAGTCATAGCGGGACTGAGAGAAGCACCGTAGTGCGGGAGCTAGTTTTCAGCTGGACGAAGGTCAAAGCTCATCAAGAAATTGAGGATTCCGTTGTCAAGAGTTTTGGCACATTTCGATTCGCGGAACCCTGAACCCCGATAAGGGAAAAGGTCGGGGTCATGAGTCAGCGGTGACATAGTGTAGAGCCCATAGTAGGGGCTAATGCGTAAAGGAACGCATTGGGATTCCGAGGATCGTGAGTCTTGGGGTAGAGTGTTTTACAACATCGTAAACCCTGTAGCCCCAACAGGAGATAGGACTACGGTCCCGGGAAATTGTGGTCACATTGGCAGGGCTTGGCTTGGAGGGCCAAAGCACATCGGAGGATCGGGAGTTCCGAGTACATGTGTAGCTCAACACCCCAAACCTCGAAACCCTGATAAGGGACATAAGACAATGGTCTTATAGCAGCCGGTCGTATGGATTAAAGGCTTAGTCGGTGGAGGCTAAGATGACAAGGTAGTGCATCGGGAAATCGAGAATTCGGGGATTCAACCCACCAGAACATTGCCAGTTTCAAAACCCCGATAGAGGTAACCCCGATAGAAGGAAGGGAGACCTCGAAGAGTTTCCTGTGGAAGGAAAATTTCCCGATAGGGAAATAGGAGAATTTCAAAGTTCTTCGGGCCGAGGAAGGAGAAAGGTCAACATCGCTCCTCGGGGTTTCGTGAAAGGGAGGTGCTAGGGTTGGACGCCACAACTCACCAAGGTGCGAGTAGTGAAGAGTGCTAACACTTAGACTTAGACCTAGACTACGATCATGCGTAGCAGACCCTAGCGAGGAGAGAGCCATACCCTTGTCGCATCTCGGGTATCGACGTTTAGAGGAATGAGTCGAAAGTTTTCGACTCACGAACTCGTGATGTCGCAAGTTGCGAAAAGGGTGACTTGGGTTTTGTATATTTAATCGCCGGATCTACGTGGACCGAGATTCTGAAGTTCCGAAACCCCAGAAATTGCAGAGCTAGACAGAGCTTGGAAAACTTTTTGAAGTTGAAATGTCTTTCGTTCTTGTTCATATTAGTTATAAATGTCGTGGATTGTTCCTAAAGTTTAATGGCCTGACAAATTTTGAATTTAATTGCACAGTGCGTGTGAAGAATTCAATAAAGGCCAGAATTCTAGTTAATCAACGCCGAGTATGGAGTGGGGAAAAGTGTAGTTTACCCCTGAAATAGAAGATGAACAGGAAGGAAAGGATGCTAACCTAGGATTCAAAGGATCGAACTCTAATGGGCATGGAAAAGAAATGGATAAGGAAGGACATATGATGAAAATCATTGAAGGGATGCAAAGAGAGGCCAAGGAGCGTCGAGCTGATAGCCGAAAGCTCATGAAAGTTAGGGATCGGCAAGGGGAATTAAACTTAAAATTTTTAAAGAGTCTGGAAAGAATATAGAAGAAACTTGAGAAGGGAAGAGACTCAGGTACAATAGAGAGTCGCAGAAATCATGGGAGAAGAAGCAGATCGAGAAGTGGTAGCCGACATCACATTCGCTCCCAAAAACATTCGGACAAGGAGACAAACAATAGTTCAAGCCCATCCCCTACCAGAAAACATCAAAAATATGGAAAGGAAGAACTGAAGGGAGAGATGAACAAAATTAAGCGTCCAACATTCGATGGAGAGCATAAGAAGGAGGAAGATGTCGAGACCTGGTTACTTGGCATGAAGAAGTACTTTCAACTACAGAATTATTCTGCCCATACAGAGGGAAGAATTGCAATGTACCAGTTGAAAGGAAAAGCATCCATGTTGTGGGATAAGTTTGTGCAGGTGCAGCACATCAGAGAGAAAGAGGTCACGTGGAAGGAATTTAAGAGGTATTTCGAGAAGAAATATCTAACTAAAAGATACTATGACAGAAAGATGGAGTTCTTCGAACTCAAGTTGGGCAGTATGACTATTGATGAGTATGAACAAAGTTTTCTAGAACTACTGAGGTATCTTCCATTCATCAAAGACAAGGCTGTCGAAATTCAAAGGTATCTGAGTGGACTGCCACCTTCCATGGGTGACAAGATTCAATATGATGATCCTAATACCATGGAAGAAACCATAAGAAGGGAGAAATGCCTATATGAACAACAAAGGGAAAAGCCTACCTTTCGGAAGGCTTGGGATGACCAGAAGAGGTTTAAGAAAGAACAGAGGCAGAAGGGAAGCAAGCCTTCCTTTTTCATAAACAGTCCTTGGGGATAGTCATATTTTAAAGAGCCCAAGAAAGTTGAAGGGAGTGAGAAGATGCCAAGGCCTCCACCCATGGAGTGTTGGGGTTGTAAAGGGAATCATTGATATAGAGACTGCCCCCATAGGAAAGACAAATCAAGAACTGTCCATACTATTCGGCAAGCTAAAACAGTGGAGGATATGGGTAGCATAATGCCGAGGATCTACGCAGCCCTGGACAACGAGCAAGCAGAATTTCAATCACACATGATTGAAGTGGAAGGTATGATCAACAACCGACCACTTGTTATTTTAATTGATTCAGGGGCTAGCCATAGTTATGTAGATCCTAGAGTGGTGGAAAGTTTGCATCTAACGAGAAGCAAACATGAGAAGTCTTGGTTAGTACATTTAGCCACAGGGACCAAGAGGAAAGTGATTGAATTGGTTAAGTCTTGTTCAGTGGATATGAAAAGAATGAGCACTAAGGATGAATTGAACATTCTACCTTTAGGCTCATATGATTGCTTAATTGGGATTGACTGGTTGGACCAGCACCATGCCCTTATGGATTTTTGTAACAAGAGGTTCACATGTCTGGATGAAGAGGGAAATCAGGTAACAATGTAAGGAATTCCCAGAGCCGTGGCGGTTAGAGAAATCTCAGCCATGCAGTTGAAAAAATGTTACCAGAAAGGTTGTTAATTATTTGTAGCCCGAGTGGAGGAAGTATTCCAAAATGTGGTCTCGAATCTGGAAGACCACAGGGTGCTTAAAGAGTTTGAGGACGTGTTTCAGGAGGTTCCTGGACTACCTTCGAAGAGGGACATTGAATTTTCTATAAATCTAATGCCTAGAGCAGCTCCAGTTTCGAAAGCTCCTTATAGGATGAGTACGCCAGAGCTGAAAGAATTGCAATTGCAGCTCAAAGAGTTATTAAAGAAAGGCTACATTCATCCCAGTGTGTCACCATGGGGAGCCCCAGTCCTATTTGTGAAGAAGAAAGATGGGACAATGAGGCTGTGCATTGACTTTCGACAGTTGAATAAAGTCACTGTCAAAAACAAATATCCTCTGCCAAGGATTGATGATCTTTTTGATCATTTGAAGGATGAGAAAGTATTTTCGAAAATAGATCTTTGATCTGGATATCATCAAGTGAGGATAAAATATTAAGACATCAGCAAGACCGCCTTCAGAACAAGGCACGGTCATTATGAATTTACAGTGGTGCCATTTGGACTGTCCAACACGCCTGTTGTCTTCATGTGCTTAATGAATGGAGTGTTCAGAAATTATCTGGACAAGTTTGTCATAGTCTTCTTGGACGATATCTTGGTGTATTATAAGACAGAGGAAGAACATGAAAAACACTTGAGAATGGTGCTACAGATGTTGAGAGAACACCAGTTGTACGCAAAACCGAGCAAGTACTCCTTTTACCAAAAGCAGATCCATAACTTGGGACACATTATATCAGAGAAGGGGATCGCTGTGGATCCTAAAAAGGTACAGGCCATTCAAGAATGGCCATCGCCAAGAAATGTGGAAGAAGTTAGATCTTTTATGGGTCTGGCAGGCTATTGTAGGAGTTTCATAGCCGGATTCTCAAGGATAGTGCATGCTATCACTTCCTTGCAAAGGAAGGAGAAGAAATTTCAGTGGACTGATGAATGTGAGAGCAGCTTCCAGCAACTGAAGCAACTGCTCACTAGTGCTCCAATCCTGAAAATTGTAGATCCAGACAAGGATTATGTAGTGTGCACAAATGCGTGTAAGGAGGGGCTGGGAGGAGTTCTCAGCCAAGAAGGATTTGTAGTTTGCTATGAATCCCGAAAGTTGAAGGAGCATGAGAAGAATTATGCCACTCATGATTTGGAGCTGGCAGCAATCGTCCACGCCTTGACAAAATGGAGATGTTACCTCATGGGAAAGAAATTTGAGTTGAGAATAGACCATAACGGTCTGAAGTATTTAATTGATTAGCCAACCTTAAATGCCAGGCAAATTAGATGGCTGGAATTTCTGTGTGAATATGACTTTGATATCAAGCATATCAAAGGGAAAGAAAATAAGGTGGCTGATGAACTCAGCAGAAAAGTGCACGAATTACATGCTACAGCCATTAGCATGTATAGAACTGAGATTAAAGACAGAATTCTTGAAGCTGCAAATGTTGATTTGCAGTACAAAAGACTTGTAGCAAAGATACAACAGCATGAGAAACCACAAACTAAGGAAAGTTACAACTTGGGAACTGATAGTTTACTTCTGTATAAAAACAGAGTGTATGTACCTAATGACCGAGAATTGAAGCTGGCAATTCTAAAAGAAATGCATAATGTGACTTATACTGGTCATCCTGGATATCAAAAGACTGTGGCAGCAGTCAAAAGCCATTATTTTTGGCCGGGGTTGAAGAAAGAAATTGCTGAATAAATCGCCAGATGTATGGAATGCCAAAGGGTTAAGGCTGAGCATAGACACCCAACAGGGTTGTTACAGCCTTTACCGATTCCTGAGTGGAAATGGGACGTGGTAACAATGGATTTTATCACAAGATTGCCCAGAACAAACAAGTAGCATGATTCAATCACGGTGGTGGTGGACAAGCTTACTAAAGCTGCCCATTTTATTCCACTGAAAATCACCCACAAAGCAACAGATGTTGCTGATATCTTTTTAAAAGAAGTTGCATGCTTGCATGGAATTCCAAAAACAATTGTGTCTGATAGGGACCCAAAATTCACTTAGAATTTCTGGAAAGGACTGTTCAAAGGATTCGGAATGAATATGAACTTTAGTACAGTGTATCATCCCGAGTCCAATGGATAGACATAAAGAGTAAATAGAGTAATCAAAGACATGCTGAGAATGTATGTGATGGATAAACCATCAAGGTGGGAAGACTACCTACATTTGGTAGAATTCGCCTACAATAACGGGTATCATGCATCACTGAAGATGAGCCCATTCGAAGAACTTTATGGAAGAAAGTGCAACACTCCAATGATCTAGGATAATCCAACTGATAGAATAGTAGTTGGACCTAAACTACTCAAAGAGATGGAAGATCAAATGATAAAAATCAAACAGAATCTGAAAGATGCCCAGGACAGGCACAAAAGTTACGCTGATAGTAACAAAACCCATAGAGAATTCAAAGTGGGTGACCATGTTTTCCTGAAAGTGAAAACTAACAGGAGTTCCCTGAAGTTGGGAAGTTGCACCAAGTTGGCAGCAAGATTTTGTGGGCCATTCGAGATCTTCGAAAGGATTGGTCCAGTTGCATACATGATTTCATTACCTGCATCTATGACTGTACATAATGTGTTTCATGCTTCACTACTTAAGAAATATGTACCTGATACTAATCATGTTATCGATTGGAGTGTGATCCAGGTAGAACCAGAAGCTGTCCTACAAGTGCATCCTGTACGCATATTGGACAGGAAAAGCAAACAGCTCTGGAATCGAGCTATAGATCTTGTAAAGGTCCAGTGGACCTCGTACGGTCCTGAGGATGCGACATGGGAGCATGCAGATGTTATGCGGGTAAAGTACCCACATCTTTTTGAAAATTTTGAAGAACTTGCAGATGCGATGTAAAGTGGCACTGATGACAGTGCAAAAATAAGGGGAGGGGGATTGTAGTGTCCCCAAGGCCGAGCCCCGTTACAGATCATGATATATGCAATGAATTGTAAATGTGCTCTATAGGCTGGTGAGCCAAGTTTTGTATAAGCCAGAAGGCTTATGTGTTTGTTAGGTCAGGAAGCCTAAGTGTTTGAGGGCCAGGAGCCTGTTGTTGTACTTGTATGTATGCAGAATAATCAATAAAATATAAACACCGCCAGGTGTAGACTGACCATGATGAATGAGTGAAGGGGGACTGAGCATCCATAGAGTGGGCAAGAAACTAGGGGCTGGAAGGTGGGAAAGGGGCTAAGTGTTGAGCCTAGGGGGCTTAAACCTGGGAAATAATATTTTAATATTATCTCAAAAAGAGACATGTGCATTTTTGTTTATCCTAAGTTTTGAAAAGGGAAAGTGTGTAAAAGGGATGCAGGCTGATGGAACACATGCAGTTCCAAGGGTGACAAGTGTCATCCCTGGTGCATGCAAATAAAACGGCCAAGATGAGCCTTCAGGGGGATTCCTCCTCCATTCCACCCGACTGCTGAAGCGTGTACAGGCTCTGAGCAGTACAATTAACTCGACCTCTCCAAAGAATACCTCGTGCATCCCTGAGAGCTAGAAATCCTGTGATTGTTCTGAATAATCCATACCTCTTTGTCCCGAAGCCATGACCGTGAGACCCATTTTCCATCACCGAACCAGTTCGAGGAAGCCTGTATCTGGCTTTGAGGAAACTGGTGTATTCCTCTGTTCTGGAACATGAAATTAAATAGTCTGTGTTGATTTAGGGAATAGCCTGTGTGTGTGTTGAATTCTGAAAGGCCGAAACATCCTCTGTCTGAGCGCTAAGCCTATGTGTGGAGCCAATCCATGAGACCATCTGCCATTGTTAAACCTGCTGGATAGCTTGTGTCTATTTTGCCCCATGGGTTGTTGTGACCACACAGTACTGGACTGCATGAGGCTTGTTGGCCTGTGAGCGACTCCTCCAGGTGAGAGAGTGCACAGAGGGAGGAGAGAACTCCTGGAAGGAACCCTGTAGCTACCATAGAGATGGGAGACTTCTGGTCCGGTCTGTTCCTATAACCCAAGGTAAGGGAAACTGGCAGTCGAAGGACTGTCTAGGTGACAGAGAAGGTGCACTCTCCTGGGGTGGAACAGACATGTGGGGAATGAGGGTCTATGGGTAGTGAGCGAGGAATATTCCTGGGAGAGATTTCTTCCTGGTGGTTGTGTATGACTGAATTCCATGTAACCTTAGCCCGAGTCTGGATTCCTTGCCCTAGGGTGGAGCTCAGTCCCAGCTCTGGGGTGACCCACTGTTGAGTTGAGGAGCAGTACGGTCTACGGCTGGGAGGTTCGTGGGAGGCCTGCATTTGGTTGGTGGATTTCTTCACTGTTAGCAGATAAGTATCTGACTATGTTTTATCACATTTTCATGACTCTTCTGGATATGTTATCATGTTTTCCACTGTGTAAATGAATTACTGTTGAATGCTATGGCTTGTTTAATTGTAGCAGTAACTTATATATTTTACTCTTAGATTTAAGTGTGTTTAATTGTTTAAATGCGTGTGCTTATAATGTCTGTACGAATTATGTAAAAATCCATGTATAGAATGGTAACTGAGAGGTTTGAAAACCTTGTTAGTGAAAAGGGTACACTACACTTTACCCCGAATTGATGACCTCTTTGATCAGCTAAGAGGAGAAAATATATTTTCAAAGATTGACCTGAGGGTAGGATACCATCAGGTAAGAATCAAGGAAGAAGACATTCATAAGACAACCTTTAGGACTAGGTATGGGAATTATGAATTTGTAGTGGTGTTGTTGGGACTGACCAATGCACCAGTTGTCTTCATGTTCTTTATGAATGGCATATTCAAAAATTATCTAGACAAGTTTGTCATAGTATTGTTGGATGACATACTTATCTATTCTAATTCTGAAGAGGATCATAAACATCACTTGAGATCAGTGTTGTAGGTAATGAGAGAACATTAGTTGTATTCCAAGTTGAGTAAGTATTATTTTTATCAAAAGAAAATCCATTACTTGGGACACATTATTTCAGAGCAGGGCATAGAAGTAGATCCAGAGAATATTGAAGCCATTAGAGGATGGACAACACCCAGAAATGTGTCAGACATCATATCTTTTATGGGATTAGCTGGCTACTACAGAAGGTTCATAGTAGGGTTCTCTAAAATTGCTCATTCCATCACTTCTTTGCAAAAGAAGGGGACTAAATTTGAATGGACACTCAAGTGTGAAAATAATTTTGATATGTTGAAGGAATTAATTACTAGTGCACCTATGTTAAAGATTGCTAACCCAAATGAAATTTTTGTGGTATGTACAAATGTTTGTAAGGAAGGACTTCGGGGAGTCCTCACTCAAAATGGACATGTCATTGGATACGAGTTTAGAAATATTAAGGAGCATGAGAGGAACTATGCCACGCATGACTTGGAACTTGCTTCCATTGTTCACACCTTGAGGATGTGGAGGCATTATCTCATGGGGAAGAAATTTGAATTAAGGGCAAACCACATTGGCCTGAAGTATCTTTTTGAACAGTCGAACTTGAATGCCAGGAAAACAAGATGGCTGGAATTTTTAAGTGAATATGACCTTGATATCAAGCATATCAAGGGAAAGGAGAATAAATTTGTTGATGCACTTATTATAAGAGTGCATCTCATGCATGCTACTGCTATGAGTATGCATCAGTGAGACTTGAAGAGCAGAATTTTAGATGGTCTTGTTATAGATCAACATTACCTACAGGTAAAGGAAAACTTATGGCAAGGAAATGTACAACAGAAAGTAAAGAAGTAAAAGATAAAGGAATATGGATTAATCATGCATAAAAATAGAATCTATGTTCCTAGTTCTGGAGAACTGAGGAATTTGGTTATGAAGAAAATTCATGATGTTCCTTCTGATGGACATCTAGTTTACCAGAAAACAATTACAATAGTAAGAAGCCAGTTCTTTTGTTCAGGAATGAAGAAGGATGTTGTTGATTACATTACCCGATGTATGGAATGTAAGAAGGTGAAGGATAAACATAGGCACCCAACGGGTTTGTTGCAACCATTGTCGATCCCAGAGAAGAAATGGGAAGTGATGACCATGGATTTCATCACGAGATTACCGATAATGAATAAGCAACATGATTCAGTCATGGTGGTAGTTTACAAATTAACAAAGGCTTCTCATTTTGTGCTTGTGAAGACAACGCATACAACATCTAATATTGCAGAGATTTTCATGAAGGAAATTGTTAGGTTGCATGGGATACCTAAGAAAATCATCTTGGACAGAGATACAACGTTTACCTCCAATTTCTGGAGGGGATAGTTTAAAGGATTTGGAACAAATCTAAACTTTAGCACAACATATCATCCCCAGACAGATGGGAAAATAGAGAGGGTCAATCGAATAATTGAAGACATGCTGAGAATGTATGTGATGGATAAGCCATCTAAGTGGGAGGATTACTTACACTTGGGTGAGTTTGCATATAAAAATAGGTATCAAGCTTCATTGAGAATGAGCCCATTTGAAGCCTTGTATGGTAGGAAATGCAATACTCTAGTGAGTTGGGACAACTGTTAGGGTCCTAAACCGCACATAGGTAGAACAATATATTCGGATGTAATAAAGGTCAATATTAATAAGGCCTTTCAATAAAATAGAATAAGGTGGATGTAAGAAGACCTAATAGAAGCTTCTGCTTCTGGAAGGATCTTCCTCTAGATGCTTCTTTTTAGTATAAATAGGAGTCGAGGGTATGAGAACTCTAGCTTGGATATTATTGTAATAGATCTCTTCTCAGCTGGACGTTGCCCCAACAAAGAGGCCCGTGAACATTGCTTTCAGATTCAAAGTGGTATTTCTGTTGTTATTCTTATATCATTTCAGTTTTATTGTGGTGAATGTTCTAGTTATATTGTTGTTATTCTGCCATTACTAGCATTTTATTTCTGTTCTGCATACATTTTATATTTGGTATATTACAAGTGGTATTAGAGCACTTTCCTTGGCAGAAAGTGTGGGTTAATTTTTTTTTTAGGGTAGAGACATATTCTGGTGTCTTTAAGCCACATAGATCTGTCGTTATGCACATAAACCCACGGTTGAGGGATTCATACACGCAGGAAATACAAGTGGTACTTAAGCGCAAATCTGTTGGCCACCCTTGTAACCCATGTTGGTACCCCTTTGAGTGGTAGCGCATTAGACAACACCTGTGTATGGATCAGCCTATATTACCTGAAGCCCTCTTTAGATAAACCAATTGGTTTCCTGACTGCTATAGTGTCACCTAGAATAACACTCAGGAAGATACTCTCTAGTACCTAGGTAGTCGGGTAGTACGGATAAGGGTACAGTCTATCCTCCTTAGTTAGTGCCCTGAGATATTGGGCCGAGTACTATTGTTGGACCCCGCATGAATATCAGAGAGTTATAGCATAGGGAAAACCCTTGTCTATAGAACCCTTGAATACCTAACCCTTGGGGACAAAAATAGAAACAAATTAAAATAGACAAGATCTATTGCCGCACAACTGTGTTTGGGTTGCCAAGTAAATACACATTTCTTTCTGGTTAAACATTTGGGCATTTCCTCTCTACAGTATTCTTCACACCAGACGTAAAGAAAAAAAAAAAAAGTCTAGAAATATTTTCACCATTATTTTAGACCTATTCCATTGGATTCATCTCTTCGCCCTTATCACATTCATCCATATCATTTTTTTGACAAAAATTGTTTACCCCACCTGCCCCATTTTAGTTCCCCCATCCTCATTTCCCACACTCATAGCCAAGACTTGGAAGCTCGCTTCAACACCTTGCAATCTGGTCTCATTGAGACCCAACAAGAAGTGAAACAACTCAGTGCCAATGTTGCCACCGTCAATACAACCATGCAATCCTCAATGGGAGAAATCAAGCATGACCTCACCACCTAGCTTGAATTAGTATTTTTGGCACTTTGCACCAAAATGCAAATCCCTACAGATAATCCTTCCTCTTCCTCACCCCCACATATTGAAGGTGACCATTCCTCTCATTCCCATACCTTGAAGAACCATTACTTTCAACATGACCTATGCCTTCCATGGGTGGATGTGACCAAATTTGATGGCTCGGAACCCACTGGTTGGGTAACCCAAATGGAACATTACTTCTCTTTATAAAACATTACAGATGACTTTGCCAAACTCCGGTATGGTGTTCTCTGTCTAGATCAAGAGCATTGGCCATGGTGGCAATGGAGAAAAATTTCTTGTCAAGGGTATATTGCTTAGACAAAAATTTTGGAAGAGCTTTATGAACGCTTTGACACTGACACCAACCATTTGGGTCATTTGACAAAGATGAAACAATTAGGAATAGTGGAAGACTTTATAACTGCCTATGAGCACCTGGATTTTAGAATAGAGGGCATGTCTAATGCCTTTTTCCGAGAGTGTTTTATCAGCAGCCTCAAGGATGAAATTCGGGCCCATGTCCCCATGGATCAGCCTGAGAGTTGGGTGGAGGCTACCAAAAGAGATAAAGAAGCACAACATGTTGTATCTTCTCAAAATCGCAAACCCTCCTTCATCCCTCACCCTAAACCAGTAAATCCCACCACTCCCTCTGCTCCACTAAAGATCCAAAAAATGACTCGGGCTGAAATGATTGAATGCCAACTCAAAGGCCTTTGTGATAAATGTGACGAAAAATATTTCCCGGGCCACAAGTGTAAAGAAAAAAATAATTTTATGGCCATCTCTGACGAGATTTCAGAAGAAGATGAAGAAACCCCCTCTATGTCTGAATCACCTGAATCCACTGACACAACCCCTCCCTTAGACCCTCCCGAAGTAGAACCAGTCATTTCCCTCAATGCTCTCACTGGATTCTTCGCTCCCCAAACCCTCAAGATAATCGGTTACATCAAGCATCGTAAGGTCATCATTGTGGTTGATAGTGGCAACACCCATAATTTTATTCATCGTTGCATTGCCCAAGAAAGTAATTGCTACATCTATGTCATCAATAATTTCCAAATCATAATTGTCAATGGTGGTTCCATGAAATATGGAGGGCATTGTGAAAATGTGCATCTCCAAATTGGCGAGTACCACTTGAAATCCCATATGTTTGCTACCGACATGGGAGGTTGCAACATTGTGCTAGCTGCAGACTGGCTAAGGACTTTGGGTCCCATTCTCATGGATTTTAAAGACTTAACCATGCAATTTGACAAGGAGGGCCACCAATATAAGTTCCAAGGAATCACCGCTGGTTCACCTGAGATCATTAGTTCCCATCGCATGGAAAAGCTACTAAAAAAGGGTCATTCTAGTGTTATCACCCAACTCCATGCCATACAAGAAACAGAGATACCCTCGGTACCACAAGACCTCCAAGCCATCCTTTCTAAACATCAATTGGTCTTTTCCACTCCCCAAGGCCTCCCTCCTTCCCGTGGTGTTTATGATCATTCCATTCCCCTTGTACCAGGAATACTTCCTCCCAATATATGTCTGTATCGTCACCCCTTTTCCCAAAAAAATGAAATTGAGAAGATGGTCTAGGAACTCCTTACTGCAGGCGTTATCTGCCCTAGTACGAGCCCCTATTTGTCTCATGTGGTCATGGTCCTGAAGAAAGAAGGTTCTTGGCAAATGTGTCCTGACTTCCGTGCCCTCAACAAACTTACCATCAAAGACAAATTCCCCATTCCTGTCATTGATGACCTCCTGGATGAATTGAGTGGTGCCCAATTCTTCACTAAACTAGATCTTCGTTCGAGCTACCACCAGATACGTATGAAAAAGGCAGATATTCCCAGGACTTCCTTTAGAACTCATGAGGGCCACTATGAGTTTTTGGTCATGCCCTTTGGTTTGTGTAATGCCCCATCCACCTTCCAAAGCCTCATGAATCACGTCTTCCATCCTTTTCTCCACCATTTTGTCTTAGTTTTCTTTGATGATATTCTCATCTATAGAAAAAACTGGAAAAACCATCTTGCTCATGTGGATCGAGTTCTCCATCTACTTTCTCAGCACCAACTTTTCCTAAAACAGTCTAAATGTGCTTTTGGTGCCTCAGAAGTAGAATACTTGGGTCATCTAGTTGGAAAAGATAACATCAAGGTGGATCCTAAAAAGATTGAAGCTATGCAAGACTTGCCTCACCCAAAGACTATTAAGAGCTTGCATGGATTTCTGGGCTTAACAAGGTATTATCACAAGTTTGTTAAGAATTATGGGAAGATTGCAACACCTCTCACTTCTCTCCTCAAAAAGAACTCATTCACTTGGACTCCAGCCACTGCTCAAGCCTTTCAAACCTTGAAGATGGCCATGTGCACCACTTCAATACTCGCCCTTCCCGATTTCACACAGACCTTTGTGTTGGAATGTGATGCCTAAGGGAAAGGAATTGTTGTTGTCCTTACGAAAGAGGGTCGACCTTTGGCCTTTACCAGCAAGCAACTATTCTAAATAAATCTAGGCAAATCCATCTATGAAAAGGAAATGTTGGCTATTATGCATGTCGTGGAGCTGTGGCATCCTTATCTATGGGGCAACGGTTCCAAATTAAGATAGACCATCAAAGCCTCATGTATTTTCTGGAACAACGCATTTCCTCCCCAGAACAACAAAAATGCGTGACTAAACTCTTTGGATATGATTATGAGATCATTGATAAGAAAGGAAAAGACAATGTGGTTGTGGATGCACTTTCCCGAAAATATGAAGATGAAGGATCCCTTTTTTCTCTTTCATTCATTGTACTAGATTGGCTCCAAGACATTCGCCAGGAATGGCTACAAGATCCCAAAAGTTCACAGTTGATTCAACAATTGCAGTCCAATGCTCCATCTTCCCCACTGTACTCTTGGCTCCATGAGGAACTTTGATAGAAAGGTGGTTTGTATTTAAGTAAACAATCAAAGATTAAATACAAGGTACTTTCTGAGCTTCATGCTACACCCACAACAGGGCACTCCGTGTTCACCAAAACCTATGACAGGGTCAAACGTTCCTTTTTCTAGGATGGTATGAAATAGGAAATTCATAATTTTGTAGCTGAATGTGACGTGTGTCAACGCAACAAGGGAGAAACCATCAAATCATTGGGCACACTACAACCGCTCCCGATTCCACCTACTATTTGGAAGGATATCTCTATGGATTTTATTACAGGCTTACCCAAATCAGGAAATAAATCCATCATCATGGTGGTTGTTGATCACCTTTCCAAGTATGCTCATTTTTGCGCCCTTCAACACCCATTTATAGCATCCATGGTGGCTCAAATATTCATGGATCAAATCCTCAAGCTTCATGGTATACCACACTCTATTGTTTATGATCACAACCCAACTTTCACAACCAATTTTTGGCAAGAACTGTTCAAGATACAAGGCAAATAATTTCATCTCAGCATAGCTTATCATCCCCAGACTGATGGCCAAACGGAAGTTGTCAACAAGTGTTTGGAAACATATTTGAGGTGGTTTTCCTCGAGAAATAAAAATTAGTGGGCTCAATGGTTACCCCTAGTTGAATGGTGGTACAACACTTCATACCATACAGCTACAAGCATGACTTCTTTTGAAGCGGTATATGGACATAAGCCACCTTTAGTTCTCTCATACTTACTGGGTCCCTCAAAGCTCCAGGTGGTTGACCTAACACTTACAACACAAGAGGCTATTCTCCATACCCTCAAAGAGAATTTGGTCATGGCACAGAATCGCATGAAGAAACAAGCAGATCAAGGTCACTCTGAATGTCAATTTGCAGAAGGGGATCAAGTGTTTCTTCAACTACAACCTTATAAGAAAACTTCCCTCAAGGCCAAACATTGTCAAAAGCTAGTGCCCAAATTTTATGGTCCTTATACCATGCTCAAGCGTGTGGGACAAGTCGCCTATCAGTTAGATTTGCCCAGCCATTCGAAGTTGTTATCACTCCAAGAAACTCCTTAGGGTTTTAGACTAAGGATGCTTGGTAACTTAAGAAATTATGAATAATCAAATTGTTTGGAACAATGAGATAATTGAGAAGGCTTTATAAAAGGACAACTTATTATGCATCTAAATAAACCAGTGCTTTTAGAGACCAAATATCAGTTACTGTAATGAAATAAGGTGTGAAGAATACTATTCAAGATAATCAGGTACACAGACATGTAGGGTCATACAAGATAGCAGAGAATCATTTAATTCACATTCATGAGCTACAAAGGAAGATGACAGTTCTCAATAGATAAGCTGAACTGAATCAAATTACAAAGTGGTGAACATATGAACAATACTGACATTGGTAAGAAAAGAGGACTGTGATTCATATAACATAAAAGAGTCAAAGTACATAGCCAAAAAGTATCCAAGATTGAACCTCTCATCTATCTTAATTCTGTAGCTTTATATCTTTACATCATAGTTATCAGATCCTAAAACAATGGATCTGATTTTCTAAATACATAAAGCAAACTATATTTACAAGAAACTAGGAGTAGATCCTCAAAATGTGGTTGAAATGTTGATGATGTGTAGCCTAGACTTCCAAGGCTCTTTGGTTTGATCTCCTGAAGATGAAATTCGAGTTGGATGATGTGTCTCCAAAGCCCTGACATTCTGCCTTTGAAAAAGATGCCAAATGTAGTTGAAAAACCTCTTTTGGACCTTATCCCTCAAAACTAGCCTTTAGATCTGACTTTGATAATTCATTACTCGCTTATTCAAAGAGGTTTCATTCCATTCCAACTCAAAAATTTCCAATCTGAGCAAAATTTCGATGAATCTGGTCATACAGGCTTTCGGTGGTTAAATGTATGACATTTTAAGCTTCTTATCCACCAAAAGCACTATGTTTCGGAGGTTAATGAGCACGCTCAGGCTCGCCTAAACCACCGAAAAGAATAATTTTTTAAAAAATCAAAATTCAAAATTTTCGATTACCTGTATGGTTGCATATGGTTTCAAGGCTTCTTGGATGAAGTTGCCTTCTCCCTAACAGGGCTTGTGACTTCCTCTTGATGAATACTAGCCTGTATTTCTTCCTCTATTGAGGTGGCAACTTGGGCTAGGGTTTCCAACTTTGTATGCTCCTGAGTTGGAGGTTGGGATTCTTTTATTTTTAATCTCAGAAGTCTTAGTTGCCTGTACAACTTCATGTTCTCCCTTATCAATACCCTGTTCCTATCTTTGATCTTGTCATGTTTTTCCTTGACAGTTTTATTAATGTTATGAAGTTCTTCATTTCTTTCTGTCAGATATGTATTTGTATTTTTAATAACCCTTATTAAAATTTCCATTTCATAGATTTTTTGCAGAAGTTTCCTCACTTTCTTAGTCCTGGAAGCTTTGGGTTTTCTCGAAGAAGCTCCTACTGATGATTGATTTTGTTCCTCTAGAGGAGTAGGAGTAGGTAGGTTTGGGTATTCATCAGCAACTGTATCAGTTTGTTTCTATCCTTGTGCCTCATTATGCTCTGGTTCATGTTCAAAATCTGAATATGGGAGGTTTAAAGGATTATCCTCCATGGCCAAACCTTCAACCTTCTGTCCTTCCTCAAACTGTAATTTTCTCTTTGTTCTCTTCTTTTTGGCCGAGGAAGATTCTTCTTGTTGTTTCAAGGGTGAAATAGCCCTTCTTTTCCTTCGACTACTCTTGGGAGTAATAGCCTTCCTTGTGGTAGTCTTCTTGTCCTTGTCCTCTTGTGGTTTGTCAGTCTGGAATTCATTCCAGAAGAGAAAGTAATTCCATGCAGCCTGCTTCTTCTTCAGAGACTCCTTGATAAGAAGAGTAATGAGTCCTTGATGGGACAGTCTTCTTTCCACCTTAGTGGGCTTAAATTTTACCTGCCTGGCCATTTTGGTGAGAGTCTTGTGGAAGTAAAAAGGTAGATTAATTGGATCTCTGCCTGTAAAATGGTTTAAAATCTTAAAGTGATATAACATCACTCTGTTGTACCTCCCTTCACATGTAATGTAGACAAAGATTTCTTTCAACTAATTGCCACTTTGGTTCTAAGAAAGACATTGTAATGTCCCTTTTCCAGATAAGATCTTTGTGAATAGGCAACAGATATGACCTAAACTCAATATTTCAAGGAATAGTTGATTTAAACCAATAATCCCCTGACCTGGGTAGACCTGTATACTCAACAATGACAGCTTCAACAATGATAAACTCCTCCTTTACTATTTTAGCAGACCTCCCATCATAAGAAATGGAAAAAGACTCGGCCACTTGTTGAAGAAAATTGGTTAATTTTTCACAATATGAAAATACCCTAGCCTATTTGAAGAATTCTGCCACCTCCAGGTGAGCTTCTAGGTACCAAACCCCATCAAGTTCATCCCTTAGGGCTGGTCCAGATTTTAACATTATGACAAGGTTGACGCGTCCCTCAATTTAAGAGATGTGCATGCAAATAGGAATAGGACTTCAATCACTCATGCAATCAAAGGGTATGATTCGATGGTCAAAGAATCTAATTCGAAATATAGAGGATATGTCTCAAAAAATAGAGAGTGTTTTTAGGAAACAAAATCGAATTAGAGATTTAGCATACGATTTAAATCAATAGCTAGGTGTATAACTGAGGGTAAAATCAAAGACAAAGGATAGAACTCAGAGTTTAAACAGGAACCAAATATTTAATGCACAGTGACTATAGGTAGAACTCAACATATAGATATGCATAATCTAAACAAGATTCGACTCAAACAAACAATGAGTTGGAATTGAGCCAAGAATGTTTCAGATAATAATCACAGAGAATCGAATCATAGACTGAAGCTACCTTTTAACTGGGTTTGATACCTGGATGTTGAATTAGTTATTGAACTGGATCTTCGACCATCAGCTGACCTCTTTAAATGGGATCTGGAGCTTTGAGAGCACGCCCGAATAAGGAAATCACAGGACTATTTGAAATGATGAACAACATCTGGACTCAATGCACAATTCAAGGAAAATTAAACAGTGTTTAAGCTCATCAATGATGTCATAGAATTTTGTGGCTGGCAATCTTGATAATCCATATGCAATCTCATTTATGTTATTATAAACTCCTTCATGAGATTCCGTGCCACACCAAAAATTGATGACAACTGACAGTTGAACGCTTGGAGGACGTTTCAACATCTATTCATCTACAATTCTGCAATAATGACATGAAAACTCGCCATTTGACATGACTTTCGACGGTTAGGAATCATAATCACGCTCTCTTGACATCTGTCTCGTGTGAAAGAACAAGGTTTTTTATTTGGGCCTGAAAACACTTTCGGTGGTTAAGGACCCCTTTTATTTCGCCTCTTAACCACTGAAAATCTCCACTTTTGGTGGTTAACGAGTCATTTTATAGACCCTCTTAACCACCGAAACCTGAGATTTTAGATTTTGAAAGCCAAGACCAAAAATGATGATTTTTCCAAGTTTATATTTAAAGAATAGACCCTCTAATGCACCTAAAAAATTTAGAAATAAAATTTTTGACATGTTCCTATCACCTAAAAATCGAAAACTTGACAGTGCTATTTTAGGAGATAACATCTGGCTCCTACTCGGGGATGGAATCCTCCCAGTGAGGTTCCAAGAACAAGTAGTTCTAGTCGCCTTATTTGTTGGGCTATGGAGTCATTTGGCCTCTGCAACTGTTCCTCTGCAAGCCTGCCTATAGGTTGTCTATAACCTGCCTGTAGTCTGCATGTTTATTGAAGAAAACTAAAAGAAATCTACATGCTCTTATGAAGAGCTTATTCTTCAGCCTACTCCTACACTAACCAACTGTACTGCCTCTTATCAAGTGAATTCATGCTTCCAATGAAGCCATGTGAGAAACGGATTTACTTACATCATGCTAGATCTTGGCCCAAAAAATAATGGAAGCTGCATCATGCAGGAAATAGGTTTGAACAGATGGTAAAGACAATCTTCTTCTGACAAAAATGCTTTAATGCATTTTCTACTCATAGATTCCAAATAGTTATCAACAGGGTCATAAATGTCGTAAACAAATACCTCTTTGAGATGATGATCCAACTAACTATATTGCAGCTACTGATTACTTTCACTGTTCTCAATGCTGAATGTAAACTGTTCTTCTTCTATTGAAAGAAAATGAAAACTCAACTGCTGATCTGAACCTCTCCGCTCTTCTTCACCATCACTAGTCTCAATGTTGAAAACAGACTGCTCAACCTCTGACAAAGAGTCATATAAGAAGGAGTGTTGATCTGAACTTTTCAACTCATCTCCTTCTTGCAAATATCTTTTGCAAACTACCTTTATCTGCAAGTCTGGAAAATGTGGGTTGTCCTCAACATATACTGTAGATCTGAGACTGTCATCCGCTAATGTGTCAATTTGATAATCATCTTTGAAGTTTTCATAAGGGGAAATCTCGTCTTTATAACAACCTAAGTCAGTAGATGCATTTGATAGAATATCAAAAGCACCAATGCTATGGTTATTCTCCCAGAGATCACCAATATCTTGGTTATAATGATAGATGTCCCTTATTTCAACATACTCTTCAAAGCTATCATTAACCACATCATATATACATTTATGATCATCTCTGTGTTGAACAGTGGAACTAAATGAAATTCCAGAAATAACCAAATCTTCAGAAACCTCAACAACTTCCTCTCCATCATTATATTTATCAAATATAGGAAGATGAAGAAACATTTCTAATGACAGAGATGAAAATGGTGGCATAGAGTTATCAACAATAGGATTCTGAGACAGATTTTGAGAAATATCACTTTGTTCCTCATCATAACTGCAACTTCCCTTGATACACAAATCTGAAAACTGTGAACTACCTTTAATGATTTCAATGGATGTATGACCAACAAAAAAATGATTTTCATGATTCTTAACTAAAGAAATTAATTCTTCAGATGGATGAAAATCATAGATAATGTTAATGGGATAATCTTCATCTCCTTTATTATCCATTTCTAGTTCATTTTGATGGAAAAGCACATTATCATGAAGATCATTTGGGAGTTGCTGCAGGATATGAGGGAGAAATTCTTTTCTATTTTCATTTTCAACTTTATTATCCAATCCACATTCTTCACAACAATTACCAAATAAAAACTTCTCTGAAAAGAAATTTTTGCAACGCTCATTGAATACTCTGTGAAAATTTTCTAAAGATGAAATGCTTGAAGGAGGTAAAGAAAAATACCATCTACGTGCATCACCTTCCAATGAATACATGAACATTTTCATATGAACATCTTCGTGTTGCATATCTAGTAGATCCATGCACTCATGAAACTTTTTGAGGTGTTCTGCATGATTATCTTCTTTCTCCTCTTTGAAGATAGGTATAAAATCTCCCCATTCTGACATATGAGGTACTGGATGTGGGAAACCAGAAATTGAAGAGAAGTCCAGAGGTGCAAACCTTTGAGCCAAAAGAGAAGCAAATGATTTTGACATTTGAATGTCATGGATTCGCCACTGAATTCGTCCTTCATGGAGTCGTCAGATAGATTATTACAACCATAATAGTGTCCAGGCTTTGTCTATCATCAAAGCTGGATCTTGTTTCGTCTCCCAAGGAAGCCGAGCTTCAATCTCCTCTCCCTGGAAATGGTGCCAATTTGTTATCACTCCAAGAAACTCCTTAGGGTTGTAGACTAAGGATGCTTGGTAACTTAAGAAATTATGAATAATCAAAGTGTTTGGAATAATGAGATAATTGAGAAGGATTTATAAAAGGACAACTTATTATGCATCTAAATAAACAAGTGCTTTTAGAGACCAAATATCAGTTACAGTAATGAAATAAGGTGTGAAGAATACTATTCAAGATAACCAAGTACACAGACATGTAGGGTCATACAAGATAGCAAAGAATCATTTAATTCACATTCATGAGCTACATAAGAAGATGACAGTTCTCAATAGCTAAGCTGAACTAAATCAAATTACAGAGTGGTGAACATATGAACACTACTGACATTGGTAACAAAAGAGGACTGTGATTCATATAACATAAAAGAGTCAAAGTACATAGCCAAAATGTATCCAGGATTGAACCTCTCATCTATCTCAATTATGTAGCTTTATAGCTTTACATCACAATTATCAGATCCTAAAACAATGCATCTAATTTTCTAAAAATAGAAAGCAAACTGTATTTACAAGTAACTAGGAGTAGATCCTCAAAATGTGGTTGAAATGTTGATGATGTGTATCCTAGCCTTCCAAGGCTCTTTGGTTTGATCTCCTGAAGATGAAATTCGAGTTGGATGATGTGTCTTCAAACCCTTGACATTCTTACTTTGAAAAAGATGCCAAATGTAGTTGAAAAACCTTTTTTTGACCTTATCCCTCAAAACTATCCTTTAGATCTGACTTTGATAATTCATTACCTGCTTATTCAAAGAGGTTTCATTCCATTCCAACTCAAAAATTTCCAATCTGAGCAAAATTTCAATGAATCTAGTCATACAAGATTTCGGTGGCTAACTGTATGACATTTTAAGCTTCTTATCCACTCAAAGAACTGTGTTTCAGAGGTTAATGAGCACGCTCAGGCTCACCTAAACCACCGAAAAGAAAAAGTTTTTCAATAATCAAAAATTCAAAATTTTCGATTACCTGTATGGTTGCATATGGTTTCAAGGCATCTTGGATGAAGTTCCCTTCCCCCTGACAGGGCTTGTGACTTCCTCTTGATGAATACTAGCCTGTATTTCTTCTTCTATGGAGATGGCAACTTGGGCTAGGGTTTCCAACTTTGTATGCTCCTGAGCTATAGGTTGGGATTCTTTTATTTTTAATCTCAGAAGTCTTAGTTGCCTGTACAGCTTCATGTTCTCCCTTATCAATACCCTGTTCCTATCTTTGATCTTGTCATGTTTTTCCTTGACAGTTTTATGAATGTTATGAAGTTATTCATTTCTTTTTGTCATATCTATATTTTTCTTTTTAATAACCCTTATTAAAACTTCCATTTCGTAGATTTGTTGCAGAAGTTTCCTCGCTTTCTAAGTCCTGGAAGCTTTGGGTTTTCTCGAAGAAGCTCCTACTAATGATTTATTTTGTTCCTCTGGAGGAGTAGGAGTAGCTAGGTTTGGGTATTCATCAATAGTTGTATCAGTTTCCTGCTCTCCTTGTGCTTCATTATTCTTTGGTTCATGTTCAAAATCTGAATATGGGAGGTTTAAAGGATTATTCTCCATAGCCAAACCTTCAGCCTTCTCTCCTTCCTCAAACTGTAATTTTCTCTTTGTTCTCTTCTTTTTGGCCGATGAAGATTCTTCTTGCTATTTCAAGGGTGAAATAGACCTTCATTTCCTTCGACTACTCTTGGGAGTAATAGCCTTCCTTGTGGCAGTCTTCTTGTCCTTGTCCTCTTGTGGTTTTTCAGTCTGGAATTCATTCCAGAAGAGAAAGTAATTCCATGCAACCTGCTTCTTCTTCAGAGACTCCTTGATAAGAAGAGTAATGAGTCCTTGATGGGACAGTCTGCTTGCCACCTTAGTGGGCTTAACGTTTACTTCCCTAGCCATTTTGGTGAGAGTCTTGTGGAAGTAAAAAGGTAGATTAATTGGATCTTTGCCTGTAAAATGGTTTAAAATCTTAAAGTGATAGAACATCACTCTATTGTACTTCCCTTCACATGTAATGTAGACAAAGATTTATTTCAATAGTGATTGCCACTTTGGTTCTAAGAAAGACATTGGAATGTCCCTTTTCCAGATAAAATCTTTGTGAATAGTCAACATATATGACCTATAATCAAAGTGTTTGGAACAATGATATAACTGAGAAGGATTTATAAAAGGACATCTTATTATGAATCTAAATAAACCAGTGCTTTTAGAGACCAAATATCAGTTACAGTAATGAAATAAGGTGTGAAGAATACTATTCAAGATAACAAGGTACACAGACATGTAGGGTCATACAAGATAGTAGAGAATCATTTAATTCACATTCATGAGCTACACAAGAAGATGACAGTTCTCAATAGCTAAGCTAAACTGAATCAAATTACAGAGTGGTGAACATATGAGCAATACTGACATTGGTAGCAAAAGAGGACTGTGATTCATATAACATAAAAGAGTCAAAGTACATAGCCAAAAAGTATACAGGATTGAACCTCTCATCTATCTTAATTTTGTAGCTTTATAGCTTTACATCACAGTTATCAGATCCTAAAACAATGGATTTGATTTTCTAAAAATAAAAAGAAAACTGTATTTACAAGAAACTAGGAGTAGATCCTGAAAATGTGGTTGAAATGTTGATGATGTGTAGCCTAGCCTTCCAAGGCTCTTTGGTTTGATCTCCTGAAGATGAAATTCGAGTTGGATGATGTGTCTTCAAACCCCTTACATTCTACCTTTGAAAAATATGCCAAATGTAGTTGAAAAACCTCTTTTTGACCTTATCCCTCAAAACTAGCCTTTAGATATGACTTTGATAATTCATTGCCTGCTTATTCCAAGAGGTTTCATTCCATTCCAACTCAAAAATTTCCAATCTGAGCAAAATTTCGATGAACCTGGTCATACAGGCTTTCGGTGGTTAACTGTATGAAATTTTAAGCTTCTTATCCACTGAAAGCACTGCGTTTCGGAGGTTAATGAGCACGCTCAGGCTCACCTAAACCACCGAAAAGCATAAGTTTTTCAAAAATCAAAAATTCAAAATTTTCGATTACCTGTATGGTTGCATATGGTTTCAAGGCTTCTTGGATGAAGTTTCCTTCTCCCTGACAGGGCTTGTGACTTCCTCTTGATGAATACCAGCCTGTATTTCTTCTTCTATGGAGGTGGAAACCTGTGCTAGGGTTTCCAAATTTGTATGCTCCTGAGGTAGAGGTTGGGATTCTTTTATTTTTAATCTCAGAGGTCTTAGCTACCTGTACAACTTCATGTTCTCCCTTCTCAATACCCTCTTCCTGTCTTTGATCTTGTCATGTTTTTCGTTGACAATTTTATTAATGTTATGAAGTTCTTCATTTCTTTCTATCAGATCTATATTTTTCTTTTTAATAACCCTTATTAAAACTTCCATTTCATAGATTTGTTGCAAAAGTTTCGTCACTTTCTGAGTCCTGGAAGCTTTGGGTTTTCTCAAAGAAGCTCCTAATGATGATTGATTTTGTTCCTCTGGAGGAGTAGGAGTAGGTAGGTTTGGGTATTCATCAACAACTGTATTAGTTTGTTGCTCTCCTTTTGCCTCATTATGCTCTGGTTCATGTTAAGAATCTGAATATGGGAGGTTTAAAGGATTATCCCCCATGGGCAAACCTTCAGCCTTCTCTCCTTCCCCAAACTGTAATTTTCTCTTTTTCTCTTCTTCTTGGCCGAGGAAGATTCTGCTTGTTGTTTCAAGGGTGAAATAGCCCTTCATTTCCTTCGGCTACTCTTGGGAGTAATAGCCTTCCTTGTGGCAATCTTCTTTTCCTTGTCCTCTTGTGGTTTGTCAGTCTGGAATTCATTCCAGAAGAGAAAGTAATTCGATGCAACTTGCTTCTTCTTCAGAGACTCCTTGATAAGAAGAGTAATGAGTCCTTGATGGGAAAGTCTGCTTTCCACCTTAGTGGCCTTAACTTTTACCTGCCTGGCCATTTTGGTGAGAGTCTTGTGGAAGTAAAAAGGTAGATTAATTGGATCTCTGCCTGTAAAATGGTTTAAAAGCTTAAAGTGATAGAACATCACTCTATTGTACCACGCTTTACATGTAATGTAGACAAATATTGCTTTCTACAGTGATTGCCACTTTGGTTCTAAGAAAGACATTGGAATGTCCCTTTCCCAGATAAGATCTTTGTGAATAGGCAACATATATTACCTATAATCAAAGTGTTTGGAACAATGAGATAACTGAGAATGTTTTATAAAAGGACAACTTATTATGCATCTAAATAAACCAGTGCTTTTAGAGACCAAATATCAGATACAGTAATGAAATAAGGTGTGAAGAATACTACTCAAGATAACCAGGTACACAGACATGTAGGGTCATACAAGATAGAAGAGAATCATTTAATTCACATTCATGAGCTACACAAGAAGATGACAGTTCTCAATAGCTAAGCTAAACTGAATCAAATTACAGAGTGGTGATCATATGAACAATACTGACATTGGTAACAAAAGAGGACTGTGATTCATATAACATAAAAGAGTCAAAGTACATAGCCAAAAATTATCCAAGATTGAACCTATCATCTATCTTAATTATGTAGCTTTATATCTTTACATCACAATTATCAGATCCTAAAACAATGGATTTGATTTTCTAAAAACAGAAAGAAAACTGTATTTACAAGAAACTAGGAGTAGATCCTAAAAATGTGGTTGAAATGTTGATGATGTGTATCCTAGCCTTCCAAGGCTATTTGGTTTGATCTCCTAAAGATGAAATTCAATTTGGATGATGTGTCTTCAAACCCCTGACATTCTGCCTTTGAAAAAGATGCCAAATGTAGTTGGAAAACCTCTTTTTGACCTTATCCGTCAAAACTAGCCTTTATATCTAACTTTGATAATTCATTACCTGCTTATTCAAAGAGGTTTCATTCCATTCCAACTCAAAAATTTCCAATCTGAGCAAAATTTCAATGAATCTAGTCATATAATCTTTCGATGGTTAACTATATGAAATGTTAAGCTTCTTATCCACCGAAAGCATTGTGTTTCGGAGGTTAATGAGAATGCTTAGGCTCGCCTAAACCACCGAAAAGCAAAAGTTTTTCAAAAATCAAAAATTCAAAATTTTCGATTACCTGTATGGTTGCATATGGTTTCAAGGATTCTTGGATGAAGTTCCCTTCTCCCTGACAGGGCTTGTGACTTCCTCTTGATAAATACCAGCCTAGATTTCTTCTTCTATGGAGGTGGTAACTTGGGCTAGGGTTTCCAACTTTGTATGCTCCTGATCTAGAGGTTGGGATTCTTTTATTTTTAATCTCAGAAGTCTTAGCTGCCTGTACATCTTCATGTTCTCCCTTATCAATACCCTGTTCCTGTCTTTGATCTTGTCATGTTTTTCCTTGACAGTTTTATTAATGTTATGAATTTCTTCATTTCTTTCTATCGGATCTGTATTTGTCTTTTTAATAACCCTTATTAAAACTTCCATTTCATAGATTTGTTGCAGAAGTTTCCTGACTTTCTGAGTCCTGGAAGCTTTGGGTTTTCTCGAAGAAGCTCCTATTGATGATTGATTTTGTTCCTTTGGAGGAGTAGGAGTAGGTAGGTTTGGGTATTCATCAGTAGTTGTATCAGTTTTCTTCTCTCCTTGTGCCTCATTATGCTCTAGTTCATGTTCAAAATCTGAATATGGGAGGTTTAAAGGATTATCCTCCATGGCCAAACCTTCAGCCTTCTCTCCTTCCTCAAACTGTAATTTTCTCTTTGTTCTCTTTGTCTTGGCCGAGGAAGATTTTTCTTGTTGTTTCAAGGGTGAAATATCCCTTTGTTTCCTTCGGCTACTCTTTGGAGTAATAGCCTTCCTTGTGGTAGTCTTCTTGTCCTTGTCCTCTTGTGGTTTGTCAGGCTGGAATTCATTCCAGAAGAGAAAGTAATTCAATGCAACTTGCTTCTTCTTCAGAGACTCCTTGATAAGAAGAGTAATGAGTCCTTGATAGGACAGTCTACTTGCCACCTTAGTGGGCTTAACTTTTACCTGCCTGGCCATTTTGGTGAGAGTCTTGTGGAAGTAAAAAGGTACATTAATTGGATCTCTACCTGTAAAATGGTTTAAAAGCTTAAAGTGATAGAACATCACTCTATTGTACTGGCCTTCACATGTAATGTAGACAAAGAACTCATCCAAGACTGCTTTTCATTTAATATTTTTTTCATATGTCTTCAATTCTTTCATATCTTTTGTTAGATCAAAAACTTTAGTTTTCAATATTTTGATGTCTTCCTCGTATTCTAGCTGAATCTGTTTGAGGTTGATGGCTTCTAATTAAAACATTTGGCATGATTCTTCCTTTATAGTTATTTGTATCTTCTGGGCTTCTTCCTTTTTCTTAGCTTCTTCAATTTTAGTCATTATATCTACATTAGTACTTTCATTTATCATTTTGAAATTGATGATTTCCAATTCCAACATGTGGTAAGAATTTTCTTTCCTTGTTAACTGGATATTTAGGTTTTCTTCAATTTCTTTAATTTCCTCAAGTTGAGTGTTTAGAATGTTAACTAATTCTTCTTATTCTTTTAGTGCTTCTTTTCTTTTACTGTCATGTGTCTTTAATTCTTCCATCTCTTTTGTTAGATTAATAACTTTGGTTTTCAAACTTTTGATCTCTTCTTCTTTGTTCTCTAGCTAAAACTTTTGTTCATGCTCTTCATTGTTGGATTGATCTAACTATTGAAGTTTCTCCAACTACTAAAAAGTGCACATAACTATGTATTCAAGATGGTCAAGAACATTCACAGGAACTTTAATATGCATATAATTTCCTTGTTGCATATGAATCTCATATATTGCAATTGTAGCATCAATCTTAAGATTGTATAATCTTTCTTTAGTGATTATTGAGGTATGCCTCAATTCCTTGATGAGGTTGTCTTCCTCATTGTTGACTGAGATCAAACACTGCATTTCATTCTGATTATAAATCTTATTCTTTGTATTATGTTATTCAATCTGATTACATTTTTTCTTTTCTTTATCTTCTTCCTTATTTTGATAAGAATTATCTTCTTCTGAGTTTTGTTCTTTATTCTGACAGGAATCCTCTGTATCTGAGTCTTGTTGCTCACTTTGATAGGATTTATCTTCTTCTTGTGCTTCATTCTAATAACAATTTTCTAGTTGGAGCCATAATTCTTTATCATTTTTGTAGTGATTCATCTTTTCTTTGACTTGATCTGACAATCCATCCTAGACTGCTTTTAAGGCTACTAAATTGTTTCTCCTTGCCTCCTTTGTAGTTTTTGTTTTTCTCTTTGAAGTACTTAAGTGCCAGGGCTTACTTACTACCGAATCCCAAACTACAGATCCTCTTGACTTGATATATCTTTTCATATTTTCCCTCCATGATAAATAATATGTTCCATCAAATAAGGGATCTTCATTTGTGGAGATAACAATTTGTCCACCCATTTATTCTGAATCTAGCTTCAGTGTTTTAAACTATGTTGAAGGCACCTAGTATGATACCAATTATTGAAATGGATACTTTACATTGAGAGGGGGGGATAAATCAGTATCACAAAACTTTGGACAATTTTTCACATTTTATAAATCAACTGAACAACATATATTTATTTCATTTTCTCAATCAATATATATATAATAATAAATACTTTATTTATTTATTTAACTTGAATGAATACATAAGATCAATATTTGAATATCATCTTCAAACAATTATGAGAGACACAACTCTCTGTTACAAGACCCAGCTTGTAGTTCTTAGATCCAACTGCGAAATGAGGAATCTAACCCTCATAACAAGTCCCATCTTGTTGTTCTCATATCCAACTGAGATGTGAGGAATCCAATCCTCATACAAGACCCATATTGTAAACAGGCACCAACCTGATAGAATGAACCTTCACTCAATCCATTATATATAAATATATATACTTCAACAAATTCAACTGCACATTCTTTTCACCATTATTTTTTGTTTATATAGTCTTCCAACTGGTGTGAATTTGAATCATTGCATCTTTTGATTTTGAGCCATTGTACCTTTTCATTTAAATGATAATATTAATCTTTAAATAATATCATTTTCCTTTTTATTCTTTATTCATAATGCTCATGAACTAACTCTCTTTTAATCATGACTTTGTGTCAGTTCTTTTGTCTTAATGAGTTGATCACAAACATGGATCGACTCATCATATCATTCTCATGCTTCTACTGTGTTTTCTTTTCACCAGCAGATCATGTTTGATCTTTTATCGATTCTTTGTATTGTTCAAGTGCTAACTCCCTACCGAATTAAATTTGTATGAGGTGCTTCCTTCAAACAATTTACATATGACCATATGTGAAAAACCATGGGCTTGTTGTCTAAGCGATGTTCCCAACATTGCCTCTTATTTTTTTATTTGTTTCTTTATTCCATACAACTATGATTGGTGACTAGGCACTAGGCCAAGTGAGTGCTTGATCACTTATCAAGATCAACGGTCATGTTTTAATATCCTGATGAGATGGATGATTGTCGATACTTCGAGACTTTTTATTTCATGACTTCTAGCCTCTATAATCTTTCAAATCTCTTGAAGAAGGTTTCTTCGAAGTATATCGGACGGTTGATATATTATTTGCACGATGAACAATTATCGTTCACTTTAGAACTTTGACTATTTATGGCTCCTGAACTCTGGAGTAACAATTCCTCCAAAGCAATTACCTACCGAATAAGTCATACAATAGTGGTGACTGCTTGTTGTTGGTTAACACCTCCACTTACGCTATCCTTCCACTATAATTGATCAATGGTCAAGAATGCTCCCAAATTAGATCAATGGTAGGTGTTAACTTCGGCCTTTGGTGCTTCAGGTGATTTCTAATGTTAGAAATTGGTTTCCCCAGAAGTACATACTCCCCAAGTAACATCACTTATGAATTGGCACTGGCCGAGTGGTTGCCACATGTCACTTAGATTCGTGACTTACACGTACCTAAAATGCCAATTATATCTTCACACTTGTCATCATCTAATTGCACCACATGTCCTTCCTAACATAGATCTCCTCATGTGGCACGTGTTCTTCTCCTGGTTCTAACAAATGTCCTAACTCCCAAAATGTATCTCATATCAACGGTTGAGAGAGAATTCAAAACTTTGACCTTTGGGTGAACTCATATGTTATGAGTACCTTTTCACCAAATTGGTTAGCATCGAAGTTTGACCACTATTCTGATCCAATGAACATCGTGTATTGTCCATATCCGATGGTCCTCATTTAACTCGAAAAATATTAACTCAATCCAACAACTATCGAGAATTCTGGTATTCGGGATCTCAGGCATTTTTCCTTGCTTATCCTATCCTTCTGCTTTCCTTGATCCAACGGTCAAGATATTTACCGAAGTGTTATATCTTATGGATTGCATATATTTTGAGACACTTTGTGTCTTACTCTATCCTTCCACTAAACTTGATCCAATGGTCAGAATACTTCCTGAAGTGTTCCTCAGATCGAACGACTCATGTTCACTTCGAGACTTTGGCCTTTGGGTGATCTTACTTATTCTCAACCCTTTTCTGTCAAAGTGGACAGTGCTGAAGTTGATCACTGCTATCTTGGCATGCTCTGAATAGATCAATGGTCCAGAGGTTTTCCAGATCCGATGGTTTAGAATGCTTCCAGAGTATATCAATGATCAGAGATGGAAACTACTCGTTGGTAGTGAAATTGATGCCAACCGTAGATCTATTGGTGAGTGACCATCGATGGTCAGTGTGGATTGCAAAACTATAAATTGTGAATGGTTTATCCCGTAGCCCAAAATCCACAATTCAATTTGTGTGATTTTTGTTGGATCAACCAAATTCGTCAATATTTGAATCGATGATATCTAACGATCTAGAATAATTGCGGGATTGGAAATAACACGTTGTTTAATTCTCTCTTCATGCTCTGCAATCAATCCATGCCCTTGATCTAGATATTACATATCCAATGTTCATGACTTGATATAATCTTTGACTAGTCCTCCAATGATCCTTCTCTTGTAATCTGACAGTCTAGACTAATTGCAGGATTGGAATTAATGCCTTGTTTAATTTTCCCTTCGCGCTCTGCAATCAATCCATGCCCTTGATTTGGAAATTTCATATCCAATGGTCACGACTCGGTCTGATCATGTTTATGCAATGCACTTTACCTTCTGAGATTCATGTGCATCATCTCTTATAAGATTCTGATATTCAGTCGCTAACCCTCCCGAGCTCTTAATTTGTTAGTCATTCAGTACATGGATTTTCTGCTCTTTGCTCATACCAAATCATTATTATAACGTAATGACATTGATTGTTGACATCAATGAAATATGTCCAGCAAGTCAGTAGGTAAAATTTCTTTGTGAATTCTAGGAACTTGTCTAGGTCTGTCACATCATGGTATTAGTACCTCAATTTCTCCACGTGGCCTAACATATTTCTTTCTATATACACCCCTTTTGAAATGCGCGAAAAGATAATGGTTGTGGTGACTTGTCTACACAGTGACTTTGGTACCTCCTTCTTTCCCTTATGCTATGGTGGCTGACTCGAGGTTCCAACCTCCATTGTTCACTCTTCTGCATACTCGTATGGTCAACCGGTGACATTGTCTACTATGCCCTCTTGTGGTTGTTCCGACGTGGTTGTGTGTGATATTTCTGGTGCAGTCCTTTCCTCCTATCTCAATACCATCCCATTAACTCTCGGATGTTCTTCATGGTTTCCAGAGTGAGAATGATTTCTTGCATCCTCACCCTATTGTCCCTATCCACATTCCGGTACATCCATGTCCATGCCCACTAGTGTTATCTATTGGGTTTCCTCTACAATAGGTGTGGGCTTCCTGGTGCCATATTGGGGGACGAGATTTTGTCCACATTGACGACTTCTGGAGGCCAAAGTGGTTGGTGTTTTCTTCCCTATGCTTGCGATGAGGATCTGGTATTGCTTCGGGGTCTTCATCCAGTTTGGTTCAATTCTCCTTGTTTGTGTGCTATCATGGTGTTTAGGTTTTTGTCCATCGAATGGATTGGCCTCTGTAACTTCTACAATGTTCTCTCTTGGTTTTGTATATTCTATGGCTTATGCTTTTCTCAATTGCACAATAACCTTCCTAGTCCTATGTACTAGCTTATATAGGAATTCCATGAAGTATCTTGGAGACGTTACCCCATTTGCATTTTAATTCAACTGATGCTTCCCACATACTTGCAATTGAATTCCCTTTTTGTTGCTAGTTGGCACAATTAATGCAACGTCTCGTCAGTGACTTTTGTTATTTAAGTTTGATAGTCTTCGTCCATTAGCAGTTGTTTGTCGTATCCTACTTTCCCATTCTTTAATCATTCCCATTGTTTCCCGTTGGTAGTGACTGTTGGCCTTTTCCTCTGCCATGTTATAATTCACAAGTGTACGAGCTCATTCTCTTCTCGGTACCATATTCCTTTGTTAAATGTTTGTGTTTTCAGTGAAGTATCTCCTGTGTGTGTGTGTGTGTGTTTGTGTTTGTGTGTGTGTGTGTGTGTGTGTGTGTGTGTGTGTGTGTGTGTGTGTTTTATAAGTGCCCAGAGGTTGACTGGCCCTATACAACTTCAATCGGCTTCCATTGAGCATCCCTCTTATTTATGTTCTTCCTAAATCCTTCAATTTTACAACTACCCCAGCTATGACTTTTTTTACATCGTATGGCCCTAACCAATGCATTATGAGTTTTCTTAGGTGCTGAAGGGATTTTCTATCATACATCAAGACTAAGTCTCCTTCCTTAAAATTATTTCTCTTGATATGTCTGTCATGCCAAGATTTGTCCCTTGTTTTCTAGACTTCCTAGTGAAACCCTTCTAGAATATTTTCTTCCTCCATTATCATCAGTTGATTTAACCTTTCTTTCACTGCACCTCATTCTGTCATGTTTGTAATTGTTGCTATTCACAAACTAGGTACCAAAATTTCTAATGGAACCACAACTTATTTTCCATACACTAATATGAATAGTGTTTTTCCTATCAATTTCCTGCATGTGGTCATGTATTCCCACAATATTGTTGGTATATTCAAGTCCCAATCATCCCTATTAACGTTGCAGAACTTCATCAGTGCATTTTCAAGGATTTTGTTAAATGCTTCCACTGTTCCATTTGCTTGAGGATGATATGGTGTACTCTTTTGATGATGAAAATCAAATTACTCAGACATAGCCTTAATAGTATTGTTAATTAAGTGAGTGCCTTGGTCACTCATCAAAATACTCGGGCATCCAAATCTAGTGATCACTTGCTAGAAAAGAAAGTGTGTTGTTGTCTCTTCACTGCAATCTTTTACTGGTGTTCCTTCCGCTAATCTTGTTAGGTATTTATTCTCAATGATAATGTACCTCACTCCTAACCTTTTTGTTGGTGGGTTAATTGGTCCCACAAAATATATTTCCCATTTTTCAAATACCTGCAAAGTTACTTGTGATCGCAGGGGAATCTTGTCCCTTCTATTTGGTTTACCAACCCTCTGACATACATCACATTTCTGGCAGTATTCCTTCGAGTCTCTGTGCATGGTCATCCACCATATTCTTGGTGAAATACCTTCTACATGGTAGCTTTTCCTGCATAATTTCCTCCTTCTATTCTCTCATGGGCTTCTACTAAGATTCTAAGTCCTTATGTTCTAGCACACATCTTCTCAAGATGTTATCTGCACCCATTTTGTATATGTAAGGTAGCTAGAGAGGTAATAGAGGGGCCTAGAGGGCCTATAGTGATAATAATGGAGGTCATTCAATGTAAGGTGGACTAGGTCGACTATAGTATTAAATAAAGCCCACTATGGTAGTTAGATATAATAAATGGGTAATTAGATATAATAAATATAAGAGGACTTCTTAGAAGGTTCTACCTCTAAAAGATTCCTCCTCTAGAATGTTCTTAGGTGATGGTAGCACTATATAAAGGGGTTCAAGCAATGTAATGAGATATGAAAAGAAGTATTGTATTTGGAGCGGTAGGTCAATAGGAGGATGCCTCCTCGAAGAGGCAAGTGAATAGGAGAGGATCCCTTCCATAATAAGATCCATTGTACGGTGTTGTCCTACCTCAAGGGTTTGGTAATAATAAAGTGTAGTTTATTCTATCTTTCTTGCGGATCTATTGTGTATTCATTATTTGTGGTGATTATATTTGTAGATCTATGTTGGTTCTTAACAAGTGGCATCAGAGCACTTTCCTTGGGAAAACATTATGGGCAAATATTTTTTATTTTTGCAGTTTTTTTTCGGAGACGAAAAAAAAGAGGGTTGTGAAAATCTCAAAGTATTCAGTATATTTATATGCAAAATTTGTAGAAAATGGTTCTAGATCTGAGTTCCTCTTAGAAAAACACCGAATTTGAAAAAAAAATCGTAAAAAATAGAGTCCGGGAATTCAAGATATTGAAGTTTTAAAATCTGCAAATTTTGAGGATTTGTTCCGCGGATGGCGGAGGGATTTTTTTTATTTATGTAGCATCTAGAGGCCGAATTTGCAAAAATAAATTCCATATATGAGTTCCTCTTGTTTCAGGATAAATCCGTGAGTGCGAACACAAACCGATCTCCCTAGATCCACCTGGATCTAGAACAAAACAGGACAAAATAATACACTTTCCCTAGATCTAACCTATTGAATGAACTAAGAGATAAGGATTATGGACATACCTTATGAACGCTTTCCTTAGGTATTTGCTGTTCCAAGATTTTATCCAATGCTATTGCACCGTTCATATCACAACAATACAAACCAATCGAAGTAAAGGCAGATTAATATATTCAATAGCTAGTCTATACATATGATCAAGGAGTTATGTAATAAAGTGACATCATATTTATGGGAAAGGGACATATTACTGTATTGAATTAATTGAAAGTGAAACTTACAACCTGAGCCTTGATGATGTAGGTCTCCTTTCGATGGTTCCTAGATCTGACACACACACACTTGCTTATGCATGAATAAAATGAACCACTTGTGATGACCTTGCTGTTGTCTCTGTCTGTTGTAGCATCAGTCCTCCATACAGTCTTGCACTAATTCTCTAATCAATCTCTTGCTAGTTTTCTTCTTATTCTTCTTAACCCTTTCCATGAGCAACCTCCTCAATATATAGGATAAGATAGATTAGTTACTTGGATAGGAAATGATCCCAAGATATCTGGAATGCCAGCACCTGAATAACCATTCGAAGACAACTCATGTTTCTAGAAGATTCCCTTCTAGAAGATTCGAGATTTTATCTTTTTCCTTCCTTTGGAACATGTTCACACCATGGCTATTGGTTACAGTGCGAACCCTTCGCACCCTAGCTTAATGCAGCCTGCGAGAATCAAGCATTCTCGCAGGCAGGTATATAGGTATCCTGCGAACATCCCTTAAAAGCATGATTTCTAGAAGCAGACAAATGTAGCTTTTCTCAAGAAATTGTTCTTAGTGAAGAGCTTGATTTTCCATCATCATCACATTATCACAACATCATCAGATGACCAAAATTGTGGGTAACAGAATGCCCCCCAAAGTATGAGAGTGGAATCAGTGACAGTCGATAGACTTTGTAAGTTGTATTTGTGTGTCAAGAACCAAGAGCACATCTAATCGAAAACCTGCAAACATCCAAGCATCAACAGAATATCATATATCCCAATTCCTGAGGTAGGCATTCCCATACTCAGATCATAGACTGATGACATCATAAACAAAGGTCGTGGCCACCAATCATACACTGTGGATCCATGCCGTCACAATATAGCACAACCACCTGAATACACTGTGGATCTATGCGACAAATTTTCAACCAAGATGACATAGCCACGAAACATACACAGTGGATATATGTGTCACAAATTATACATATACTCCATCAAAACCTAGATCACAAAGACAATATCCAGGGTCTTCAATCTCATCGCCCCAAAGTATGAATCTAACCATGTGATTACATGTGTCAAAGTCGAACATGGTAGAAACCACTTGATTACCGGTCATTGATGTAACCATTAACAAGTGCGAGGGAAATCACCATTGATGTCAATGACTCCCAAGGTACTATAGTACAATCCATCGACTGTGAATAAATGAGTCGATGTCGAACAACCGATGGAATCTTTCGATCAAGGGCCAATGATGTAAACCCATTGTTGAGAGCGAGGATACTTTCCATTGAGGCATGCAAGCTCCAAGGTACTGAATAATTTCTAAGTCTTGATTCCGGATAATGTGATGAAGTCGACGGAACAAGACTCGTCACAGGAGGGCCTTGATGTATCCCCCATCAGTGACATGAAATGAGTAACAGAGTTTGAAAGTGAAACAGAGTATATGGAAATTGAACTTTGGACACAGGGAAGGACGACACATAATGAATGGATAACTGCAGATGGCTGACTCAAATAGAGGTTTCGAACGGACTGCTCTTGAACATATGAACGACACGACCAACAATTTGGCAGCATTGACTCAAAGATGACACATGGAATTATCTTGTTATCAAATCGACTGAGAGACAAAGGGATTTCCCAAACCAGCTTCAAATGATGAATAGGGGGTGTCATGTTCAAGAGCGACACTTACTACCAATCAACACAAAGATGAAACATATCCCTTTCCCAAATTTTCCCCCACCATTTCTGGCAAGTACCTCTTTATTTTTACGCAATATTGAAGAGGATCACATATGCTTGTTGATATAAGCTCATCCTTCGGACGAGTCCCTCGGAGTATTTTTAAC
>ML802132.1:318106-354191 GCA_009831015.1 Picea engelmannii | reverse complement strand
ACATATCCCTTTCCCAAATTTTCCCCCACCATTTCTGGCAAGTACCTCTTTATTTTTACGCAATATTGAAGAGGATCACATATGCTTGTTGATATAAGCTCATCCTTCGGACGAGTCCCTCGGAGTATTTTTAACGAACCCTAGGAAGGAGTGGTTCAGTCCCATTACGGGTCTGTCACTATTTGTTTAACGAGTCCAGAGATAGTAAACTCGAAGGTTTTTCAAGTTTATAGAGTTTGGAAAAACACTCAAAAGAGAACTCTCTCAGTTCCTTTTTCGTACAATAGTCCAATGAGACCGAAAAGGGGTTAAACTATCGCTCGAAGGATGCATACTTCAAGTACTTTAACAAGCATGAAAATAGCAAGATCGCTCGGCAGTCTTTTCATGTTTAGAGAGCCTGAAAAGAGCTTAAAGATAACTCCAGGGGGGTTCTTTTTTCGTGTAACCATAGCGAGCCCGGAAAAGGGATAAAACAACGCTCGATCATGTTCTTATGTTTTTCACAAGCACAAGAACGGATAAAAGGCGCTTGAGGTTTTATGTCAAAACCATAATCAACAAACAAAATCACACCACACCAAGTAAAAAATTCTGCTCATAATCATCCATATTTGCACCTGTCAATCATTTCACTCATTTTTTCATTAGTGATTAGGGTTAAATAAATAATAAACATAAAAAAACCACTTTTGATATAGTAAAAAGTAATAAAATGAAAAAATAACAAAATTTACCATACCATTTTCACATTTTACCCTTTGAGTGCCAAAAAATCCTCATTTACCCTCTATCTTCGGCGTCAAATTCCAGGAGCTACGGGAGACCATTTGATGTGCCGTCAGTGATATTTTGGTAAGTGCCTCATCCCTCACCTTTTCATAGTTCAAAATTATGTTTTTATTGGCTAAAAATAAAGTTTTAATTCAATTTTTTAAACCCTATGCGCTTGGAAGCATTCTCGCAGGTGGCCCATACGGGACCTGCGAGAATGACCCATTCTCGCAGGTGGTCCATGGGACACCTATGAGAATTTCGTACTGTGCGAAGCAGGTCACCTGCGAATAGCACAAAATCCAAAAAAATTGTGTAACGTTCAGCCAATTGCAATAATTTTTCTCATGAAAAGATCACTCACTATGTTTGTGTGTTTTTTTTATGTAGATTGCTAGCCACAATCATGGTTTTAGAGTGGAGAGAACGAGAGCACGAGGAGGATAATGCTAATGCATAAAACCATCCTCCAACCATTGCTGCACTAAGATATTGTGGTCTCTTAAAGTATTTCCGCATCCCGGGTATGAGAGCCCAAGTTCGATTACTGGAATACTTAGTCCGAATGTGGGACCCGAACCAACAGGTGTTCATCGTGGGAGCTCATACCTTGAGTATTGACATTGAGGATATCTATTTCTTGACTAGATTATCCAGGCGAGGATCCTATGTCAGTTTGTCTGGTAGCAGAGCAGGAGGTCTAAAAATGAGTGAGTACTGTAACCAGTACTGCGTGCCTGAGGCAGAACGATAGAAAAGAAAGGTGGCAATTTGTGGAGTGACCGATTTGACTCTCCGTACCATTCTATTTACCATCGCTTGCATGACGGGAAGTGATACTCTGCATATGGCTCTACAAAGCTATTTCCAGTACGCCATCGAGTGTACTGAGCCCCGGGTATTCAATTGGGCCGATGCAGTATTACGCAATGTCAAGAAACAGTTGACTAAATGCAGGCAAGGAGGTCTGAAGCAGTTTGGTTATGGGTCTCTGTTGGTTTCCTTCTTCTTGGAGAGAGTTCTGGTATTCCATCTACAGGCCGAGTGGGATCCTCCTGGTCCCATAGATTCGAGGATGTTACGGTGGTGTCAGCTCATGGCCTGACATGTGGCAGGTCCTATTGTCAAATATGACAATGTTTTCTTCGACTGGTTACAAACTCAGATGATGATGGTGGACGACTATACCTACGTCGGGCTGGATTTCAGAGGAGATCCAGATATTGCACTTCCTAAAGACGCACAGTGGGGAGACCTCGGTAAGAAGTACACAAATTTTAAAGTTTTTAAATGTTTTTGGATTTTTAACCATATTTAAATGTTTTTGTTTTTATAGTTTTACCCGAAGACTAACACCAAATTTTTATTGATAACACAGACGTTGGACCATATCGACCTGCTGGCAGTTCTCCTATCCAGAGACGAGGATAAGCAATAGTAGCAGTTCCACAGTACGCCGAGGACTATCTGACAGTGGAGCAGAACTTAGAGGGTCTGATGGCAGACGTTCCAGATATGACTCTGGAGGAGATTCCACGACGCGATCAACGTCATACTGTGGGAGTCTCTGCCTCTATGGGTTGCTTGCTCCGCAGAGTTGCTAGGACATTAGTGTGCTATCGTGAACATCATTGATGTCATTATGTAGAAGCTATGAGCTTAGATTTTGATATTTTGGTCTTCAGACACATTTTGTAAAAACAAACTTTGATCGTTATATATATATACATGGCTTCTACCGAATTACTTTACATTGTGTACATTTTAATGTGTTTGATTTATAAGCGATTTAAATGCCTATCCAATACATAATTAGCTAAAGCATCTGTCAATGTATTAAGACATATAGGAATGTGTTGATATTCACTGTGATCAAAATGTCGTTCCAAGAGGTGAATCCACAAATACACCTTTAATAAAGTAGGGCTTCGGATAGAATATACATTACTGAGCTGTAGTACTACCTGCTGTGAGTCAAGTCAGACAACCAAATGACGAATTCCAAGAGAGATAGCATCAACCAGTAATTCCACAACAGTGCTATACTCTGCGATGTTGTTGGTTTCTCGGCCAAGGCATACACCTCGTAAAGATATAAGCTCATTTGTTGGGGCATAGATTGCCCAGGCAGTGGAAGCTAGGTTCCGAGTACTACGGCTAGTACCATCAGTGAAGCCAATATAAGGTAGTGAATACTCCGACATCTGGAAATCAAACACAACGTCATGTAAGGGAAAAGACCAGATAACGTCAAAAGCAAAAATTAAAGTAACACACACACTCAGTATGATACATAAAATACAAGTACTTATGCACAAATATCTTATGCATAGTACTTCTTTAAGTACAACCCATTTCTGGGTTCACTCAAAGGTACACCATCATAATCAACTAGATCATATGCTCCTTTTTCCAAAACTTTGCTAACAATGTAAGGCTCATGCCACATTGGTTCAAATTTCCCAGCAACTAAGACATCTTTATCTTGTTCATATAGAAGAACAAGGTCTCCTTCAGAGAAGACACGAGGTTTGACATGCTTTTCATATTGTGCCTTAACACGGTTCTTCTGGGCTTCTATTACAAGAGTAGCGTCATGGTGAGTCTCGTCTAATCGCATCAAATACAACAGACGTTCCTCTTCGGCAGAAGTATTAGGTAAGAGTTCTACAGCTAGCTTCAAAGAAGGTATTTCACATTCTATTGGCAGAATGGCTTCCATGCCAAAAACTAATCGAAAAGGTGTAAATCCCGTGGCAGATTTAACGGATGTCCGATACGCTCACAATGTCAAAAACAACATCGTGTGCCAGCTAGTTTTATGAATGCCTATCATCCGTCGAATCATAGTTATGAGAACCTTATTAATGGCTTCGACCTGTCCATTAGCCTGTGGATAATAGGGTGTTGAGCTATCATGATGAAGGCCCAATTTTTTCGTGAGTTCAGACATCATATGATTTCTAAAATGACTACCGTGATCGGTAACGATAGCCTAAGGAACACCAAAGCGAGTGATGACATGGTTGAAAAGAAATAACGCTACAGTCTTCCCAGTATTGTCGAATGTTGGCATCGCCTCAGCCCACTCAGTAAAATAATCAACAACTACAATAATATAACCATGCCCCCCGGCCGAGTGAGGGTGACATGTCATGAAATCAATGCCCCATTTTGCAAAAGGACCTACTGAGACCACAGGATGAAGGAGAGCAGGATGCAACCGAATCTTCTGATTATAGGTCTGGCATGCATGACACTTCTGAACAGCAGTAATGCAGTCCTTGAACAAAGAAGGCCAAAAGTATCCTGCACATAATATTTTCTGGGCAGCAGCATACCCAGACATATGACCACCACATGCTCCTGAATGGCAGTCATTCAAAGCTTTCTCAGCTTCATCAAAAGTCAAACAACGCTGAAAGACAGAGTCAATATCTCGATGGTAAAGAGTATCGCCGAGGATAATATAATGATGTGCTTGATAACGAACATGACGACGTTCGGCACTAGACAAAGAAGGACGGAAAGTTTGAGTTTGGAGATATATAATGATATCTCCATACCAAATATTGTCAGTACTGATAAGGAAAAGTGACTCGTCAAGTAACGAATCAACTGCTACTCTTTCTGTGGCAGTGTGGGGAAAATCACAAATTAACTCAGCGAAAACTAGGGATTTCTTCGACGTGGCGCGATCGAATTCCAAATCAAACTCCTGGAGAATGACAATCCACTTGGAGTACTTGCCCCCCAGCAATTGACGTGTCAATATATGTTGCATGGGGCTACAATTTGAAATCACTGCAGTTTTCCTAGAGAGAATATAATGACTGAAACGTTGAACTTCTTGAACAACAGCCAAGGCCAGCTTTTCAACATGTTGGTATTTAATTTTCGTCGAAGTTAGAATCCGACTCAAGTAATATATAACGTGTTCATCACATGCATCATCCTCTTGAACAAGAACCATGCCGATAGTATACTCGAACGCAGCTAGATAAAGAAAGTAATCCCGACTATAATCAGGAGGGAAAAGAAGAGGAGCTTTCGTGAGGGATAACTTTAAAGCTTCAAATGCATTGTTAGCATCTTTATCCTAGACAAACTTTGAACCTTTCTTTAGAAGGCGTGTAAAACCCCGAGTAATCTCAGCGTAGTTCAGGATGAAGCGACGAAGAAAATTTTCTTTTCCCTGCAAAATTTGTAACTGGTGCAAAGAAGAAGGAGGAGGGAGATTAAGAATCGCCTCAACCTTGAGAGGATCTACCTGGATCCCATGGCGTGAAACAATGAAACCAAGGAGATGTCTGAATTCTACACAAAAGACACATTTATGAGGATTCAAGCGAATGCGATAGAATCGACAACGAACGAAAATTGCTCGGAGATGATTAGGGTGATCGACTCGACGTAAAGAGTGAGCCAACAAATCATCCAAATAAGGTTGAACAATATGCTTGATATCGTGAAATGCGTAAGACATAGCACGTTGGAACGTAGCACCTGCGTTCTTCAGACCGAAGGGGAGTTTCCTGTAGGCGAAAGTACCCCAAGGACAAATAAAAGTCGTCTTATGTTGGTCCTTAGGAGCGATATTGATTTGATTATAGCCGAAAAATCCATCCATGAGGGAAAAGATTTCACTGCCGGCATAGTCATCGACGATCTGGTCAACGAAAGGGGTTGGAAAATTGTCCTTTGGACAAGCTTTGTTAATATCCCGATAATCTACACAAACACGTATACTGCCACCTTTTTTATCAATCGGTACTGGGTTGGAAACCAATTCTGTCAATGCCACGGGATAAATAAAACCGGCTTTAAGAAGTTTTTCAACTTCGAGTTTAATGGCTTCCGCTTTACGTGGATGGACAGGACGGAGGCACTGCCAGACTGGTTTAGCTCCGAGGTATGTCTTAATTTCATGGACCACAATAGCAAGTTCTATACCCGACATCTCTTCGTAACTCCAGGCAAAGATATCACGAAATTCTTTAAACAATGAAGTATAAGTGACAATTTCTTCGGGAGAACACGAAGCTCCAATATGAACATTCTCGACTATCCCAGGTTTAACGAAAATATCTATGGGTATCGTGGGAGAAATTTTTTTGAGGTTCCCTTCTGAAAACACATCACGTGTAAATTGGGGAACTGTTGATATAACAACAACGGTCGACGGGGTCGAAATCCGTTGATAATTTTTGAGAGTCTGTTGTTCCAGAAACAGTATGGAACGATGATGGCCATCGTCCCAAGGGGTGTACTCCATGACAGACATGATCATCTCGTCAGTGGGAAAGATGACACGGAAAGGATCAGGAGACAACTCCTCAAGAGAGGAAGTAGTAAGGGTTTTCGATTGAATGGCTTGATAAACAGACTCAACCGGACATAACGGCATGACGTCGCCGAAACGAACATGATCTCCAGGATTAGGGACTATCCAAGGGTTGGAAGACATAGGAAGTTCATGAGGCACAGTAGAGATCATATTAATAGAAGAAACTGATGGGCGTGGAATGTCGGGTGGTGGTGGTATGGGGAAAGTACCCATTAACGACGAGTATTTCAAAAGACGAACTACAACATTCTCGTAACCCGGGGGGGTTTTAGCTATGAATGACACATTGCCAGTGCGAGTATCGGCATTAAAGAAGGCAAGTTGATCAACCGTAACCACTTTTCCCTGGTGAGGAAATCGTACAACACAGAACAGGGTTGACACAACAGCACGCATAGAATCGACTCAACTACGTCCAAGTAGAAGATTATAATCTAGGGGAGCATCGAAAACTTCCACTTCAACCTGGATGGTCTTACCTTCGAGAGTAACAGGAAACGACGGAAGAACACCGTACGGCTTAAAACTAGAGCCATTGAAGGCTCTCAAAGTGTTTTGTGATTTGTTTAACGGGGGAGAGCCAATGGCTTTCCAACAAGTAAAAGACATTACACACGTAGAAACACCTTCATCTATAACAGTCCGACAAATGCTCTTGTCAACGACAACAACTTGTATTTGAAATGCAAGCTATGGGGGTAACCTTCGAATATGGTATTCCAAGTCAAAGACTATCAAATTCGTATCCGTGGGATCAATTCCACCTATAGCTTTCAACAGAACCCTTCGTTGTGCAGGACAAGACTAAAGGACTTCAAGGGAAGACATCGCTGAAGGTGCTTGGGCCATATCTTCGATAATGTTATAGTTCTGGGCCGCACGAGCATGAGGATTGAATTCCGACTTCTTAACGACACATTTCGGGGGTGGTCGTATAACTGTATCAAGGTTCGGTCTTTCGAGATGAAGAGGACCGTTTGTAGGTGGATTTGGTGGAGAGGGTTGTACCAGATCAGGAGGTAAATCGTCAACCTTCTCCTTAGTAGGAGTATAGTCTTTATCTCTAGTGGTAATGGCAATGTCATTGTTCTTAGAATCACTGGTGCACATCAAAACATATAATGTTGTAGACGTAGAAGGTTGGTCATGAATGACCAAAGAGGCCTGTTGCTAAGATGGGAAGGGTTGGGACAAGACTGTCAGCGTAGAGGGTTTGGACGTTCCTTGAAGAAACTTATTAACCTTGACATGTCTAGGACAATCCTTTGTGTAGTGATCATCACCACAGATAAGGAAAGGATAATGTGGTTTTCGCTTATCCCGATCTTCAACATGAGGGGTTTTAGTTTTCTCATTTTGATTATTATTTTTACTCTCCTTATTCTTGCCTCTCCCTTTCTTTGATTTATTTTTACTGGTCGACGTAGATTGAACAGCGTTCACTTCAGAGGTTTTACCAGCGGGAGGAGCAGGAGACAGAGCATTTTGAACGTTAGAAGAACTGGATTTAGGGGTTGTACTTGAAACTGAATGTGAGTGGGTATGAGCAGTATCAATCACACCATCAGCTGCATGCGAGGCAACTGGAGTAGTTGAAGTGCTAGAAGTACCAGGACGAGGCAAATCAGGTAATAAGTCATAAAGAGTTCCCATTTGTGAATAAACGAGATCAAGATACTGAGCACGACTTATAGCCTGCTCTTCTGTAACAACACCGCCCATAGCAATGTCTTTACCGATTTTGTTCACAAAAGATTTTGTAAACCATTATGTCAGTAACTGATCGGGAAGCTCAAGTTTAATGAGACGTCGCCTCCTTCGCCACTCATGAATATGATCAGATATATGAGTGCTTGAACTTTGTTTGAAGGAAGTTAAAATCTTCATCCCAGTATCGTAATGGATTGGTAACTGGTAGTGTGTCAGAAAATCCATAGCGAGGGTGTTGAAATCGGAAAAGAAACCTCATGGTAATTCAATATACCACTTCGCAGCCGAACCGATAAGGGTTCGTTGAAAAATACATAGACGAATGGAGTCATCCATCAGCGAATTGGATGAACACCATAAATGAAAAGTCATGACATGATTATTTGGGTCCTCTCCCGCCTTGCCATCGAATTTCGGAATGTCCGATGGAAGCTTAGCAGGGATAATAGGCCATTGGGGAGAGTGACGAATAGGATCATTGAGAATCCTAGACAAATTCGGAAAATCCAAGGTAGCAAGAAAAGGAAACTTCCGATTCACTTGTGGGTACTAGTGACTTTGGGGTGGAAGCCCTGTCGGCAAACCAGTAGGACCGTAAGAAGATTGTCTGTAAAGGGAAGGCCCTTGCTGATTTGGTGGTGGCTGCATAGGATAGTAACCCCAAGGATTATGACCTTGATTTTGAATAGGGACCTAAGGTTGAGTAGTCTGACTCAAACCCCAAATAGGATTAGTTACACCTGGATACGGTTGGCCCACAGGAGGGACAGTGGTCTGCCTCCCAACATTTTGAAGAAAGTTTTGTAAAAGATGATTCCAATACTGGGCCAAAGGAGGAGGTATATTTTGCCCAAAAGGGGAGGTTGGTCCTCCTACCGTAGATATAGTTCCACTCGGAAGTTGTGTGCCAACCATAGGTTACGTGGTAACTGTGTTGTGTCCAGGAAAAGGAAAAGGAAAAGGAACTGTACCACCTTGTCCACCAATGGGAATCTGCAAATTAGGTGCAATAGTCGGGATAGTGCCACTAGGATTAGGATTGCCAGTAGGAAACTGAGGGAGTGTTGGAATGAAACTGAGAATAGGATGCCCAGGAAAAGGAGGACCACCTAGAGAACCGGCTGGGGTTTGCGGAGGTGTTGGATGGGAAATATTCAACAAAGGATTCAACGCATGGTAACCAGGGGGTAAATTTGGATTAGCCTCAGGAATTCGCTGGGTATTGATAGGAGGAAGAGTAGTTGCAGTAATTATGGTTTGGACACTCATAGTATCCGGAAGATGGGCCATCTCAGGAGGAAGAACAAAATGATAAGTGGTAGTCTCAGGTGTAGCCTCTGTCTCAGGAGACACAGGAGGGTTGATTTCGTAAATAGGGGATGACTCTGTACCGAAAAGAACTCAACGGAAATTACCGGACCAAAAAGGATCTTGGCCTACTACACCGTGAGAAGGCCCAATAGTTGATTCAGAAGATGTAACAACGGTTTCTTCAGAAGGATCTACTCGTCCAATAGGTCATTCACCACGACAAATGCGATAGTCCTCTATAGTATTGGTAATTCGAAAATATCCTATAGGATCAGTGCGTTCTACCTGTGGAGGTGGTGTAGAAACATCTTGGACTTCACTTATGTCCACGTGTGGTAGAGTAACAAGGGGGATTTCACCCTGACGAGGAGAGTCCTCAGGGGTACCCTCAGGTGTTGTTGTATGCAAGGGTTATGAAACGTCTGGATGTTCCGGGGTTAAACCTTGCATCCTATGTGAACGTCGTGGGTGAGTAATTATAAACAAGTAACAAACTCCGCAACGAAAATCCTAAGGTCAACTTTGAGAAACAAACAACACACACTAGTAAACAAAATCTAGAAACAATCACCAAGCAAACAATACCTTCTAATACCGAAGCCACTAGTTGGTGATGAAATCCAACGTCGCAACAATGAGATGAGAAGGGGTGGGGCTAAGGTGGAAAAGTTACGTTGACGACCTGCTTAACAGGCTTAAGCCCTGGTGCAAGCTCCCACACATAATTGTGGGTATACCCTCCAAGGAGCCCGAGTGAGTTTGATCAATGTCAATTCCAGGTACCGTGAAGACTTTCCCCTCCACAGTCACCTTGGGTAAGAACCTAGAGAGATAGGCCACTAAAGTCACCACAAACAACAGTACATCCCGGGGGAACAGTCATCAGTCCGATCCACACGCAAGGACAGGGTATCTAGCCCGAAACCAACTCAAAGGCTTCCACTCATAATTGTGGGTATACCTCGGAGTGATCCCCATAATACGTGTAATCTCTACATCGATGTCAACAAAGAAGGGTTAGTAACTCTGCCAACACCAATGCGACCTAGTGCTTGACCCTTGTGTTAGAAGGGCGTCCCAGGACAATATGTTGCAAATGGAATTTAACACTCCCTAACTCAAGAGGCTATGGTGTGTTTTTGAGATTTTGGAGAGTGTATCTCTCTTCCTACTCCAAAGCACTAGCCTAGCTAAATGTTGGTATAAAAGAGCCCTAGAAAAGAGTTACTAGATCAATTTTAATATTACGCAATGTTTTTAAAAGATGTTTTTTACTCAAAGGTAACGGAAGTGAAACTCGTGATGTATGACTCTGACCCAAATAATGCAAGGATAATGATGAAATATAATCCTTTTCATTCCATGAATCTTAGTTATGGGAGAGAGAGAACATTTTACGAATCAATCTCAATACTATAATGCAAACGCAATGCTCAATTTCCTTTCAGATGTCAATGCCAACAATCATATATCAATGAGCAATTTATATATGTATCTTTCAAATACTTCAATAAGCTCTAAAATTTGATTTTTCAATGTTTTCGAAATGACAAAAACAAAATCTTGAAAGAAAACTTATGGTTCACTTTCCAAGAAGAACTCTAATCGACGAGAAAAGAAAACCAAATCATAAAGACTCAAACAAACAACCCAATCAATTCTTTCAACGAAAGTAAAAACAAGAAGCAAACCAATGAGTTCCTCAATGCAAATGAAAAAATGTCCTTTCGAACCACCAAGCAAGTGAGAAACACCAAACACTTGACTCTCTACCAATCACTGGTTCTCAGTCAATCAGACACATTCAACTCTAGAAGTCAGAGAGAAAGAAAATGCAAAACAGAGCCAAGAAACGAAAGCCAAGCTACCAAGGGCAAGAAAGACCTAGAAACCCTAAATTTGTTCCAGCAAGAAAACTAAGGCAAGAGATGTATAAATAAATGATGCAATAAGCCAAAAAGACACAATTCAACTATTCTGAGCAATTGAAAAAGTCAAAAATCAATTTCTAAAATTTTCAAAAATCTGCTCGCAGGCCAGCAGTGTTACACAGTGCAAGAAGATAGTGTTCTCGCAGGCCACTATGGAGCAAGGTGTGAGGGGTTCCAACTGGACCCTACATGCAGGGTGCGAACTTGACTGGTTCTTGTAGGTTGTCAATGGACACAGTGCGAGAAGTCCTGAAGATAATGAAAAATTTGAAAATGCAAGCACAATTCTAGGTGGCTTATAGACCTAGAAGGTCTCTCAGGATATCCTGAGGACTCAGACACTGACAAAAAAGGAGAAAAATGAAAATAGATCAAATGGCCACAGAAAATTCAAAAACCATAAAGAAAAAGGGAATAGATCCCCAGTGGAGTCGCCAATTTTGTTTCAGGATAAATCCGTGAGTGCGGACACAAACCGATCTCCCTAGATCCACCTCGATCTAGAACAAAACAGGACAGCATAATACACTTTCCCTAGATCTAATCTATTGAATGAACTAAGAGATAAGGATTATGGACATACCTTATGAACACTTTCCTTAGGTATCTGTTGTTCCAAGCTTTGCTCCAATTCTCTCGCACCGTTCATATCACAACAGTACAAACCAATCAAAGTAAAGGCAGATTAATATATTCAATAGCTAGTCTATACATATGATCAAGGAGTTATGTAATAAAGTGACATCATCTTTATGGGAAAGGAACATATTACTGTATTGAATTAATTGAAAGTGAAACTTACAACCTGAGCCTTGATGTCGTAGGTCTCCTTTCGATGGTTCCTAGCTCTGAACCACACACTTGCTCATGCATGAAGAAAATCAACCACTTGTGATGACCTTGATGTTGTCTCTGGCTGCTGTAGCATCAGTCCTCCATACAGTCTTGCACTAATTCTCCAATCAACCTCTTGCTAGTTTTCTTCGTATTCTTATTAACCCTTTCCATGAGAAACCTCCTCAATATATAGTAGAAGATAGATTAGTTACTTGGATAGGAAATGATCCCAAGATATCTAGAATGCCAACACCTGAATAACCATTCGAAGCCAACTCATGTTTCTAGAAGATTCGAGATTTTATCTTTTCCCTTCCTTTGGAACATGTTCGCACCCTGGCTATTGGTTACAGTGTGAACCCTTCACACCCTAGCTTAATACAGCCTACGATAATCAGGCATTCTTGCAAGCAGGTATATCGGTAGCCTACGAACATCCTTTAAAAGCATGATTTCTGGAAGCAGACAAATGTATCTTTTCTCAGGAAATTGTTCTTAGTGAAGAGATTGATTTTTCATCATCATCACATTATCACAACATCATCACGATGACCAAAATTGTGGATAACACCTCTCACAATTTCACCCAATTAAAAAAAAAAAATCAGCCAAAACAGAGTCCAGGAAGTGAAGTTATGAGCATTTTAACTTCAACAGTTTTTTAGGGTTTTTCCAGAAAAAACCGCGATTTTCTGATGAAACTTATTTGGTCTATTTTTTGGTTTTTTTTGTGACGGCTGCAAGATCGAAGAGTTCATAGGGTGCTCATATGACTATTTCCTCTCAAACCCTGAAAGAAATTCTTGAATCATTTAAAGACCAATTGTTTCACACATTGGATGATAGATTTGATGCATTTGTACATGGCCTCACAGATGACCTCAATGATAGTTTTCATAGTATTCAATATTCATTGAATAACATGTAGGAAGTATTTCTTATGGAGGGCCTCAAGGATGAATCTAATCAAGAAATATATGTTTGGTATGATTTTGAGGCCGATTTTGATGATTGGTATATGGATAGTTGTCATTTCTGGGATGACAACTACTTTCATATTTTATTTGATGACTCTAATCCACCTTCTTTAGAGAGAATCAATGTGACAAATTGAGAGCCAATGATTATTAACAGTGTCCATCCTACATATTCTATAGTTGTATTATTCCTTTCAGATTCTGCTACAACCCTTTTCCACTGTGTGGATGGATCTTCTTATTTGGATCCACATGATAGGTGTCATTCTTTGGAGCATCATTTGGAGTTGGTTATTGGGTTCCAAAATCTTCCACGAGGAGTTCACATGAGCACTTGGACATGGGACCTGGGATTACAATGGTAGTTGGACTATTTAAGCATGGTGGATTTGTTTTCTACATGGGACCTTAGTTCTTCAGTCTTCTTCAGAATTATGGTCCACAATTATCCATGGAACCCTGACATATGGTTGTACATCAACCATTGAGAACAAAACTTTCATAAGAGGGATGTAATGTAAGATAGATAGAGAGGTAGTAGAGGGGCCTATAGGGCCCATAGTGATAATAGTGGAGGTCATTCAATGTAAGTTAGAATAGGCCCACTATAGTATTAAATAAAGTCCACTGTGGTAGTTAGATATAATAAATGGTTAATTAGATATAATTAATGTAAGATGACTTTTTAGAAGATTCTACCTCTAGAAGATTCCTCCTCTAGAATTTTCTTAGGTGATGGTAGCACTATATAAAGGGGTTCAAACAATGTAATGAGATACGAAGAGAAGCCTTGTATTTGGAACGGTATCTCAATAGGAGGATGCCCCTTCAAAGAGGAAAGCGAACAGGAGAGGATCCCTTCCATAATAGGATCCATTGTACGGTGTTGCCCTACCTCAAGGGTTTGGTAATAATAAAGTGTAGTTTCATCCATATTGCTTGTGGATCTATTGTGTATTTATTATTTGTAGTGATTATATTTGTAGATCTATCTTGGTTCTTAACAAGTGGTATTAGAGCACTTTCCTTGGGCAAACATTGTGGGAAAAAAAGAGGGTCGCGACAATCTCAAAGTTTTCGGTATATTTCTGTGCAAAATTTGTAGAAAAGGGTTGTATATCTGAGTTCCTCTTAGAAAAACACCGAAGTTGAAAAATCAAATAGTCATACATAGAGTCCGTGAAGTCAAGATATTGAAGTTTTAAAATCTGCAAATTTTCAGGATTTTTTCCGCAGATGGCGGCGATAATTTTTTTTATTTTTGTAGCATCTGGAGGCCGAATTTGCCTAAATAAATTACATATCTGAGTTCCTCTCACAATTTCATCCAATTTCAAAAGAAAAAGTCAGCCAAAACAGAGTCCGGGAAGTGAAGTTATGAGCATTTTAACTTCAACATTTTTTTAGGGTTTTTCCAGAAAAGCCGCGATTTTCTGTTGAAACTTGTTTGGTCTATTTTTTGGGGTTTTTTATGACGGTCATAGAACTGAAGAGTTCATAGGGTGCTCAGATGACTATTTCCTCTCAAACTCTGAAAGAAATTCTTGAATCATTCAAAGCCCAATTGTTTCACACATTGGATGACAAATTGGATGCATTTGTACATGGCCTCACAGACGACCTCAATGATAGTTTTCATAGTATTCAAGATTCATTGAATAACATGCAGGAGATATTTCTTATGGAGGGCCTCAGGGATGAATATAATCAAGAAATATATGTTTGGTATGATTTTGATGATTGGTATATGTATAGTTGTCATTTATGGGATGACAACCACTTTCATATTTTATTTGATGACTCTAATCCACCTTCTGTAGAGAGAATCAATGTAACAAATCGAGAGCCAACGATTATTATCAATCTCCATCCTACATATTCTACAGTGGTATTATTCCTTTCATATTCTGCTATGACCCTTTTCCATTATGTCGATGGATCTTCTTATTTGGATCCACATGATAGGTGTCATTCTTTGGAGGATCATTTGGAGTTGTTTATTGAGTTTCAAAATCTTCCACGGAGAGTTCACATGAGCACTTGGACATCGGACCCGGGCTTGTAATGGTGATTGGACTTCTTCAGCATGGTGGATTTCTTTTCTACATGGGACCTTGGTTCTTCAGTCTTCTTCATAATTATGGTCCACAATTATCCATTGAACCCTGGTATATGGTTGTACATCAAGCATTGAGGACAAAACTTTCATAAGGAGGATGGAATGTAAGGTAGATAGAGAGGTAGTAGAGTGGCCCAGAGGGCCCATAGTGATAATAGTGGAGGTCATTCAATGTAAGTTGGACTAGGTCCACTATAGTATTAAATAAGACCCACTATGGTAGTTAGATATAATAAATGGTTAATTAGATATAATAAATGTAAGAGGACTTCTTAGAAGGTTCTACCTCTAGAAGATTACTCCTCTAGAATTTTCTTAGGTGATGGTAGCACTATATAAATGGGTTCAAGCAATGTAATGAGATATGAAGAAAAGTATTGTATTTTGAGTGGTAGCTCAATAGGAGGATGCCCTTTTGAACAGGCAAGTGAATAGGAGAAGCTCCCTTCCATAATAGTATCTATTGTATGGTGTTGCCCTACCTCAAGGGTTTGGTAATAATAAAGTGTGGTTTAATCCATATTGCTTGTGGATCTATTATGTATTCATTATTTGTGGTTATTATATGTATAGATCTATCTTGGTTCTTAACAAGTGGTATCATAACACTTTCCTTGGGCAAACATTGTAGGGAAATATTTTTTATTTTTGCAGATTTTTTTCAGAGAAGAAAAAACAAGAGGGCCGCAACAATCTCAAAGTTTTTGATATATTTCTATGCAAAATTTGTAGAAAATGATTTTATATATTAGTTCCTCTTATAAAAAAACCAAAGTTGAAAAAAAAAATCATCATAAACAGAGTCCGTGAAGTCAAGATATTGAAGTTTTAAAATCTACAAATTTTCAGGGCTTTTTCCGCGGATGGCGGCGAGATTTTTTTTATTTTTGTAGCATCTGGAGACTGAATTTGCCAAAAAAAAATTACATATCTGAGTTCCTCTCATAATTTCACCCGATTTCAAAAAAAAAAAATCATCCAAAACAGAGTCCGGGAAGTGAAGTTATGAGCATTTTAACTTCAACAGTTTTTTAGGGTTTTTCCAGAAAAAGCCGCGATTTTCTGTTGAAACTTATTTGGTCTATTTTTTTGGTTTTTTTGTGACAAATGTAGGACCGAAGAGTTCATAGGGTGCTCAGATGGCTATTTCCTCTCAAACCCTGAAAGAAATTCTTGAATCATTCAAAGCCCAATTGTTTCACACATTGCATGACAGATTGGATGCATTTTTACATGGCTTCACAGACAGCCTCAATGATAGTTTTCATAGTATTCAACATTCATTGAATAACATGCACGAGATATTTCTTATGGAGTGCCTCAATGATGAATATAATCAAGAAATATATTCTTGGTATGATTTTGAGGTCGATTTTGATGATTGCTATATGGATAGTTGTCATTTCTAGGATAACAACCACTTTCATATTTTATTTGATGACTCTAATCCACCTTCTGTAGAGAGCATCAATGTGACAAATCAAGAGCCAATGATTATTACCAGTGTCCATCTTACATATTCTACAGTAGTATTATTCCTTTCAGATTCTGCTACGACCATATTCCACTGTGTGGATGGATCTTCTTATTTCGATCCACATGATAGGTGTCATTCTTTGGAGCATCATTTGGAGTTGGTTATTGGGTTCCAAAATCTTCCACGGGGAGTTCACATGAGCACTTGGACACGATACCCGGGTTTACAATGGTGGTTGGACTACTTCAGCATGGTGGATTTCTTTTCTACATGCACCTTGGTTCTTCAGTCTTCTTCAGAATTATGGTCCACAATTATCCATGTAACCCTAGTATATGGTTGTATATCAAACATTGAGGAAAACGCTTTCATAAGCGGTATGGAATGTAAGGTAGATAGAGAGGTAGTAGAGGGGCCTAGAGTGCCCATAGTGATAATAGTGGAGGTCATTCAATGTAAGTTGGACTAGGTCTACTATAGTATTAAATAAGGCCCACTATGGTAGTTAGATATAATAAATAGTTACTTAGATATAATAAATGTAAGAGAACTTCTTAAAAGGTTCTACCTCTAGAAGATTCCTCCTCTAGAATTTTCTTAGGTGATGGTAGCACTATATAAAGGGGTTCAAGAAATGTAATAATATATGAAGAGAAGTATTGTATTTGAAGCATCAGCTCAATCGAAGGATGCCCCTTCGAAAAGGCAAGTGAACACGAGATGATCCCTTCCATAATAGGATCCATTGTACAGTGTTGTCTTACCTCAAGGGTTTGATAATAATAAAGTGTGGTTTCATCCATCTTTCTTGTGTATTTATTGTGTATTCAGTATTTGTGGTGATTATATTTGTAGATCTATCTTGGTTATTAACAAGTGGTATCAGAGCACTTTCCTTGGGCAAACATTGTGGGCAAATATTTTTTATTTTTGCGGATTTGTTTTCGGAGAAGAAAAAAAAAGAGGGTCGTGAAAATATGAAAGTTTTAATTATATTTCTATAAACAAATTGTAGAAAATGGTTGTATATCTGAGTTCCTCTTAGAAAAACATCGAAGTTGAAAAAAAAAATCGTCATAAACAGAGTCCAGGAAGTCAAGATATTGAAGTTTTAAAATCTGCACATTTTCAGGATTTTTTCTGCAGATGGCGGCGATAAAGTTTTTATTTCTGTAGAACCTGGAGGCTGAATTTGTCCAAATAAATTACATATCTGAGTTCATCTCACAATTTCAACCAATTTCAAAAACCAAAATCAGCCAAAACAGAGTCCGGGAAGTGAAGTTATGAGCATTTTAACATCAACAGTTTTTTAGGGTTTTTTCAGAAAAAGTCGCGACTTTCTGTTGAAACTTATTTGGTCTATTTTTTTGTGTTTTTTAGTGATGGTTGCAGGATCAAAGAGTTCATAGGGTGCTCAGATGTCTATTTCCTCTCAAACCCTGAAAGAAATTCTTAAATCATTCAAAGCCCAATTGTTTCATACATTGGATGACAGATTGGATGCATTTGTATATGGCCTCACAGACGGCCTCAATGATAGTTTTCGTAGTATTCAAGATTTATTGAATAACATGCAGGAGAGATTTCTTATGGAGGGTCTTAGGGATGAATATAATCAAGAAATATATGCTTGGTATGATTTTGAGGCCGATTTTAATGATTGGTATATGGATAGTTGTCATTTCTGGGATGACAACAACTTTCATATTTTATTTGATGACTCTAATCCATCTTCTGTAGAAAGCATCAATGTAACAAATCGAAAGCCAATGATTATTACCAGTGTCCATCCTACATATTATACAATGGTATTATTCCTTTCAGATTCTGCTACGACCCTTTTCCACTGTGTCGATGGATCTTCTTATTTGGATCCACATGATAGGTGTCATTCTTTGGAGCATCATTTGGAGTTGGTTATTGGGTTCCAAAATCTTCCACGGGGAGTTCACATTAGCACTTGGACATGGGACCCGGGCTTACAATGGTGGTTGGACTACTTCAGCATGGTGGATTTGTTTTCTACATGGGACCTTGGTTCTTCAGTCTTCTTCAAAATTATGGTCCACAATTATCCATTGAACCTTGGTATATGGTTGTACATCAAGCATTGAGGACAACGCTTTCATAAGGGGGATGAAATGTAAGGTAGATAGAGAGGTAGTAGAGGGACCCAGAGGGACCATAGTGATAATAGTGAAGATCATTCAATATAAGTTGGACTAGGTCCACAATAGTATTAAATAAGGCCCACTATGGTAGTTAGATATAATAAATGATTAATTAGATATAATAAATATAAGAGGACTTCTTTGAAGGTTCCACCTCTAGAAGATTCCTCCTCTAGAATTTTCTTAGGTGATGGTATCACTATATATTTAGGGGTTCAATCTATGTAATGAGATATGAAGAGAAGTATTGTATTTAGAGCAGTAGCTCAATATGAGGATGGCCCTTCGAAGAGGCAAGTAAACAGGAGAGGATCCCTTCTATAATATGATTCATTGTACGGTGTTTCCCTACCTCAAAGGTTTGGTAATAATAAAGTGTGGTTTCATCCATCTTGTTTGTGGATATATTATGTATTCAGTATTTGTGATGATAATATTTGTAGATCTATCTTGGTTCTTAACAAGTGGTATCAAAACACTTTCCTTGGCCAAACATTGTGGGCAAATATTTTTTATTTTTGTAGATTTTTTTCAGAGAAGAAGAAAAAAGAGGGTCGCGACAATGTCGAAGTTTTTGGTATATTTTTGTGCAAAATTTGTAGAAAAAGGTTGTATATCTGAGTTCCTCTTAGAAAAACACTGAATTTGAAAAACAAAATCATCATAAACAGAGTCCGGGAAGTCAAGATATTGAAGTTTTAAGATCTGCAAATTTTCAGGATTTTTTCCGTGGATGGCTGCGAGAAATTTTTTATTTTTGTATTATCTGGAGACTGAATTCGTGCAAATAAATTACATATCTGAGTTCCTCTCATAATTTCACCCAATTTCAAAAAACAACTGAGCCAAAAGCGAGTCCAGAAAGTGAAATTATGAACATTTTAACTTCAACAGTTTTTTAAGGTTCTTCCAGAAAAAACCTCGATTTTCTACTGAAACTTATTTGGTCTATTTTTTCGGTTTTTTTGTGATGGCTGCAGGACCGAAGAGTTCATAGGGTGATCATATGGCTATTTCCTATCAAACCCTGAAATAAATTCTTGAATCATTCAAAACCCAATTGTTTCACATATTGGATGACAGATTGGATGCATTTGTACATGGCCTTAGAGACGGCCTCAATGATAGTTTTCATAGTATTCAACATTAATTGAATAACATGCAGGAGATATTTCTTATGGAGGGCCTCAGGGATGAATATAATCAAGAAATATATGTTTGATATGATTTTGAGGCCGATTTTGATGATTTTTATATGGATAGTTGTCATTTCTGGGATGACAACCACTTTCATATTTTATTTGATGACTCTAATCCACCTTCTGTAGAGAGAATCAATGTGACAAATCGAGAGACAATGATTATTACCAGTGTCCATCCTACATATTCTACAGTGGTATTATTCCTTTCAGATTCTGCTACGACGATTTTTCCACTGTGTGGATGGATCTTCTTATTTCGATCCACATGATAGGTGTCATTCTTTGGAGCATCATTTGGAGTTGGTTATTGGGTCCAAAATATTCCATGGAGAGTTCACATGAGCACTTGGACATGGGACCTGGGCTTAAAATGGTGGTTGGACTACTTCAGCATGGTGGATTTCTTTTCTACATGGGACCTTGGTTCTTCAGTCTTCTTCAGAATTATGGTCCACAATTATCCATTGAACCATGGTATATGGTTGTACATCAAGCATTGAAGACAACGCTTTCATAAGGGGGATGAAATATAAGGTATATAGAGAGGTAGTAGAGGAACCCAAAGGGCCCATAGTGATAATAGTCGAGTTCATTCAATGTAAGTTGGACTAGGTCCACAATAGTATTAAATAAGGCCCACTATGGTAGTTACATATAATAAATGTAAGAGGACTTCTTAGAAGGTTCTACCTCTAGAAGATTCCTCCTCTAGAATTTTCTTAGGTGATGGTATCACTATATATTTAGGGGTTCAACCAATGTAATGAGATATGAAGAGAATTACTGTATTTGGAGCGGTATCTCAATAGGAGGATGGCCCTTCGAAGAGGCAAGTGAACAGGAGAGGATCCCTTCTATAATAGGATCCATTGTACGGTGTTGCCCTACCTCAAGGGTTTGGTAATAATAAAGTGTGGTTTCATCCATCTTGTTTTTGGATCTATTGTGTATTCAGTATTTGTGGTGATTATATTTGTAGATCTATCTTGGTTCTTAACAAGTGGTATCAGAACACTTTTCTTGGCCAAACATTGTGGAAAAATATTTTTTACTTTTGCAGATTTTTTTCGGAGAAGAAGAAAAAAGAGGGCCGCGACAATGTCGAAGTTTTCGGTATATTTTTGTGCAAAATTTGTAGAAAAATGTTGTATATCTAAGTTCCTCTTATAAAAACACCGAAGTTGATAAAAACAATCGTCATAAACAGAGTCTGGGAAGTCAAGATATGGAAGTTTTAAAATCTGCAAATTTTCAGGATTTTTTCCATGGATGGCGGGGATAATTTTTTTATTTTTGTGTTATTTGGAGACTAAATTTGTGAACATAAATTAAATATCTGAGTTCCTCTCACAATTTCACCGAATTTCAAAAAAAAAAAAAACATCCAAAATAGAGTCCGGGAAGTGAAGTTATGAGCATTTTAACTTCAACAGTTTTTTAGGGTTTTTCCAGAAAAAACCGCGATTTTTTGCNTTTTTTTATGCTGGCGGAATCGGCAACTGGGCCGGTCTCATACTCGCGTGACATGGGGTCGATTCCGACCGCTACCACTATAACCTCCAGGTTCCATACGTATGCCCCTTCCGCAGGCACGGGTAAGTCGGGGGGATTTGAACTTGAAACCTCATCGTACATAACATGCTATATCACGACACTTGCCAATTGAGCTGCCCCCCGGGGGCTTTCTGCTGAAACTTATTTGGTCTATTTTTTCAGTATTTTTGTGACGGATGTAGGACCAAAGAGTTCATAGGGTGATCATATGGATATTTCCTCTCAAACCCTGAAAGAAATTCTTGAATCATTCAAAACCCAATTGTTTTACATATTGGATGCATTTGTACATGGCCTCACAGACGGTCTCAATGACAGTTTTCTTAGTATTCAACATTAATTGAATAACATGCAAGAGAGATTTTTTATGGAGGGCCTCAGGGATGAATATAATCAAGAAATATATGTTTGGTATGATTTTGAGGTCGATTTTGATGATTGGTATATGGATAGTTGTCATTTCTGGGATGACAACCACTTTCATATTTTATTTGATGACTCTAATCCACCTTCTGTAGAGAGCATCAATGTGACAAATCGAGAGACTGATTATTACCAGTGTCCATCCTACATATTCTACAGTGATATTATTCCTTTCAGATTCTGCTACGACCATTTTTCCACTGTGTGGAAGGATCTTCTTATTTGGATCCACATGATAGGTGTCATTCTTTAGAGCATCATTTGGAGTTGGTTATTGGGTTCCAAAATATTTCACAGGGAGTTCACATGAGCACTTGGACATGGGACCTGAGCTTAAAATGGTGGTTGGACTACTTCAACATGGTGGATTTCGTTTCTACATGGGACCTTGGTTCTTCAGTCTACTTCAGAATTATGGTCCACAATTATCCATGGAACCCTAGTATATGGTTGTACATCAAGCATTGAGGACAATGCTTTCATAAGGGGTATGGAATGTAAGGTAGATAGAAAGGTAGTACAGGGGCCTAGAGGGCCCATAGTGATAAGGTCCACTATAGTATTAAGTAAGGCCCACTATGGTAGTTAGATATAATAAATGGTTAATTAGATATAATAAATGTAAGAGGACTTCTTAGAAGGTTTTACCTCTAGAAGATTCCTCCTCTAGAATTTTATTACATGATGGTAGCACTATATAAAGGGGTTCAAGCAATGTAATGAGATATGAAGAGAAGTATTGTATTTGAAGCGGTTTCTCAATAGAAGGATGCCCCTTTGAAGAGGCAAGTGAACAGGAGAGGATCCCTTCCATAATAGGATCCATTGTACGGTGTTGCCCTACCTCAAGGGTTTTGTAATCATAAATTGTCGTTTCATCCATCTGGCTTGTATATCTATTGTGTATTTAGTATTTGTGGTGATTATATTTGTAGATCTATCTTGGTTCTTAATAAGTGGTATCAGAACACTTTTCTTGGGCAAACATTGTGGGCAAATATTTTTTATTTTTGCAGATTATTTTTTGGAGAAAAAAAAAGAGCCGCGAAAATATCAAAGTTTTCGGTATATTTTTGTCCAAAATTTGTAGAAAAGGGTTGTATATCTAATTTCCTCTTAGAAAAACACCGAAGTTGAAAAAAAAAATCGTCATAAAAAGAGTCTGAGAAGTCAAGATATTGAAGTTTTAAAATCTGTAAATTTTCAGTATTTTTTCTGCGGATGGCGGCAATAATTTTTTTATTTTTGTACCATCTGGAGGTCGAATTTGCCCAAATAAATTACATATCTAAGTTCCTCTCACAATTTCACCCATTTTCAAAAAACAAAATCAGTCAAAACAAAGTATGGAAAGTGAAGTTATGAGCATTTTAATTTTAACAATTTTTTAGGGTTTTTCCAGAAAAAACCTCGATTTTCTGCTGAAACTTATTTGGTCTATTTTTTCAGTTTTTTTGTGATGGCTGCAGGACCGAAGAGTTCATAGGGTTCTCAGATGATTATTTCCTCTCAAACACTGAAAGAAATTCTTGAATCACTCAAAGCCCAATTGTTTCACACATTGAATGACAGATTGGATGCATTTGTACATGGCCTCACAGACGACCTCAATGATAGTTTTCGTAGTATTCAAGATTCATTGAATAATATGCAGGAGAGATTTCTTATGGAGTGCCTCAGGGATGAATATAATAAAAAAATATATACTTGGTATGATTTTGAGGTCGATTTTGATGATTGGTATATAGATAGTTGTCATTTCTGGGATGCCAACCACTTTCATATTTTATTTGCTGACTCTAATCCACCTTCTGTAGAGAGCATCAATGTAACAAATCGAGAGCCAATGATTATTACCAGTGTCCATCCTACATATTATACAGTGGTATTAGTCCTTTCAGATTTTGCTACAACCCTTTTCCACTGTGTTGATGGATCTTCTTATTTCGATTCACATGATATGTGTCATTCTTTGGAGCATCATTCGGAGTTGATTATTGGGTTCCAAAATCTTCCACGGGGAGTTCAAATGAGCACTTGGACATGGGACCCAGGCTTACAATGGTGGTTGGACTACTTCGGCATGGTGGATTTATTTTCTACATGGGACCTTGGTTCTTCAGTCTTCTTCAGAATTATGGTCCACAATTATCCATGGAACCCTGGTATATGGTTGTACATCAAGCATTGAGGACAACGCTTTCATAAGGGGGATGGAATGTAAGGTAGATAGAGAGGTAGTAGAGGGGCCCAAAGGGACCATAGTGATAATAGTGGAAGTCATTCAATGTAAGTTGGACTAGGTCGACTATAGTATTAAATAAGGCCCACTATGGTAGTTAGATATAATAAATAGTTAATTAAATATAATTAATCTAAGAGGACTTTTTAGAAGATTCTACCTCTAGAAGATTCCTCCTCTAGAATTTTCTTAGGTGATGGTAGCACTATATAAAAGGGTTCAAGCAATGTAGTGAGATATGAAGCGAAGTATTGTATTTGGAGCAGTAGCTCAATCGGAGGTACCCCTTCAAAGAGGCAAGTGAACAGGAGAGGATCCCTTCCATAATAGGATCCATTGTACGATGTTGTCCTACCTCAAGGGCTTGGTAATAATAAAGTGTGGTTTCATCCATCTTATTTGTGGATCTATTGTGTATTCAGTATTTGTGGTGATTATATTTGTATATCTATCTTGGTTCTTAACAAGTGGTATCAGAGCACTTTTCTTGGGCAAACATTGTGGGCAAATATTTTTTATTTTTGCAAAAAAAAATTTGGAGAAGAAAAAAAAAGAGGGTCACGACAATATCAAAGTTTCCGGTATATTTCATGCAAAATTTGTAGAAACGGGTTGTAGATCTGAGTTCCTCTTAAAAAAATACCAAAGTTGAAAAATAACATCGTCATAAACAGATTCCGAGAAGTCAAGATATTGAAGTTTTAAAATCTGCAAATTTTCAGGATTTTTTCCACGGACGACGGGGAGAATTTTTTTATTTATATCACACCTGGAGGCCGAATTTTCCCAAATAAATTACATATCTGAGTTCCTCTCACAATTGCACCCAATTTCAAAAAAAAAGAAACAGCTAAAACAATGTCCGGGCAGTGAAATTATGAGCATTTTAACTTCAACAGTTTTTTAAGGTTTTTCCAGAAAAAGCCGCGATTTTCTACTGAAACTTATTTGGTCTATTTTTTGGGTTTTTTTATGATGGCTGCAGGACCGAAGATTTCATAGGGTGCTCAGATGGCTATTTCCTCTCAAACCCTGAAAGAAATTATTGAATCATTCAAAGACCAATTGTTTCACACATTGGATGACAGATTGGATGCATTTGTACATGGCCTCACAGACGGCCTCAATGCTAGTTTTCGCAGTATTCAAGATTCATTGAATAACATGCAGGAGATATTTCATATGGACGGCCTCAGGGATGAATATAATCAAGAAATATATGCTTGGTATGATTTTGAGATCGATTTTGATGATTGGTATATGGATAGTTGTCATTTCTGGGATGACAAACACTTTCATATTTTATTTGATGACTGTAATTCACATTCTGTAGAGAGCATCAATGTGACAAATCGAGAGCCAATGATTATTACCAATGTCGATCCTACATATTGTACAGTGGTATTATTCCTTTCAGATTCTGCTACAACCATTTTCCACTATGTGGATGGATCTTCTTATTTGGATCCACATGATAGGTATCATTCTTTGGAGCATCATTTGAAGTTGGTTATTGAGTTCCAAAATCTTCCATAGGAAGTTCACATGAGCACTTGGACATGGGACCCAAGATTAAAATGGTGGTTGGACTACTTCATCATGGTGGATTTAGTTTCTACATGGGACCTTGGTTCTTCAGTCTTCAAGCATTAAGGACAACACTTTCATAAGGGGGATGGAATGTAAGGTCATTCAATGTAAGTTGGACTAGGTCCACTATAGTATTAAATAAGGTTCACTATGGTAGTTAGATATAATAAATGGTTAATTAGATATAATAAATGTAAGAGGACTTCTTAGAAGGTTCTACCTCTAGAAGATTCCTCCTCTAGAATTTTCTCAGGTGATGGTAGCACTATCTAAAGGGGTTCAAGAAATGTAATGAGATATGAAGAGAAGTATTGTATTTGGAGTGGTAGTTCAATAGGAGGATGCCCCTTCGAAGAGACAAGTGAACAAGAGATGATCTCTTCCATAATAGGATCTATTGTACGGTGTTGCCCTACCTCAAGGGTTTGATAATAATAAAGTGTGGTTTCATCCATCTTGCTTGTGGATCTATTGTGTATTCATTATTTGTGGTGATTATATTTGTATATCTATCTTGGTTCTTAACAAGTGGTATTAGAGCACTTTCCTTGGGCAAACATTGTGGGCAAATATTTTTTATTTTTGCAGATATTTTTTCGGAGAAAGAAAAAAAAAGAGGGTCACGACAATCTCAAAGTTTTCGATATATTTCTGTGCAAAATTTGTAGAAAATGGTTTTAAATCTGATTTCCTCTTAGAAAAACACCGAAGTTGAAAAATCAAATCGTCATAAACAGAGTCTGGGAAGTCAAGATTTTGAAGTTTTAAAATCTGCAAATTTTCAGGAGTTTTTCCGCGGATGGCGGCGATAATTTTTTTATTTCTGTAGCATCTAGAGGCTGAATTTGCCAAAATAAATTACATATCTGAGTTCCTCTAACAATTTTACCCAATTTCAAAAAACAAATTCAGCCAAAACAAAGTCCGGGAAGTGAAGTTATGAGCATTTTAACTTCAACAGTTTTTTAGGGTTTTTCTAGAAAAAAACCGCGATTTTCTGTTGAAACTTATTTGGTCTATTTTTTGGGTTTTTTTGTGACGGATGTAGGACCGTAGAGTTCATAGGGTTCTAATATGACCATTTTTTCTCAAACCCTGAAAGAAATTATTGAATCATTCAAAGCACAATTGTTTCACACATTGGATGACAGATTTTATGCATTTGTACATGGCCTCACAAACGGCCTCAATGATAGTTTTCGTAGTATTTAAGATTCATTAAATAACATGCAAGAGAGATTTCTTATGGAGGACCTCAGGGATGAATATAATCAAGAAATATATGCTTGGTATGATTTTGAGGTCAATTTTGATGATTGGTATATGGGTAGTTGTCATTTCTGGGATGACAACCACTTTCATATTTTATTTGATGACTCTAATCCACCTTCTGTAGAGAGAATCAATGTGAAAAATCGAGAGTCAATGATTATTACCAGTGTCCATCCTACATATTCTACAGTAGTATTATTCCTTTTAGATTCAACTACGACCATTTTCCACTGTGTGGATGGGTCTTCTTATTTGGATCCACATGATAGGTGTCATTCTTTGGAGCATCATTTGGAGATGGTTATTGGGTTCCAAAATCTTCCACGGGGAGTTCACATGAGTACTTGGACATGGGACCCGAGTTTACAATGGTGAATGGACTACTTCAGCATGGTGGATTTCTTTTCTACATGGGACGATGGTTCTTCAGTTTTCTTCAGAATTATGGTCCACAATTATCCATGGAACCCTGGTATATGGTTGTAAATAAAACATTGAGGACAATGCTTTCATAAAGGGGATGGAATGTAAGGTAGATAGAGAAGTAGTAGAGGGGCCCAAAGGGCCCATAGTGATAATAGTGGAGGTCATTCAATGTAAGATGGACTAGGTCCACTATAGTATTAAATAAGGATCACTATGGTAGTTAATTATAATAAATGGTTAATTAGATATAATAAATGTAAGATGACTTCTTAAAAGGTTCTACCTTTAGAAGATTCCTCCTCTAGAATTTTCTTAGGTGATGGTAGCACTGTATAAAGGGGTTCAAACAATGTAATGAGATATGAAGAGAAGTATTGTATTTGGAGTAGTAGCTCATTAGGAGGATGCCCCTTTGAAGAAGCAAGTGAAGATGAGAGGATCCCTTCCATAATAGGATCCATTATACGGTGTTGTCCTACCTCAAGGGTTTGGAAATAATAAAGTGTGGTTTCATCCATGTTGCTTGTGGATCGATTGTGTACTTAGTATTTGTGGTGATTATATTTTTAGATCTATCTTGGTTTTTAATAAGTGGTATCAGAGCACTTTCCTTGGGCAAACATTGTGGGCAAATGTTTTTTATTTTTGCAGATTTTTTTCAGAGAAGAAAAAAAAATGGTCGTGACAGTATCGATGTTTTCGATATATTTCTATGCAAAATTTGTAGAAAATGGTTGTATATCTGAGTTCCTCTTAGAAAAACACGGAAGTTGAAAAAAAAATCGTCATAGAAAAAGTCCGGAAAGTTAAGATATTGAAGTTTTAAAATCTGCAAATTTTCAGTATTGTTTCAGCGGATGGCGGTGATAAATTTTTTATTTCTGTAGCATCTAGAGGTTGAATTTGTCCAAATAAATTACATATCTAAGTTCCTCTCACAATTTCACCCAATTTAAAAAAAAAAAATCATCCAAAATAGAGTCCGGGAAGTGAAGTTATGAACATTTTAACTTCAATAGTTTTTTAGGGTTTTTCCAAAAAAAGCCACGATTTTCTGTTGAAATTTATTTGGTCTATTTTTTGGATTTTTTTGTGATAGCTGGAAGACCGAAGAGTTCATAGGGTGCTCAGATGGCTATTTCCTCTCAAACGCTAAAAGAAATTCTTGAATCATTCAAATTCCAATTGTTTCACACATTGGATGACAGATTGGATGTATTTGTACATGGCCTTACAGACAACCTCAATGATAGTTTTCATAGTATTCAAGATTCATTGAATAAAATACAGAAGATATTTCTTATGGAGGGCCTCAGGAATGAATATAATCAAAAAATGTATGCATGATATGATTTTGAGGCCGATTTTGATGATTGGTATATGGGTAGTTGTCATTTCTAGGATGACAACCACTTTCATATTTTATTTGATGACTCTAATCCACCTTCTGTAGAGAGCATCAATGTGACAAATCGAGAGCCAATAATTATTATCAGTGTCCATATTACATATTCTACAGTGGTATTATTCCTTTCAGATTCTTCTATGAACCTTTTCCACTATGTGGATGGATCTTCTTATTTGGATCCACATCATAGGTGTCATTCTTTGGATCATCATTTAGAGTTGGTAATTGGGTTCCAAAATATTCTACGGGGATTTCAGATGAGCACTTGGACATGGGACCCAGGCTTACAATGGTGGTTGGACTACTTCAGCATGGTGGATTTCTTTTCTACATGGGACCGTGGTTCTTCAGTCTTCTTCAGAATTATGGTCCACAATTATCCATGGAACCCTGGTATATGGTTGTACATCAAGCATTGAGGACAATGCTTTCATAAGGGGTATGGAATGTAAGGTAGATAGAGAGGTAGCAGAGTGACCCAGAGGGCCCACAGTGATAATAGTGGAGGTCATTCAATGTAAGTTGGACTAGGTCCACTATAGTATTAAATAAGGCCCACTATGGTAGTTAGATATAATAAATGGTTAATTAGATATAATAAATGTAAGATGACTTCTTAGAAGGTTCTACCTCTAGAAGATTCCTCCTCTAGAATTTTATTAGGTGATGGTAGCACTATATAAAGGATTTCAAGCAATCTAATGAGATATGAAGAGATGTATTGTATTTGGAGCGGTACCTCAATAGGAGGATGCCCCTTCGAAGAGCCAAGTGAATAGGAGAGGATCTCTTCCATAATAGGATCCATTGTACGGTGTTGCCCTACCTCAAGGTTTTGGTAGTAATAAAGTGTGGTTTCATCCATATTGCTTTTGGATCTATTGTGTATTCAATATTTGTGGTGATTATATTTGTATATCTATCTTGGTGCTTAATAAGTGGTATAAGAGCACTTTCCTTGGGCAAATATTTTTTATTTTTGCATATTTGTTTTCGGAGAAAAAAAAAAATAGGGCCGAGACAATCTCGATGTTTTCAGTATATTTTGGTGCAAAAATTTGTAGAAAATAGTTTCATATCTGAGTTCTTCTTAGAAAAACACTGAAGTTGAAAAAAAAAAATCGTCATAAACAGAGTCCGGGAAGTCAAGATATTGAAGTTTTAAAATCTGCAAATTTGCAGGATTTTTTCCGTGGATGGCGGCGAGACATTTTTTATTTCTGTAGCATATGGAAGACGAATTTTCCCAAATATATTACATATCTAAGTTTATCTCACAATTTCACCCAATTTAAAAAAAAAATAGACAAAACAGAGTCTGGGAAGTGAAGTTATGAGCATTTTAACTTGAACAATTTTTTAGGGTTTTTCCAGAAAAAACCGCGATTTTCTGCTGAAACGTATTTGGTCTATTTTTTGGGTTTTTTTGTGACGGATGTAGGACTGAAGAGTTTATAGTGCGCTCAGATGGCTATTTTCTCTCAAGCCCTGAAAGAAATTGTTGAATCATTCAAAGCCCAATTGCTTCACGCATTATATGACAAATTGGATGCATTTGTACATGGCCTCACAGACGGCCTCAATGATAGTTTTCGTAGTATTCAAGATTCATTGAATAACATGCAGGAGAGATTTCTTATGGAGGGTCTCAGAAATAAATATAATCAAGAAATATATTCTTGGTATGATTTTGAGGCCAATTTCGATGATTGGTATATGGATAGTTGTCATTTCTGGGATAACAACCACTTTCATATTTTATTTGATGACTCTAATCCACCTTCTATAGAGAGTATCATTGTGAGAAATCAAGAGCCAATGATTATTACCGGTGTCCATCCTACATATTTTACAATGGTATTATTCCTTTCAGATTCTTCTACGACCATTTTTCACTATGTGGATGGATTTTCTTATTTGGATCCACATGATAGGTCTCATTCTTTGGATCATCATTTGGAGTTGGTTATTGGGTTCCAAAATCTTCCATAGGGAGTTCACATCAGCACTTGAACATGGGACCCAGGCTTACAATGGTGGTTGGATTACTTTAGCATGGTGGATTTCTTTTCTACATGGAACCTTCGTTCTTCAGTCTTTTTCAGAATTATGGTCCACAATTATCCATGGAACCCTGGTATATGGTTGTACATCAAGCATTGAGAACAACACTTTCATAAAGGGGATGGAATGTAAGGTATATAGAGAGGTAGTAGAGGGGCCCAGAGGGCCCATAGTGATAATAGTGGAGGTCATTCAATGTAAGTTGGACTAGGTCCACTATAGTATTAAATAAGGCCCACTATAGTAGTTAGATATAATAAAAGGTTAATTATATATAATAAATGTAAGATGACTTCTTAGAAGGTTCTACCTCTAGAAGATTCCTCCTCTAGAATTTTCTTAGGTGATGGTAGCACTATATAAAGGGGTTCAAGCAATGTAATGAGATATGAAGAGAAGTATTGTATTTGGAGCTATAGCTCAATAGGAGGATGCCCCTTAGAAGAGGCAAGTGAACATGAGAGGATCCCTTCCATAATAGGATTCATTGTACAGTGTTGCCCTACTTTAAGGGTTTGGTAATAATAAAGTGTGGTTTCATCCATATTTCTTGTGGATCTATTGTGTATTCAGTATTTATGGTGATTATATTTGTATATCTATCTTGGTGCTTAACAAGTGGTATCAGAGCACTTTCCTTGGGAAAATATTGTGGGCAAACATTTTTTATTTTTGTAGATTTGTTTCAAAGAAGAAAAAAAAAGAGGGTCGCGACAATCTCGAAGTTTTCGGTATTTTTCTGTGCAAAATTCGTAGAAAATAGTTGTATATATGAGTTCCTCTTACAAAAACACTGAAGTTGAAAATTAGAATCGTCATAAAGAGAGTCCGGGAAGTCAAGATATTGAAGTTTTAAAATCTACAAATTTTCAGGATTTTTTCCGCGGATGGCGACGAGAATTTTTTTATTTCTGTAGCATTTGGATGCTGAATTTGCCCAAATAAATTACATATCTAAGTTCCTCTCACAATTTCACCCAATTTCAAAAAAAAAAATCAGCCAAAACAGAGTCTGGGAATTGAAGTTATGCATTTTAGCTTCAACAGTTTTTTAGGGTTTTTCCAGAAAAAACTGCGATTTTTTGTTGAAACTTATTTGGTCTATTTTTGGGGTTTTTTTGTGACGGATGCAGGACCGAAGAGTTCATAGGATGATCATATGACTATTTCCTCTCAAAACCTGAAAGAAATTCTTGAATCATTCAAAGCCCAATTGTTTCACACATTGGATGACAGATTTGATGCATTTGTACATGGCCTCACAGACGACCTCAATGATATTTTTCATAGTATTTGTTGTAGGAAAATCTCCCTGCAGACAGGTAGATCACCTCTAATTCTTGACCTTAACCCTAGATAGAAAAATGCTTAACGTGGACACTGACTTCCTTTCAAATCTATCTAAACTAATGCATGAGAAGGGAGGATAACAGAAGTACCTTTTAATCGACGTTTGTCCCTGCACGCTCCGAGTTGCGCTCCAATCCTTTTGGTCCTCGCTGAGGTCTGTGGACAAAACAATATACAACCACTTCTTACTCTATTGACATTATCTTGAAAATAGATATATCAATAAATGATAAGTTCACGTGACATCAGACACAAACTAGAAAGAAACAGGTCAAGCGTGTCATATTAATGAGAATAACGACAACAGTACTTACAATCGTAGATGCGAATGCGACAGCTTCGTCAAGTCCTCTTCGTCTAACCCTTGCCTAAAATATCCACAACCTAGATAACAACAACTTCACTGATCACTCTCCTTTGGCTGACTGTCAGTTTCCTCCAAGATCATAAGTTTCATATGTTCAATTCTTCTTCCTCTTTTCACCATCATAGAGCCTATTTATATAGGTTGGGAGGGGCCTAACCTCTTGAGTTATGTTTAGAACCAGTTGGGAACCTTCTCCTTGGATCAGGGATCCTTTGATGAAACCAAGAATTCGAGCACAACTGCCTCCTAATCTCGAATGATCCTCCCCTTATTCTCCTCAATGGGCTAACAACTGACCCAGAATAGGGAGCGCTCCCTCAGAAAGGGCATCAGAGCATTGTAACGCTCCTAGTGAGCCTTGGGAAAGCGCCATCACTCTCAAGATGAGCAACACTCCTGTAGAAGGGCCTGAGGGGCATTATAACGCTCCTTGAAGCATGGTAGAGGAGCGCTAGCGCTTCTGCAGCTGTAGTAGGGGAGCATTCCCCCTCCAAACCAATGTTTTAGGGTTTCTTTCAGGTGTCAAGAGTTATTTGATCTCAGTAAACCAGTTCTCCTCCTTCAAATCAGTCATGTGAGGTGTTATAAGTTCCTCCCTAGTGTTGTTATCATGGCATCATGTCTAAACATCGTTTGCGACACTAGTGACCAACTTGCGACACTTGCGAAAGTTGTAGGGAAGATGCGACACTTACGACGATTGATAGGGACAATGCGACACTTAGCAATTTTGACGTGTAACAATATTCAAGATTTATTGAATAACATGCCAGAGAGATTTCTTATGGAGGGTCTCAGGGATGAATATAATCAAGAAATATATGCTTGGTATGATTTTGAGGTCGATTTTGATGATTGGTATATGGATAGTTGTCATTTGTGGGATGACAACCACTTTCATATTTTATTTGATGACTCTAATCCACCTTCTGTAGAGAGAATCAATGTGATAAATCGAGACCCAATGATTATTACCAGTGTCCATCCTAGATATTCTACAGTGGTATTATTCCTTTCAGATTCTGTTACGACCATTTTCCACTATGTGAATGGATCTTCTTATTTGGATCCACATGATAGGTGTCATTCTTTGGATCATCATTTGGAGTTGGTTATTGGGTTCCAAAATCTTTCGTGGGGAGTTCACATGAGCACTTGGACATGAGACCCGGGCTTACAATGGTAGTTGGACTACTTCAGCATGGTGGATTTGTTTTTTACATGGGACTTTGGTTCTTTAGTCTTCTTTAGAATTATGGTCCACAATTATCCATGGAACCCTGGTATATGGTTGTACATCAAGCATTGAGAACAACGCTTTCATAAGAGGGATATAATGTAAGGTAGTTATAGAGGTAGTAGAGGGTCCCAAAGGGCCCATAATGATAATAGTGGAGGTCATTCAATGTAAGTTGGACTAGGTCCACTATAGTATTAAATAAGACCCACTATAGTAGTTAGATATAATAAATGGTTAATTCGATATAATAAATGTAAGAGGACTTCTTAGAGCACTAAATAAAGGGGTTCAAGCAATGTAATGAGATATGAAGAGAAGTATTTTAATTGGAGAGGTAGCTCAATAGGAGGATGCCCCTTCAAAAAGGCAAGTGAATAGGAGATAATCCCTTCTATAATAGGATCCATTGTACGGTGTTGCCCTACCTCAAGGGTTTGGTAATAATAAAGTGTGGTTTCATCCATATTGCTTGTGGATCTATTGTGTATTCAGTATTTTTGGTGATTATATTTGTAGATCTATCTTCATTCTTAACAAGTGGTATCAGAGCACTTTCATTGGGCAAACATTGTGGGCAAATATTTTTTATTTTTGCAGATTTTTTTTCGGAGAAGAAAAAAAAAAGAGGGCCACGAAAATCTCAAAGTTTTCAGTATATTTTTTTGAAAACTTTGTAGAAAAGTATTGTAGATCTGATTTCCTCTTATAAAAACACCGAAGTTGAAATTTTTTTTTGTCTTAAACAGAGTCCGGGAAGTCAAGATATTGAAGTTTTAAAATCTGCAAATTTTCAGGATTTTTTCCGCAGATAGCAGCGATACTTTTTTTTATTTCTGTAGCATCTGGAGGCCGAATTTTCCCAAATAAATTATATATCTGATTTCCTCTCAAAATTTTATGCAATTTCAAAAAAAAAAACAGCCAAAACAGAGTCCGGGAAGTGAAGTTATGAGCATTTTAACTTCAACAGTTTTTTAGGGTTTTTCCAGAAAAAACCACGATTTTCTGCTAAAACTTATTTGGTCTATTTTTTGGGTTTTTTTTTATGGCTGTAGGACTGAAGAGTTCATAGGGTGATCATATGGCTATTTCCTCTCAAACCCTTAAAGAAATTCTTGAATCATTCAAAGCTCAATTGTTTCACACATTGTATGACAAATTGGATGCATTTGTACATGGCCTCATAGACGGCCTCAATGATAGTTTTCATAGTGATGTGTTTGTCCCATGTCCAAGTGCTCGTGTGAACTCCCCGTGGAATATTTTGGAACTCAATAACCAACTCCAAATTATTCTCCAAAGAATAACATGTTGGAAGATTGGTTGTTGTCATTGATGTCAACCCTAGTCATGGGTTTTGGACCACAAGATTGATGAAGTTATTTGGACATGAAGGAAAATGCACATGAAGATACAACACCCATGTATGGATAGTATACATTATGTTATTTCCGGTGGTATGTGGCACGTCACGTGGATCCTCATGGTTGAGGATAAATGATTTTTTGAAGATGACAGAGTGAATTGTACATGTAGTCCCTGAAGATAATTAAAGAAAAGAATTACAAAATAAAAAAGTGTCAGATCGGCCCTAATGTTAAAAGAAAGTGACATAAATGGTATAAATAAACATCATTATACATTCATTTTATACAAGTCGAATTTCAGAGAGAAGAAGAAGTAAAAGAAGGCCGGATTTCAAGGGAGGATGAAGTCTTTTGGTGATGTGTTCTAAGGTATGTTATTTTCAGGTCATCTTACCATTTTTGCTATAACTTTTTTTCTAGAACGATTCAAATGTTGAAATTGCTATGGTATTGAGAAGACATATCAAGGTACTTCTGGTAAAAGTTTCAACTCTTGATTCACTATAATTATGGAGATACACTCTGTGGAATATAGGGTTTGTGACCAGTCCTAAAACTAGTCAAAAAACAGGTGTTCTGGGTAAAATAGTCATAACTTTTTCATACATACTTCAACTATAGTGGGACCACTTCCATTGGAAAGAGTATGGACTGTAGTTTCTTTTGTGCGAGTTTTAAAATCAGATGTTAAATATTGAGCGCGAGGCATGTTGTACAAGTTGGGTCTTCTGAACATACCAGAATTGAATAAAGTTTTATTATCTCTCATATATTCTTGGATGGAAGGAAGGGGAAAGGATAGAGAGTTCAGATATCTCTTGATATTGGAGGATTGTATCTTCCTCTTGGAGGTTTATCCCTCCCTTTACATTTGGAAGCTGTAGCTACCTTTGGAAGTCATTACTTCCCTTGAACAAAAACTA
>ML802132.1:260108-282982 GCA_009831015.1 Picea engelmannii | reverse complement strand
ACAGTCACCGAGAAGGAATTCCTAGCAGTTATCTATGCAATTAACAAATTTAGACATTACATTACTGGCTATTCTACTTTTGTCCATACTGATCACTCAACTATCAAGTACTTAATGAATAAACCTATCACAAATGCTAGAGTTACCAGATGGCTACTGTTATTGCAAGAATCTGATATCACAATTGTAGATAGACCAGGAAAAGAGAATGTAGTTGTTGATTTCCTTTCTCGTTTGACACCTAATGATGATACCCCAGTGGATGACTCCTTTCCTGATGAATATCTATTTGCAGTTTCTTCTCACTCACCTTGGTATGCAGATATTTCTAACTACTTGATTGCAGGGAAGTTTCCATCACATCTATCCTACCGAGAGAAAAAAAGTATTATTCGTCAAAGTGCTCGGTATAGTTGGATAAGTGGGTACCTTTTCCATACATGAGCTGATCAAGAAATCCGAAGGTGTGTTCGAGAAGATGAGGTGTATGACCTATTGAAATCTTGTTATGATGGCCCTTGTGGAGGGCATTTTTCTGACAAAAGAACAGCATATAAAATTCTCAGGATGGGGTACTATTGGCCCTCACTCTTCAAAGATGCAAAGAAATATGTCAAGGCCTGTGATAGCTGCCAAAGAGTAGGCCAACCTAATCATAGAGATGAAATTCCATTAAACCCCCAGGTAGTACTTGAACCCTTTGAAATATGGGCCTTAGACTTCATAGGACCCATCAACCCTCCATCCAACCAAAAATTTTATATACCGGTCTGCACAGACTACATGACTAAATGGGTGGAAGCCAAGGCACTCCACAGAGCGACTAAAGAAGCAGTTATAGATTTCTTATTTAAAGATATCTTCACCAGATTTGGAATGCCAAAAGAACTAGTTACAGATGGAGGAACTCCTTTCAACTCTCATGGGTTCAAAGCCACCCTTCATAAATATCATATTCAACAGAGAATGACTACAGCATACCACCCCCAAGCCAATGGACAGGTGGAAAGCACAAACAAATTAATAGAATCCATTCTCACAAAAACAGTGAAGGAAAGTAGAAAGGATTGGTCCCACAGACTCCTTGAAGCACTATGGGCCTACAGAACTACCTGGAGAAACACTACAAGATTTTCTCCCTATGAATTAGTCTATGGAAAGAGTGTTGTCTTTCCTGTGGAATTTGAGATAAAAACCTTAAGGACTTCTTTAGCTGCCAACCTTGATCTAACCGATGCATAGACAGCCAGGCTGCAGCAGCTTAATGAACTAGAGGAGAAAAGACTAGATGCCATTCAACAAACAACCATAATTCAATAGCAGATATCAAAATGGCATGACAAAAACATAAAAAACAAGCAGTTCCAAAAAGGTAATTGGGCCCTATTGTATGATTCCCGGTTCAAATAATTTCAAGGAAAACTGTGTACAAGATGGCTTGGACCTTATGAAGTAGACACAGTTTTCCCCAATGGAACAGTAAGGCTCCTCACAATCGATGACTCCAGAACCCTGTTACTTGTAAATGGTCATCGGCTCCGTCTGTACCAGCAACCTATTTCTAAAGAAGATTTTAAGGCCACATGCATGGTAGACGCCCATTTTCTCTTCCTCGAGGGGGTTTCTACCCCTAATAACAATTAATTCTTTTAAGATTGATTTTTCTTTAGTGTTAGATTAGATTAGATTTTGTTTTCTAATAATCCATGTCAAGAAATACCATGCTACAGTTGTTTTTGCAGATTCCCGATCGAAGCACAGCCACCAGAAGAGGACGATTCCACTTCAGAGAGACGATCTTTCACAATGTTGAAACACCGTTGTTCATCACTGTTAACTTTCACGATGCTGAAACACCGTTGTTCAGCACTTTTGACCTTCATGCTGCTGAAACACCACTGGTCAGCCCTCTTGACTTGCTTCTGAGGTTGAACCACCACCGTTCCGCACTTTTGACTTTTCTCTGTTGCCAAAACACCACTGTCAGCAATCCGCCCCTTTCCTTCATTACTGAAAAACCAAACTCACACCTTTTTCCTCATCATGGTTTGACACCCTTTTTGCCACTCCTTCACCATCCTTCATCGACGAAACAACTCTGTCCAGCAATTGTTTCGTCTTTATCATTCTGATGCTGAAACACCATTACTCAACACTGTTGACTTTTTCCCCGATGCTGAAACTCCATTGTTCATCACTTTTTATTCCCATTCCCAAAACACCACAGTCCACCATTTCCTCACCATCCTTCATCGACGAAACAACTCCGTCCAACAATTGTTTCGCCTTTCCCATTCTGATGCTGAAACACCACTACTCAACACTGTTGACTTTTTCCCTGATGTTGAAACACCATTGTTCAGCACTTTTTCTTTCCATTCCCAAAACACTACAGTCTACCATTTCCTCACCATCTTTCATCGACGAAACAACTCCGTCCAGCAATTGTTTCGCCTTTTCTTTTTCCATTGCTAAAACACCGTTGTCAGCAACCCATCATCATTTTCTTTTTCCGTTGTTGAAACACCATTGTCAGCAACCCTTCATCATTTTCTTCCGATCCTGAAACACCATTGTTCAGCACGTTTGACTTTTTTTCACGATGCTGAAACACCACTGTTCATCACGTTCGACTTTTTCACAATGCTAAAACACCATTCTCCAGCACTTTTGACTTTCATCCGATGCTGAAACACCATTGTTCAGCACGATTGACTTTCTTCCGATACTGAAACACCATTCATCAACAGTTCTTCATCTATAGAAATTGTTTTGTTCTCTGTTGCTGAAACACCAGTCTTTCACCATCATCTGTCAGCAAGCTTCTATGCCCTTAGATTATAGTTCACCAGCAAACCCTCGACACAATAAAAGGTCTCCGCCACGACAGGACTACCACGGACAGGCATGACATCTTGTTGGCAGAACGAATCAAACGGTAAGGCGAGGTAAACAAATATTATGTAATTCAGTTAGACTATAGTTAATGAGAAATATTTTAAGCCATTATGACCATTCAAGTGCCATTATTACTAATTGCACTTGACGGGAGGGGAAGTACAAGTCAAATCCGCGATACCATTATTTCATCTGATTTCACCGCCGCCATCCCCACTTCATCACCTTTTCGTGCATTTAACCACTGTTCCTACATATAATCCCTCGGAAAACTTACTTTGTACCAGAGCTGATACACAAACTCTCGACGCTGTATCTTACTAAGATAGTAGCCATGGGAGGAGCTGTCATACGCAAAGAACCCGCCACCACAGCGCTGCTCGAACACTATCCAGTAGCATATCAAATCTTCGAGCAAGCAGGGTGGCTTAATTAATTCTGCAGGCTTCAAGGATATAATGAACAGAAAGTCCTACAGTTTGCCTGAAATCTTCAGGAGACCCACTCTGTCGTCGCAGGCATCTGAATATATGTAACAGAAGACGACATAGTAGCAGTCTCAGGCCTCCCTAACGATGGCACTCGTATGTTCAGTCGAAAGCATATCATCAGGGATGTCCAACAAAGCTTCTTCCTGCCTGAGGAAAGAATTGTATTGAAGAGCAGAGGCGTTCATCTCAGTTCACTGCCACCCCCATGGCCAGAGGTCGCCAGATTCATCAAGCACTACCTGACTTGCAAAGGTCACTATCAGGTAGTCTATCAGCATGACTTCCTTTTTCTTTCTCATTTAAGGCATAACAGACGGGTCAATCTTCCCTATTATATGTTGGTCTGTTTGAAGAATATGGCACATTACTGTCGAAAGGCAAAAGATCCAACCCTGTCACTTACCCACCACCGTCTTGTTCAATTACTCATCAACAGGGATTTTGAACAACAAAACCATCCACTAAATAACCCACCCATAAAGCCTCAACCAGCTGCTGAAATTCCCCAGGAGCAGCAACAACAAAACCCCCCAGACGTCCCCGAAGTACCCCATATCCCGCCCACAGAACCAACCAGTCCAGTAAATTCCCCTACCCCACCAAATCCACCACATACCTTACCAGATTCATCCACTCCCACCCTTCATATTCTCAGTGATGACTCTGAACCAGAAAATGTCGCCTGCCCTATCATTAAGGAAAGACCTCCACGAAAATGAAAATAGATTACCCCCTTTCCACCCTTCTTGCGCAAAAAGTGAACAAGAGCCTCAATGAGGCCACCCTTGATGACCACTACCCTAGACACCCCACCAATTCAACTAACACCCCGTCCACCTCCAACCTTTCCAATCCTGGGATCTTTGCCTATTCCAACCTCGGTGGATGAAACACAAGAACCAGCCACCGATATTGAGTTATAGGAACTAGAAGCCCAGACATCATTTTTTTTTGAAGTAGCTGAAACAAAACCAGCTACCCATCTAGTGGCTGAAACACAAGAACCAGCCACTGGTATTGAAATTGAATTACAGGAATCTGAGACCCCGAATGCTGCATCACTACCCTCCTCAAATAAAGTAGCTGAAGCACAACCAGCTACCCATCCAGTGGCTGAAACACAAGAACCAACCACTGATATTGAAATTGAATTACAGGAATCAGAGACTCTGAATGCTGCAACACCACTCTCCTCAAGCAAAGTAGATGAAAAACCATCTACCCATTCAGTGGCTGAAACACAAGAACCAGCCACTGACATTGACATTGAGATTCAGGAATCAGAGGTTGAGGGTTCTGAAACACTACTCTCCTTACACCAGGAGGCTGAAACACAAGAATCAGTTTCCATTCCTGTAGCTACTCCACAAGAACCAGCTCATGAGGCTATGACTGCCACACAAGAACCAGTCACCTCTCAATCCAAACAAACAATGGTCGATGTCTTGGAAGAAAACAACTTTTTAAAGTCTCAATTGGAAGCATATTAGCAAGAATTAGCCAGGGCAAGGGAAGCATATGAAAACTAACTAAATTTGTACACCTTAGCCCGAACAGAAAACTTGTCAGAGGAGACCACAGAGAGTGTGTGTAAAGAATACATGTGTTGCCAATGTGGCGATGTTTACCATTAGGCAGGCTATAAGGTGATTCAAGTCCCTGTGCCAGGGGCAGCCCCTACTCCTTCACCTTTTGAAGTCAAGGAAGAACCTGCTGCAACACAAGAACCAGCAGGCCCTAGCAAGCTCAAGACTGAACCTGCTACAATGCAAGAACCAGTAGGCCCTAGCAAGCTCAAGACTAAACCTGTTGCAACACAAGAACCAGCAGGCCCTCTCAAGCTTAAGATTGAGCCCTACATTACAACAAAAGAAGCCCCTACCCTTGTCAACAAGGCTATACAGATAGTGCCCATGGAGGAATTTACACCTCCCAACTAGATCAATATCTCCACTTCCAGGGAACAATCTACTCAAATATTACCACATCCCACTACTTCCAATGATGAAACACAGACTCAGCTATGGGATGAACACACAGAAATACAAAAATGGAAGAAAGAATATGCTGAAACTCAAGCCAAAAACCTATAAGTGCACAAACAAATCTGGATCAACCATACTTACTCAAATTGGGAAGTATTATAACAGATACGCCAGGAAGCTCGTGAGATTAAGAACAAAAACAAAGAATTGAAAGGCAGATTGGTCCTGGTATTTGATTTGATGCAGAAGTTACTGGCCACAAGGAAGCCATCTTGCAACTACTCCTTATTCCTGATGGAGAGACTCACATGGTTTCATATCAAGTCCATTATAGAAGGTAAACCCCATGAAGTCATACAATCAACATATTTTATCAAAACTTTTGTAGCTGCCTCTACCAGGGATCAACACCTCCTTTGTGAGGCATATTTCCATAATGAGGCTATTCCAGAAAATAGGTTGCTAAACATAAATCCTCTTGTTGGGGATGTTCAACTTCGAGCATTTACTTCCTTTCTCCTCAATCAAATCATTTGGCAAGGTGACTTTTCGGCTGCCAAGCACAATGAAGATAATCGCCTCCTCTGGATTAGACCAGAACCACAGAGGGCAGCTACCTTTATCTCACAATATTATGAGTTCTTAAAACAACCAGGGGTGACTGAACATGTTCAACAGCTACAATCAGAAGTGCTTCAGGATTGTGAACACATCATCAGATCCATAGAGATTCCTGCCCTCCAGGCCAATAACCTGTTTTGGAATCAATCCACGGAGAAGAGACAACAGCACAATCCTTTTGGTCCTGCCAACTTAGAAGTAGCAATTTCTAGGATACCCAACTATATCCAGTGTGTTAGACATTGTGCTGAAAATTGGATAGGGTACCGGTTTTATTTTCCCATTCTTTGGTTGCCAAAAGAAAGGTATCAAGTCAGTTATAAGCTGCCTAAGAAGGCAGAAATAACAACATGGCAAAGATTGCAGCAGGTGCAAGGGTTCAGAACGCCGATAGACAGTACCTCCCACAGTTACAGCTTGAGTAAGTTACATGATCAGAGTCGGTATCCAGACTCTGATTCAGAGTGAGTTGCCTGAGGACACGCAACACCTTGAGTTGGGGGGGATGTTAGGACCACACAATGTACCTTTTTGCCTATATTTTTTGCCACTTTTATACTCTTGATCACCCATATTTAGACTCATACTATCACTTTATCTGATCATCCCAAAGGTATACAACGTCCCTTCTCATTACTATACGTTTAATCTGTTTTGCATAATATTTTACATAACTCTCGTACTTGACCATTGATTAGAAATGCATAAGTGTTCAAAACTGCATATTAGCATTTGAGTCCTATTGCTAAAACACAGAGCTGCCTTATAGTCCGAGGTCGCAGATGCTGAAACACAGAGGTGTTACACAGTCCAGAGTTGCAGATGCTGAAACACAGAGGAAACCGCCAGGACTGACGATGCTGAAAAACAAAGGAAGTCGTTACAGTCAGTGGTCAACAAGCTATAACCGTCGCTCCTACACAAGAATGATGACATAGTCAGAGTGTAATTCACATGGCTGAAACAGCCTGCGAATTGCGATGCTGAAACACCATCAGCAACAACGGGAAGAAGCTGTTACACCAGTCGTAACAACAATACCTCATTTCAGCTCATGTAATAGCATTCTGTTGCGTAAGACTAGGACATCCTATGCTGGTTTAGAAAGTAGATCCGACTAAGGATAGGACTCAGATATGCATTGTAATTATTTTATCGAAGGGATTTCCTCTTTAAATAAGAGGAAATCATCATTCGAGGAATCCAAGTTTTTATGTATTGAAGCAACTCCAGAGAAGCGAGATGTATTCTATTTTCCAATTGTAATGTGATATTTCGACAGATGAATATAATACTACTTTGAGTATCCTTCTCTAGCCCTTTCGTTTCAGGGGAATCTTGTGAGAAGGGAGGGCCCACCTTCTTCACAAGATTCACCCATCAGTTTAGAAGTGTGTTAGTATCGTTTCTGTTTATGCTTTGATTTAACTGTCGTTTGTTGAACACTGTTTTTAATGGATTCTGCTTTGTTGAAACACTACTGACTTTGTCTTAGATTATTGAATGAAATTCGTAATTCTTTTCATTAGCAATCTTGTGTGATGATTTTATGAGGCTAGCCAGAAACAGGGTTAAAGGTTCCCGCTCAGACAGGAAGGGATCATAACATCCTTTCCTCTGTAGATTTCATTTAATTCTGCAAGTGTGCTAGCCATAGAATTGGGTAAAGGTTCCTGCTCAAACAGGAGGGAATCATAACATCCTGTCCTCTGTATATTTCATTTACTTCTATAAGTGTGCTAGCCAGAGATTTGGTTAAAGGTTCCTGCTCAGACAGGAAGGAATCAAAACACCTTGTCTTCTGTAGATTTCATTTAATTCTGCAAGTGTGCTAGCCAGGGATTGGGTTAAGGGTTCCTGCTCAGACAGGAAGGAATCAAAACATCTTGTCTTCTGTAGATTTCATTTAATCCTGCAAGTGTGCTAGCTAGGGATTGGGTTAAAGGTTCCTGCTCAGACAGGAAGGAATCGAAACATCCTGTTCTCTGTAGATTTCCATTATTCTTGCAAGTGTGCTAGCCAGAGACTCGGTTAAGGGTCCCTGCTCAGAAAGGAAGGGATCAGACTATCCTGTTCTCTGTAAACCTCAACTTCACAAGTGTGCTAAACAGAAATAGGGCTTAAGGCTCCTGCTTAGAAAGGAACGAACTAGATAGCCTTCTTCTCTGTCAGATAGAGTTAATTGTTTTCTACATTACTGTTTTCATGAAAGAGTGCTAGTACTGAAGTCTTTGTTTGAGATTAAGGGTCATGTTCTCTGATTGCAAAATAGTTGTTCTTTCCCATTGCAAGTGTTATTTTAATGTAATCCAGGATTCTTAGATTAATCTTTAAAGATTTGCAATAGGGAAGTTACTTTCCTGTGATTTAATTCAGAACTTCAGTTCATTCAAGCACGTGTGATTAGTATAAGTTTCTTTACTACAACACTAAGTTGCTTTTGGAATTGACCATATATAGTGCGTGGTTATCTTTGAAATAAAAAGACTTCCCTGGGTTGATAATTTATGTACCACTTGATTGTTTGAATCAATTAAGCAATTATAGTGACCAACACATTATACATCAAAAAAACTTAAGTCCCTTAACCATCTTATTGGGGCTTTCATAGTTTTCTACCAAGCTTGCCTCAAGGGTTGACATCAATGAAAACCAACCCAATTAATCAACAATCTCCCCCTTTGGCATTGATGGCAACACTATGATGCAATATTGAAGTCATATTGCTCATGCTCCACCTATGACCATCACTCCCCCTGGAACCATGCCTCTAGAATCTCTCTCCAAGCATCTAACTCTCTATCCACGCATCTGATGAATCTCTCCCACTTTGACATAAATATCAAAGGTATGTTCCCATCGAGGATGTTCCCCCTAACTTCTCTATCCTTGGGGATGCTCCCCTTGACTGAACTCTTCCTAAAGCTGCTCCCTCAAAATGAATTGTTCTCTTTATGGTGCTTCCTCGTGTAAATATAAGACATATAAGAATAACATTCAAAATTCTTTTCAAGGAAGAAACTATGCCAAGTTTCTAATGAAGATACTCAAAGGATTCCTTTGGAAGTGATTTTGTAAATATATCTACAATATGTTCTTTGTTGCCAACATAGTGAACTTGAATGATTTTCTCTACAACCTAGTCCTATAGAAAATGATACTTGATTGGAATGTGCTTCGTCTTGGAGTGCATCACTGGATTAGTTGAGATATTGATGACACTTTTATTATCACAATATATTGAAATGGGCTCATCATGCTCAACCTGTATATCTTTCAAAGTTGGTTTCATCCATATAACTTGTATACAACATGTTTTTGCTGCAATATACTCTGCTTTGGATATAGATAATGATATTAATGTTTATTTCTTTCTTATCCAATATACCAAACACTTGTTGGATTACTGAGAGAGGGGAGGGTGAATAAGTAATAGAGAAATTATAATCCTTTTTAACAAAATATTCCAAGTGTTATATCAATGTAGAATTGTCATCCAATAATGAGAAATGAACAAATGAACAATCATACACATACACAGTACACCAGTGTTTTGCGTGGAAACCCAAAGCGGGAGAAAACCACAGAATGATTTTTCTTATATGTATTGAAGAATTACATTCATTGGAAGCACCAACTTCCTTTATTTTCCAGCTGCATCTGGAAGGAGAATCCAACCCCCTAGTTTCTCAGCCTACAACCTGAGGGAAGCTCCAACTCCCCATTTCTCTGGCTACAGCTAGAAAGAGGCTACAACCCCCTATGTTTTCCAGCTACAACCACTTGTCCTTGCCCCGTCCAACCGCCTTGAAGTAGAAGTAGAATGATGGAACCACTGTTGAAATATCACTATGAGATATACCATTGTAAACATGTACCAATAAACTTGAACCATGCATCAACCTGTACCTCAACCTATAATCAACTTGTACCATAAACAAGTGCATCAACCATGCACCAACCTATACCAAACAACCTATAATCAACTTGTACCATAAACAAATGCATCCAACCATGTACCAATCATGTGTCAACTAATCATCAACTATGACTCATAAATATGCACCAACATCATCAACTATACACCTCATGCATGTGCCAACTCATCAACTAGTTGTCTCAACCATGTACCCAACATGCACCTTAACCAAAATCCCTCATCAATTTCATCATCCAAATATGATTTGTAACTCTATAATATATCTGGTGTATATGATCACATACCTGCAAACCATCCTTAACGTTAACAACAAGATACTAGCATTTTCATCAAAATTTTCTTTAGTCTCACATGACTAGTTTTGGATTTGTCAGCAACCCTAACTTTAAATAATCATAACTTTGTACCTGTAATGAATAAAGCTATGAAACTGATATAAAATGTTCTTGAATGTGTTTTATGAAATTCCTCTAGGTGTCACTACTTGGAACCTCTCATAAAAGGAGTTATATAAAAAATGGCATACCTTGTTGAATTCTGGCTTATTCTAGAGAGCGACCTTGTAGAGCATGCCCCGCACAAAATATTTATTGAATCCTTTGGTTACCTCAGAAATTAGGATTAGATATCCATTGGTTACCTCAGAAATTAGGCTTAGATATCCTTTGGTTACCTTATACACCTATAGATATTCAATATGCTCAAGTGTGATCTAAAATTAGAGAGTCTTGCCTCTTATTTATACTCTCCAAGTAGCTTCCTTAAAAACATCTTCTAGGTCACTTTTCCCACTTTCTTTATTTTAGGGTTAACCCACTTCTAATTTCTCCATTAAATTTATTATTTAAATAATTTATTTTGTATTCACTTTGAAGTATAGTACAATCATCACTTCAATTTATTATTTACCTTCTAAAATCTCTTAAACCACTTGACTACTTTGGCCTTTTGGGGCTTCCAGATGACATATGAGGGTCCTCCAACATCGTAAGGCCATAACTCTCAAACCGTGAGGAGTTATGTGATGTTCCACATACAACCAGAAATGGAATGAGATTTACTATCCATATAGAATAGTATTACATGAAAATATATCAAAACTCATACCATTATCCATCAAACAAACTTGGGCCCATTACCCAAACCTCATTTCTCCAACTTCTCATGGCCATAACTCTCTAACCGCGAGGAGTTATGTGACATTCCACATACCACCGAAAATGGCATGACAAGAACTATCCATCTAGGATATGTTCACTAAAAAATTCACTAACCTTCATCTCATTATTCCACAAATAAGCATGGGTTCTCTTACCATACTTCTAAGATAACTCAATCCGCAAAGCGTCTTCCCATGAGGGCTTTCATCATAAGGGGACCACTTTGGAGTTCATCCATTTGAACTTATTATCAAACATGAAAAGACAATAATGTGTCATATTTATATTAAAAAACTTGGTTCCATTACCCAAACCTTTGTGCTACCGGGCTTTCTTCAAGGGTTGACATCAATGATAATCAACCTTAATCAGCAATGTCCCCCTTTGGAATTGATGGAAACACTCTGATGCAAAACAAAAATTATGTCATGCCATACTGAAGTCATAAGTCATATCACTCTTTCTCCTCTTGGAAACATTCCTCTGGCCTCTGCATCTCTGTGAACATTGCTCCCCCTAGAACCATGCCTCTGTCCTCTACATCTGATGAATCACTCCCCCTTTGTCATCAATGGCAAAGGTATCTTTTCATACAGGGTTGCTCCTATTGATTGAATTGTCCTCTTTATGATGCTTCCTCGTGTACATCTAAGACATATAAGATAAAAATTCAAAAGCATTCTTTTTGGATTAGAAATAAATCTGAGTCTTTAGCGAATATACTCAAAGGATTCCTGTGGAATTGGTTTTGTAAATATGTCTGGCACTTGTTATTGTGTTCCCACATACTCAACTTTGATGTTCTTTTTTGTAACCTGCTCCCGTAGAAAGTGATACTTTATTGGAATGTGCTCCGTCTTGAAGTGCATCACCGATTTCTTTGAGATAATGATGGCACATGTATTATCACAATAGATTAGAATGGGATCATAATACTCAACGTATATATCTGTCAGATTTTATTTCATCCAAAGAACCTATGTACAACATGATTCAGCTGCAATATACTCTTCCTTGGTTGTAGATAAAGATATTGATGATTGTTTCTTTCTTAGCCATGATACTAAACACTCACCCAAGTAGAATGTTGCTCCACTGGTGCTTCATCGGTCATCAATACAACCTGACCAATCTAAGTTTGTGTAGGAAATAAGTGACAAATCTTTTCCTTTTGGATATCATAATCCAAACTCTTATGTTCCTTTGATATATATGAAAATCCTCTTCACTGCTAATACATGTGATTCCTTTGGTGCTGATTGAAATCATGCCACCTATCCAACTGTTTTCATTACATCTGGTCTAGATGTTGTCACATATAGTAGGTTACCAATCATTGACCTTTATTGCCTCTGATCTATAGACTTTGAATCATCATCTTTTCTCAACTTCCAACTGGTTTGCATGGGAGTGATAACTGGTTTACATTCTTCCATTCTTAACATCTTTAGAATTTCTCTAATATACTTGGTTTGAGAAACAAAAATTCCTTGATTGCTTTGACGTATCTGAAGTCCCATAAAGAATGATAGTTCTCCAAGTAATGAAATATCAAATTCATTCTGCATATCCTTTGCAAATTTCTGGTTCAACCTGTGATCATCACTACCAAAAATAATATCATCAACATAAAATTCAATTAATAAAATATTACCTTGACTTACCTTGACGTAGAGGTTGTTGTCTACACTTCCTTTTCTGAACCCTTCCTGCTGTAGATATTTATCTAGTCTAGAGTACCATGCTCTAGGATCCTATTTTAGACAATACAAGGCCTTCTTTAATTTGCACACATAGTCTACATTCTCTGACAACTGAAATCCTTCTAGTTGTTCAATGTAGACTTCTTCTTCAAGCTCTCCATTCAGAAAAGATGATTTTACGTCCATCTGATACACTTTAATATTTTCGGAGCATGCATAAGCTAAAAGAAATCAAATTGCTTCCACTATGGAAACTGGGGAAAATGTCTCTTCAAAGTCAATTCCTTCAACCTGTGCATATCCTTTACATAGAAATCTATCTTTGTTCCTTGTAACCTATCCATCTTCGTTCAATTTATTCCTATATACCCACTTTGTTTCAATCACATTCTTATCCTTTGGTCTTGGAACCAATTCCCAAGTGTCATTTTTCTCTATTTGATCCAATTCTTCATCCATGACCTTTTTCCAAAATTCATCCTTATTGGCTTCTTCAAAATAGTTTGGTTCAATTGTATATAGAAGTGCTAGGTCTATTTGTTCTGGTGAACAAATTCTTCTTCTAGTCTCAACTTCTGCATATTTGTTTCTAATAATCTGATCTGAAGGTTGATTCTTCTGTACTCATATTCTAGGTGTCTTTGGAGACACTTGTTGAACTTTCTCTTTTGTTTCTGTCAGATTCTTTTCATCTTCCTCTTCTACTTCTTTTTCATCTTTTTCTTCTTCTTTGAAAGTTTGTTCCATTGATTCATTTTCTTTTTCCGTTGATTCTGGTCTTCCTGTTTCATCAATTGCTACGTTGATGTTTTCCACAACTTTTTTCAATCTCATATTGTAACACTTGTATGCTTTCCTTGTACTTGAGTAACCAAGAAGTACTACTTTGTCGACAAGAGAGTCAAACTTTCTCATTCTACCATCTTCTCTTTTGATGTAGCATTTGCCTCCAAAAACTCTGAAGTGCTTCACATTTGTTGGTGTTCCTTTCCATAGCTCATAAGGATTTTTGTCAGTGTTTTTTCTGAACATTACTCAGTTTTGAATGTGAACTGTTGTATGCATTTGCTGTGTCCAAAATATATCTGTCAATTTGGAATCCATTAGCATTGTTCAAGCCATTTCCTGTATTGTCATGTTCTTTCTTTAAACAACTCCATTCTGTTGAGGTGTCCTAGCAATGAAGAATTGTCTTTTTATTCCATGACTATTGCAGTAGTCCATAAATTCCTTTGAAGTGAACTCTCCTCCATTATCATATCTCAAGCATTTGATTTTTGAATCCATTTCATTTTCAACCATTTTCTTGTAGATCTTAAAGTTTTCAAAAGATTTTGATGTATTCTTGAGAAAGCAAACTGAAGTCATTCTTGTACAATCATCAACTAATAACATAAATCATTTCTCATCTTTTAAACCCTTTGTTGTAGTTGGCCCAACTAGATCAGTGTGTACAATTTCCAGTGATGTTGTCATTGAATATTCCTTTGATTTGAACCTGGTCTTTGATTGCTTTCCTTGTTGACAATGCTTGCATAAAGTGTTGGTTGGTTTTGTGATCTGGGGAATTTCCCTAACTTCTTATCTTTTGCTAACTTTGACAAGGTTATCAAAATGTATGTGACCCATTATTTTGTGCCATAGCCAACTTTCATCTTCCTTTCCTAGACAACACTTTTCATTTCCAATTTCACTTAACACATATATGTTGTTTGAAGTTCTTGCAGCTGTAGCAATCAATTTCATTGCACCTTCTTTTCTTATCTTGCATTTTTGTGAATTGGAAGTAACTTTATGACCTTGGTCACACATTTGACTCACACTTAGAAGATTGTTTTTCATATCTTCTACTATTAGAACATTTTCTTCCTTTGTATTCTTGTTCCCAATTTTGACTTTGCCTTTTCCAATGATTTTAGGTGAAACATCATTTTCGAAGGAGACTGATCCATCTCTTTCCTTTCTTAATGTAAGAAACCTGTCTCTATCACCTGTCATGTGTTTTGAACAACCATTGTCAACATACCAATCATGTTTATTTGGCTTAGCTTATAGAGCGAGTGTGCATTCTTCATTGCTATATTGATTCTTCTTTCTTATCGATGTCCTTTTCTGAGGTTCATGTCTATGAATGTTTTTATTTTGTTTCAGTTCTCTAGGAGGGACTTCCATTCTACAATCTTTGGCCATGTGTCTGAAGTTGTTACATTTGTAACATTCCACTTCGGTGCTGAAAGATTCAAACCTGTTGTAACTTCTTCTATGTGTTTCACTAGGCCTTCTTGGATAACCCTTTTGTGTATGACTTTCAAATTTGTTTATGTTCATGTTGTTATCTCTGCAATTCACAACTTTATGTCCAAATTATTACATGCATAACATAAACCAAAAAATATAGTTTGATTCTTGGGAGTTGAATATCTTCTAAAAGGAGGTGCTCTTATGAATCCTTCTTCTTCTTGAGGCCTATTTGGTTTTTGTTGATTCTGAAATCTGAATCTTCTCAGTGGAGGCGTGTCCCTATAATATTCCTTGTATATCTTCCTATCCACTTTCATTGTTTTTGCATAGATTTTTGGATATGTTTCTTGCTCTGTTGTTTTGGAGCTTGATCCCTTTTCTGTCTAATTGTATCTAAGTCTAAACTTGTCAATATGAGATTTTTGACTATTGATAATGTCATCCAAAACTTTTGAGCTATTTTGCATATTTTTCTTTTGAATATCTTTTCTTAATGTGACAATCTTTGCTTCCAAATTTCCAATGTTCCTGTCCTTTTCTTCTACCTTTTCTTTGAGTGCTTCTTCAATTTTTTTATCTTCTTCTATTTGAACCTTCAAATTTGTGATCATTTGTTCTAGTTCTTGATTATCTTCTTTCTTGTCTAGTTCCACTTGCAGTTTCTTGTTTTTCTTTTTTCTCTTCTCACAACTTATATGGCACACATCAATTCTTCTCGGTAGTCAACTTCAGCCTCTTCAATTTCTTCTTTGACTTCTTCATATTCTTCTCAAGCTTCTTCATATTCTTCTTCGGAGTCTTCTTTATCAAATTCTTATATTTCCATGAATAGAACTCTTTATGTCTCATTGTCATTGACTTCATATTCATCTGATGATGAGATGTCTTCTTTGGTGCATAAGCTTTTCTTGAAAACTTTCTTTGTAGTTCTTTTGCATTTATATGTTTGTTTGCCTTTTGAGTAACCTTCATCATTTCTCTTTTTCTTATGAGGACATTTGTTAGAAAAATTACCAATACCATCACAATTAAACAAAATCAAAGGAATCTTACCTCTATACCTACCATCGGTTCCCTTGTTCAGTCTTTTGACAAAGTTGGTCACTTCTTCATCATCTTTCAAGACGTCATTGTTGTTGTTATGTTCTTCTTATTGCTTTTCCTTTTCCTTTGATATTTTGGATGCTTTGAAGGTCGTTTCTTTTACATATCGATTTTCTTGTTCAGTTCTCATTTCATATGCTGTAAATATTCGATGCAATTCGTCCATGCTTATTGAGTTTAGATATGATATTTCTTCTAGTGTTGATATATTAGGGTCAAATCTCATAGGAACAGATATTAGTACCTTTTGAAAAATTACAGATTCTTTGATTTCTTCTCCCAATCCTATGATTGCATTCACTGTTTCATTGACTTGTAAGAAGTAGACTACAATATTCTCATCTTCCTTCATATTTAGTTGTTCAAACTGACCTCTGTAAGTTTGAAGCTTTGGTGCTTTGACTTTTGAATCTCCTTCATAAATATTTCGAAGCTTGTCCCAAATCTCTTTAGTGGATTTAAAATGTGAAACTTTGGTGAATATTGTTTCACTGAGACCATTCAAAAGTGAATTTGTGGATTTGAAATTATTCTGACCAAGTTTCACTTATTTGTCATTTGTTGGTGGAACTGTTGGTGCTGTGTATCCATCTACAATTGATTGCCAAATTTCAAATCCCTATGCTTGTATAAATGTCTTCATATTTATTCTCCAAAAAGCATACTTATGTCCATCAAATTGTGGTATTCCATTTTTATACAAGTTGTTTCTCTCCATGATCTACCTTTCAGTGGTTAAACTAATTTCTAAAGGAACCGGTTCTGATACCAATTGTGAGATTACTGAGAGGTGGGTGAATTAGTAATAGAGAAATTATAATACTTTTTAACCAAATAATCCAAGTGTTATATCAATGTATAATTATCATCCAATAATGAGAAATGAACAAATGAAAAATCATACACATACATAGTGCACTAGTGTTTTACGTGGAAACCCAAAGCAGGAGAAAACCACAGAATGATTTTTCTTATATGTCTTGAAGAATTACATTCATTGGAAGCACCAACTTCCTTTGTTTTCTAGATGCAACTGGAAGAAGGCTCCAACCCCCTAGTTTCTCAGGCTACAACTTGAGGGAATAGCCAACTCCCCAATTCTCTGGCTACAACCACAAGGAGGCTACAACCCCCTATGGTTTTCGGCTACAACCACATGTCCTTGCCCTATCCAACCGCCCTGAAGTAGAAGTAGAATGATGGAACCATTTTCAAACTATCACTGTGAGATATACCGATGTAAACCTATAACAATAAACCTGAACCATGCATCAACCTGTAACTCAACCTGTAATCAACATGTACCATAAACAAGTGCATCAAACATGCACCAACATGTACCAAACAACCTGTAATCAACCTATACCATAAATAAGTGCATTCAACCATGTACCAAGTATGTACCAATCATGTTTTAACTACTCATCAACTATGACTCATCAATATGTACCAACATCATCAACTATACACCTCATGTATGTGCCAACTCATCAACTACTTGTCTCAATCATGTACCCAACATGTACCTTAACCAAAATCCCTCATCAATTTCATAATCCAAATATGATTTTTAACTCTGTAATATACCTGGTGTATATAATCACATACCTCCAAACCTTCCTTAACTTTAACAACAAGAGACTAGCATTTTCATCAAACTTTTCTTTAGTCTCACATGACTAGTTTTTGATTAGTCAGCAACCCTAACTTGAAATAATCGTAACTTTGTACTTGTAATGAATAAAGATCTAAAACTGATACATAATGTTCTTCAATGTGTTTTATGCAATTTCTCCAGGTTTCAATACTCGGAACCTCTCATAAATTTAGTTATAGAAAAGATCGCATACCTTGTTGAATTCTGTCTTATTCTAGAGAGAGACCTTGTAGAGCGTGTCCCTCATGAAATATTTGTTGAATTGATATAAAAATGTTACAAAGAATACTATAGACTGTACTGTAACCAAAAAATTTGGTCTTATTGAATTTGGATCTTTTATGGAGAAGTTATGATGTTTTTACCCGAAACACATGTTTTAGACTAGTTTTAGGACTAGACACAAACCCTAGTTTCCACGGAGTGTAACTCAAAAACTAAAACGACCCAAAAGATGAATGTCTTACCACAGATGATTGGATATGTTTCCTCAATTTCATAGCAATTTCACTATCTGAATCATTCTATAAAAAAAGTTATTTCAAAAATGGTTAGATGACTTGTAAATAACATACCTTAGAAAGCATAATCAAAAGAATTTACCCTTCCTTGAATTCTGGCCTTCTTTTCTTCACCTTCCCTCAGAAATTTGACTTAGGTATCCTTTGGTTACTTCATACACCTATATATATTCAATATTCTCAAGTGTGATCTAAAATGAGGGAGCCTTGCCTCTTATTTATACTCTCCAAGTAGCTTCCTTAAAAAGATCTTCTAGGTCACTTTGCCCACTTTCCTTATTTTAGAGTTAACCCACTTCTTATTTCTCCATTAAATTTTTATTTAAATAATTTATTTTGTATTCACTTTGAATTATAGTACACTTATCACTTCACTTTATTATTTATCTTCTAAAATCCCTTAAACTACTTTGATTACTTTGACCTTTTGGGGCTTCTAGATGACATATGAGGGTCCTCCAACTTCGTAAGGCCATAACTCTAAAACTGTGAGGAGTTATGTTACGTTCCACATACCACTAGAAATGGAATGACATGTACTATACATATAGAATAGTATTACCTAAAAATATATGAAAACTCATACCATTATCCATTAAACAAACTTGGATCCATTACCCAAACCTGGGTTCTCCATCGTCTCATGGCCATAACTCTTTAGCCGTGAGGAGTTATGTGAAGTTCCACATACCACCGGAAATGGAATGACAAGAAATATCCATATAGGATATTTTCACTAAAAAATTCATTGACCTTCATCTCATTATTCCACAAATAAGCATGGATTCTCTAACCATACTTCTAGGATAACTCAATCTGCAAAGCATCTTCCCGTGAGAAATTCCACCATAAGGGGACCACTTTGGAGTTCATCCATTTGTACTTATTATAAACCATGACAAGACAATTATGAGTCATATTTAGATTAAACAAACTTGGGTCCATTACCTAAACCTTTGTGCTATCGGGCTTTCTTCAAGGGTTTATATCAATGACAACCAACCTTAATCAACAACACTCACCCAAGTAGAACGTTGCTAAACGTATACTTCTTCAATCATCAATGCAACCTGTCAAATATTCATATGTGTAGGAAATAAGTGATACATCCTTTCCTTTTGGATACAATAATCCAAACTCTTATATACCCCTCATATATCTAAATATCCTCTTTAATGCTAAAAAATGTGATTGCTTTGGTGTTGCTTGAAATCATGCCACCTGTCCAACTTCCTGCATTACATCTGGTCTATATGTTTTCACATAAATTAAGATTCCAATAATTGACATGTACTGCCTCTGAGCTGTAGCCTTTGAATCATCATATTTACTTATCTTACAACTAGTCTGCATAGGAGTATTGATTGGTTTGCAATATCCCATCCCAGGCCTCTTTAGCATTTCTGTGATATACTTGGTTTGAGAAATAAAAATTCCTTGGTTTCTTTGACATATCTGAAGATCTAGAAAGAAGGATAGTTCTCCAAGCAATGGAATTTCAAATTTATTTTGCATATCCTTTGCAAATTTATGGCTCAGACTATCATCATCACTTCCAAAAATAACATCATCAACATAAACTTCAATTAACAAAATATTATCTTGAGTTGCCTTGATGTAGAGGTTGTTGTCTATGTTTCCTTTCCTAAACCCTTTCTATTGTAGATATATTTCCAGACTGGAATACCATGCTTTGCGGGGCTATTTGAGACCATAGAAGGCCTTCTTCAACATATAGACATAATCTTCATTCTCTGATAATTGAAATTCTTATGGTTGTTCAATGTAGACTTCTTATTCTATATCCCCATTCAGGAAGGTTGATTTCGCATCCATTTGATACACTTTAATATTCTTGGAGCATGCATAAGAGAGCATCAATCCAATTGCTTCCATTTTGGCAACTGGGGAAAACATCTATTCAAATTTGATACCTTCAACGTGAGCGTATCCTTTACATACCAATCTATCTTTGTTATTTGTAACCTGTCCATCTTCATTCAATTTGTTTTTGAAGACCCACTTTCTGTTGATCACATTCTTGTACATTTTCCTTGGAACCAATTCCGAAGTGTCATTCTTCTCTATCTTATCCAACTCTTCATCCATGAATTTTATCCAAAATTCATCCTTGTTGGATTCTTCAAAGATTCTTGGCTCAATCAAGGATAAGAGTGCTAGGTGCAATTGTTCCAGTGAATGAATTCTTCTTCTAGTCTCAACTTCTGCATATTTGTTCCTGATAATCTACTTTGATGGATGATTCTTCTATATTATTTTTCTTTGTGTCTTTGGAAGTACTTGAATATCTTTGTGTTGTTGATCTTCTCCTTCTAACCGCTCTTCTTCATATTCCCCTTATGCTACTTCTTCTTCCTTTGATTCTTCTTCATGAGCCTATTCCATTGAGTACTTTTCTTCTTCCTTTATTTTTTTTTCCACCTGTCTCATCAACCATCACATTGATTCTTTCCAAAACTTTGTTAAGCCTTATATTGAAACATTTGTATTCTTTCATTGTGCTTGAATACCTGACAAGTATACATTTTTCCACACAAGAGTCGAACTTTCCCGTTCTTCCATCTTTTCTTTTGATGCAACATTTTCTTCCAAAAACTCTAAAGTGCTTCACATTCGTTGGTCTTCCTTTCCATATCCACTAGGGATTTTTATCAATGTTGTTTCTAATAATTACTCTATTTTGAATATGAATTGTTGTATGCACAGGATGTGCCTAAAATACATCTGTCGACTTGGAATTCATTAACATTGTTTGAGCCATTTCTTGTACTGTCATGTTCTTCCTTTAGACAACTCCATTATGTTGAGGTGTCCTAGAAATGGAGAATTGCTTTTTTATTCCATTCTTGCTACATAAATCCATAAATTCCTTTGAAGTAAACTCTCCTCCATTATCCGATCTCAAACATTTTATTTTTGAATCCATTTCATTTTCAACCATTTCCTTGTATATCTTGAAGTTCTCAAAACCTTTTGAATTATTCCTAAGAAAAAAAATTGCATTCATCCTTGTATAATCATCAACCAATAACATAAAATATCGCTCACCTTTTAAACCCTTTGTTCTAGTTGGTCCAACTAGATAAATATGCACAATTTTCACCAATCATATTGTGGAGTATTCCTTTGATTTGAATTTGGTATGTGATTGTTTTCCTTGTTAACAATGCTTCATAAGGTGTTGGTTGGCTTCGTGATCTAGGTAATTTCTCTGGTTGGATTCCATTTTTGCTGACTTTGACTAGGTTTTCAAATTTCATGTGACCCGTCCTTTTGTGCCATAGACAAACTTCATCTTCCTTACCTAGACAACATTTTTAATTTCCAATTTCACTTAATACATATATGTTTCTTGAAGTTATTACAACTCTTGCAACCAATCTTCTTGAACCTGCTTTTCTTATCTCACACTTCTGTGAATCAAACAAAATTTTGTGACCATGGTTAAACATTTGACTTACACTTAGAAGATTATGTTGTTGGAGTTACTTCACACACACCTATCATTTCCTTTTTCTAAGGTTTTTCCTTGTTTATTAGTCATAATTAGTCATTATCCAGTCAGGGGAGAATATTTCACCTGGAGAATATTCTCTTCAGTTGACACTTTAGTTTGACTAATTGAGTTGAGTCTAGATAGTACATTGGTTTTTTCACCTTGCACCATCGAGATTGTAAGTTTTAAACCTGTGAAGTAAACCAATGCATATAGATTCTTAAGGAATACAGAAATTAAGCAATGGCTCATACATAGAGTACATAGATATTTTATACCGAAAACCCTCAACCGAGAAAACCTTTCTTATTTTCATTATATCGAATTTCACCATTCACCATACAATATATACAATGTTTTTAGGTATTCCGTAGATACCAAAACCCTAACCCCTTAATCCGGTATTAATTTACAAATCCACTAAAAATAGAAAAATTCGCTAAAAATAGCAAAGGGATCGTCAGACGTAGTTGTCGTATCTGACGCGCCCACACACACACACATGCGAAGAATATAACACATACAAAACATTCTTTCACTTGTTGTTTTCTTTGCATCCAGGGGTCCAGGGGATTATATAGTCAACAATCTAGGGCAACTCTACACCAAGAGAACTTTTATGTTCTCACAGACTTTTTCAATGAATCTGCAACATTCTTTAAAGTGTCAACCTTTTCCAGCAACACCTTCTTTTCCTCAACCATGTCTCTCACAAAGTAATACTGAACATCAATATGCTTTGCCTTCAAATGATAAGATGGGTTCTTTCCCAAGAATATTGCACTCTGACTGTCACAATCTAATATCACTACTTGTTGTACCAACCCAATACCTGAACACAATCTTTGTAACCATACTGCTTCCTTGCTTGCATGTGTGGCTACCATGTATTTAGCTTCTGTAGTTGAGAGTGCCACTACAGCCTGTCTTTTGCTCATCCAACTGATTGCTCCTCCAAATAGGTTAAACACATACCCACTTGTAGATCTTCTACGATCCAAATCTCCAACCCAGTCTGCATCAACAAAGCCATGTA
>ML802132.1:232747-250731 GCA_009831015.1 Picea engelmannii | reverse complement strand
AGATCTTAAAAAATTACGGGCTAACATTTCTATTTTTGAGTTGTTGAAATTTCCATTTTTGTTACAGAAGATGTTGCAGAATATTTTAGACAATGGCAAGAATGGTAATTCTAATGGTAATAAGGTTGTGCAAAGCAAAGTTCCGCAGAAGACTTCCACAAAAAATAATCCTGATCCTCAAGATAAAGGAAGCCTTCCTGTACCAAATGCAAATAATGTAAATAATGTAAATAACACAAGCAATGTAGATAAAGTAGCATTAGAAATTGCGAGTAAGAAATCACAAACTACATCTCTAAATACTCGCAAGAATGTACCTCCTTTTCTTTTAACTTTCGAAATCTTCAACAGAAATGTGCATAATTGTATGGTTGACTCAGGAGCATCGTCAAACGTGATGCCTTGGTCAGTCTGCCAAAAGATTAATGCCGAAGTAGAACCATCTTCTTTGAAAATTATACAACTTGATAGAACAGATGTTAAAGTTATAGGCGAACTAAAAAATGTATTGATTAGATTATCGTCTAACCCAAAGGTTCATCAGGTTATTGATATAATTGTGGTGGATATTCCAGAAGTGTATGGTATGTTTTTGAGCAGGGACTGGTTGGAGCAGCTACATGGTTACTTCGCAACAGACTGGTCTCACTTATGGCTCCCAGAAAATGGTAAGCCCAACAAGATCAGGGTGAATCGTGAGCATTACCTCAAGTTCACGGTAACAGACTTAAATGACCCCAATGAACCATATACACCTCCGGCAGATTCACCTGAAGTCCAAGGGATGGACACCTTCTTCGAAAATTTCATGGCTGAAGTTTCACCTATCAACAATTCACAACAACAATCCGAGATCAAATCATGTACGCAACCAACAACTTCTGTTCAACAGTTCTGTGAGCCCGATGAAAATCAAATTTGGTCTTTATATTTCGACGGTTCCAAGTCTAAAGAAGGAGTTGGTGTAGGTTGCATCATCATTGATCTGGTAGGTAACAAAACGTTATTGTCTTGTAGATTAGAATTTGAATGTACTAACAACATTGCATAATATGAGGCTTTATTACAAGGTCTCAGAAAAGCCTTGGACATGCACATTCAAAATCTAACTGTATTCGGCGACTCTGAGATAGTGGTCAGGCAGGTGATAAATTCCATCCATTGTCTTTCCCCGCATCTCAAATGTTACTAGTCTGAGGTATGGAGTTTAATAAAAAAAAATTCTTCTTTTAATATAAATTCCATTCCTAGATTAAATAATGCCGAAGCAGATTTACTTGCTAATGTTGCCTCTAAACTTCTTCCTGCAGAAGGCTTATCTCCAAATGCATTCTCCATGGAGCTATTGTTTCAACCATCTGTTCCTGACAATATCACGAACTGGAGAGTATTTGATGATGATCAGCAGATCATTAACTTTCTGCACATGGAAGAAACCTTTCAAGGCGCTGTGATAGATGAACAAACACACGATGACAATTTGTGTGACTTTACGGTAATACCTAATATGAAACCTCCTAAAGCTCTATCGGACATGGTAAATTCCATACCCAAATCTATTGCTAGACTAGAAAAGTTTTATGATTTTGAAGATAAATTTAAAAAAACGGTCAATTGTAAAACCAACAGTTCCTCATTATCTTATGAAAAAATCAATTTAGGAACTAGTTGTTGTGGGGTATTCTACCCTACGGACTAACAAGCTAGGGCTTTAAACTTGTACGCAGATCGTGACCCTTAAGACATAACTTTTAACCTTCTACCCGAAATCACAACCCCTTTTCTCATGCACACACGGGAAGAATCAACTAACCTTTTTATCGACGGTTGAAGTAGATCCTCCGTTGAGCCTTTATCTCCTTGCTGCTGCTGCTCCTTCCACAAAGCTTTCCTGCAATCAAGACAAAACTACAAATGCATGCTATTGATGTACTAGGGGGTTAGAGATTAAACACAAATCAAATAACATAGATAAGACTCATGTATTCGGGACGGGAAAAGTATATTTTTCATTAATCTCAATATGAATCAACTTACAATGATTTCTGAGACCGACCACCGTTCCTTGACCCTGGTCCTGGGCTCCTCCTCTTCTTTTGTCCTCCAACTGTTGTTGCTTGAATTTCTCCTAAAGCTTGAGGCAAGGCTAAAGGGTTGGGACAAAACGAACTTGGCAATTTGGCAGAGTTTCTTTGCTATGATTTTTCCTCCTTTGAATAGTACCCCTACCCCTCCTTTTATAGGCTAGAAGGAGCTAGGGTTTTAGGCGAACTCTCGGCCATGCATGGCTGGGAGTTCCAGTTAATTGACAAAAAGCTCTTCGTCCTAGCGGAAACTTTCCTAATTTTTTTCTTTGTTAGGTAAATGCGGGCTGTAGTGGGCCAGCCAGTGTTCACACACGTGCTGCAGAAGGCCTGCTAGTGTCCCAACACACCCAGTGTTAGGTTAGGGCACGAGTTACTTGATTTAGGAGGTTTTGGAAGAGTCTGTTCAGCATGGCTTTTGCAAGGAAAGGCAATGAGTAGGCCTAATGCCAGGTAAGCAGGGATAGTGTAATTTAGGGTTATAACAGATGCCCCCTAATGTGTGAGGTCAGAAGAGCATCTGATGGCCGAAATACATTACCAATTCTTTACCAATATGTACTGATACGCTGAAAGAGTGAGCCCAGGAATCAGGAATCAGGAAGTGTCGTCTGCAAAAAATATCAAATGTCTCACCGAGGCGGGCATACCCATGCTCGGGATAAATCAGAACCATGGCTACCAATCAAATACACTGTAGATCCATGCCTAATAACTATATAAAGAGTAGCCGCGAACAATACACAGCGGAGCTACATCTCGAAATCAGAAAGATATACATATGAAGTATCCATCTCTCAGAAGCTGATTTGGCCTAATGGCTGTACTTCAGAGCTCGAGCAACAACTTCAAAGTCTTCTAAAACTCGGGTAGGAGCATAATATGAGTGTACGACTGCACTACCCAAAGGTCTTCGACGGATCATCAGTTATGGACTTGATAATTTTGATGATCGGACCGAAGGCTTCAGTGATTTTGAACAAAGACTTGATTGGACGTTCAGGATGGCCGGGTATGCGGAGAAGAGACATATTGCAGAGTGGCCGACTCAGGCTAAGTAACAAACTTCCCTTGGAAAATAGCACGACAAGTGATAAGACTCAGGCAACATATCTTGTTAATCATAAGTCTACGAAGCAGGAGGCAACGCAAACTCTCCATATGTTTGGAAGAGTAACCAAACGGTGGAGGACACAACTCAATATAGCGAGCAAAGCTTCCTAAGGTCGTGCTATATCCCAAAGTTTGATGAATCAAACGGACAGATGTGCTTTATCCAAGGGCGACTCATAATGCTGCTAATAAAGAAAATACTTTTCCCATCCTCTTTTTGGGGTATATTTGATTTTTTTTTTGTTCTTTTTGTTGATTTGGAAAAAAGAATAAAGGAATATTACATTACAGTGGAGGAACGAGCATAGCAAACATACAAGCTCAAGGCACAAAGGACAAGACTGATGTTCTAGGGAATGATACTCGGAAAAAATCCTCCAGTGGCCAAAGGTGTTAAGACGCAAAAGCAAATTGTTACTAGGCTGATGAGTAAAGGATGCAAAGGTGGTTGATAGAACACACAATGGTAACGTCCTTCGATGTAAGTTTAACGAGCCCAGAGAAGGGAAGCTCGATGATTTTTCATATTTAGAGAGTCTGAAAAAGCATAAAAGGAAACTCCATTGGGGTACCTTTTTCGTCAATAGTCTAGTCGGTTCGAAAAAGGGGTAAACTAGCACCGACTAGACGTCAATTCAAAACCGTTTTAACGAGTGTGACAAAGACAAGATCACTCGGCGATTTTTTTCAATTTTAAGGAGTCTGAAAAAAGCTTAACTATGGACTCCGTCAGGAATATTCTTCTGGACTGTTTAACGAGTGTGAAGGAATAAGGTCACTCGGCAATCTTTTCAATTTTAGGGAGTCTGAAAAGAGCTTAACTATGGACTCCGGGGGGGTTTCTTTTTCGTAAATTTAGTCCCTCGGGCCCGAAAAAGGAATAAAATTATACTTGAGGATACTCTTATAAAGAATGGAAATTCAATAGAGCACTCCTTTATTCGTATAGTTGACTGTCTGGACCAAAAAAGGGGTAAACTACCGCCGGACAGACGTGACTTCAAATTTCAGTTTAACAAGCGTGACAGGTCACAAGATCGCTCGGCAATCTTTTCATGTTTAAAGGGTCTGAAAAGGGCTTAAAAGGAGACCCGTTATGTGTTTGGGAGTCCAGAGGGTAAGACCAAGAGTGAAAAAGAACCATGCAAATGAGGCTCAAACTCATATTCAGGAAAGACTATACGGACTCCCGAGCCTACTATGTTGTCAGAAACGGCATGGACATCATAATGCAACCAGGAACTACCTAGGGCGTCCATGTTTTGGTAAGCTCTACCACCAAGTTGCAACACTTCTAGAGCATAAATGACAGTTCTGCATCACAACCGGGTGGGGTCAACCCTATATTTTGAAAAAACAAAAGGCAACGAGATGCAACAGTGGGGATGAAATCCTACCCTATATGCTCAGGTTGATTTTTGAAAAAAAAATTATGGACCGCCCTTATGTGAATTTTTTTTATATTTTCTAAAACTCAATGAAAAATGTCCCAATACCTGATCAAATACTTTCCATATAACTCTGGAACCACCCAAAATGGTTTTTGGTATAAAGAAACTAATAAAAGGGGCCAAAAAAGTGACAAAAAGAGGCCAAAAACTCTATAAATAGAAGCTGGCAGCTCATTATCACCATTGCTGATTTGGAAATTGAATCTGGAGCCAAAAGACCCCCTTTGCTATAGATCGTGATTCCGGGAGCTACAGCGGACCAAACAGACTTATGCTCAGACCAAGTAAGTACAAACTCCCTCATCTTGCATTTCAATACGTTAATTGATGTTTTTTGGTTGTTTGGGGGGGTGGCCGTCGCCCTTTTTGAGGCCGGCCCTAGCCAAACGCGGGCTGTCCAAGGACAGCCCACGGGTACCCATGCGCTGGGCTTAAGCAGCGCGCGGGTACCCGCGACTGTCACTTAGACAACCCGCAGGCTACCCCCGTATGGTGGAAGAAAATGATTTGCAAGATGCTGATCTCTCTTTTTTGACTTGTGGTTTTTGCAGGATGTATGTGCATTGGAGAGAGAGGGAGCATGAGGCTGCCAATGAGGCAGCCGCGGTAGATCCGAATGTGATGGCCGCGCTGACGCAGTGTGGTTTAGTGAAGTTTTTCTTGTGTCCGTTCATGCGCGCACAACCCAGGCTACTGAACGCCTTGGTTGACTACTGGCACCCCGATGCAGAGGCCTTCATGATCGAGGGGCAATCCTTGGTGCCCACCACCGAGGATATCTACTTTTTGACGGGCCTCTCGAGGGGAGGGGAACCCATCAACTTTCAGACCTTTCCTGCGGGGCCGAGCAAAGTCTCAGAGTTGATAGCAGAATATTGCGTGGCTGGGACCAACCAGGCCACCTCTTCGGTACCTGTTGGTATTATCATCAGCCCTGTTCTTCAGACCATATTATCACTGATTGGGCGGATTACCGGCTTGGCAGCCGTACATCAGGCGTCGCATGCACAGATGAACTGTGCAGTTCAGTGCATGAATGCACAGATATTTGACTGCAGTACCACATTACTAGAGAGCATGAAGAGACAATTAACAGATTGTCGTCAGCGCAGGCACAGGAACTTCGGGTTTGGGACTATTCTCTGCTCATTCTTCTTTGAGAGAGTTCCATGTTTTAGTCCTCGGATTACGGTACAAGGAAATCTGGCGACATTCCCGGCAGTGTGTAGATGGGCAACATTACTACCGCGACAGGGTGGCGGAAGGACCGTGGAGGCCTTCGATGACGACTTCTTTGCTTAGTTGTCACGGCAGATCCCCGCCATCGAGGACTACCCATACGCGGGGATTGACTTCTCTAGAGATCCAGCGATGCCAGTGCCTCCTGGTGAGGAGCGAGGGGAGATGGGTAAGTCTCCACCTGTACTGTTTTTTTTTTGTTTNTGATATATATCATGTTTTTTGGATAACAGAGTTTCTGATGGGTGAACTTTGTGTTTCTTGCAGATGTGGGACCCGTGCGGCCTGCCGATTTTGCATGGAACAGGCGCCGCCCACGGCCAGAGGCCGCAGCTGCCGCCGCCAGAGGAGCAGCAGTAGCAGGGAACCTCCCAGCAGGGGAGGCCGAGAGGGTTCTTAGGCGGGTTGAGCGGAACTTTACTGCGCTCACTTGCACAGTTCCCATGGCAGAGATAGAGGACTTGCCACCCTCGATGCAGACTCATGTTGTGGGGGCACCTCGGACATGGGTCCGATTGTTTAGGCGTTTATCTCAGGCCGTTCATGATTATAACAGGGCCCACAGGCCCTGAACAGACTTGTACACTTTTTATGTGCCTCAAGCACTTATATGTATATATTTTTTGAGGGCATAAGCCCTAGTGATTCGTGATGGCTCCCACTTTTTGAGGCGCTTGCGCCCATCGATGTACTCTGAGGATTTTATGATGTATATATATGATTTTTATTTCTTTTATGTGTCTTTATGGATTATGTGTACAAAATCTGTTTACATGTGTTTGATCATGATTTTCTTATGTGTGAGCAAGATGCCAATCTAAAATGTGATTATCTAGAGTATCTGTGATTTGATTTAGACTCCTTGGAACATGAAAATATGTAACATAATCAAAGTTGTGTTCCAGGAGACGTACCCTAAGGAATCTTCGGTGTAGAGTAGGATTGTGCACACGGTATATTCTGTTTAGCTGCGACACAACCAGTTGAGTGTCTAGATAGACCCGGAGATGAGAGATACCCAACGACAAGGCGTCATGGAGCAACTCAATAACTGCGCTATACTCAGCAACATTGTTGGTGGTGTCACCTAAGCATATTCCTCCGGAAGATAACAACTGACCCTGTGGTGTAAAGATTACCCAAGCTGCGGAGGCAAGCCTCCGTGTGTGTCGAATAGCACCGTCCGCATACCCAATGAACACCTCAGACTCACTTGACATCTGCCATAGTGATGAAAGATAACATTAATGACACGTCCATGACACATTTTTCAAAAGAAACGAAAGAAAGTAATAGCACAAAGACTATACATATGTTACAAAAAGTTACTCACAGTGATCCTATGAGTAGTACTTCTTGAGGTAGAGTCCATTTTGAGGCTCCGCCAAAGCATTCCATTCAAAATCAACCAGACGATAAGCGCCCTTCTTTAGCACCTCTTTCACAATGAAGGGTCCAAACCACATGGGTTTAAACTTTCCTGCCCCCAGGGGGTCCTTGTCTTGGTCGTAAACCAGGACAAGGTCGCCCTCAGAGAAAACCTGAGGACGAACGGACCTATCATATTGACACTTAACTCTATTCTTATGAGCCTTGTTGGCCAGGGCCGCATCGCGACGCTATTCATCAAGCTGCTCTAGGTGTACTAACCATTCTTCAAGCGGAGAAGTGTCTGGCAGTAACTGTATTGCCAATTTCAGAGATGGAATTTGAAATTCAATGGGAAAGACTGCCTCCAGCCCGTAAACGAGTTGGAAAGGTGAGAAACCGGTTGTCGTCTTAACGGATGTTCGATAAGCCCATAATACCGAGTATAACATCAAATGCCAGTTTGACTTAGCTGAGTTGATGGTTCGTTGTAGCATTGTCTTAAGCGTTTTGTTAACAGCTTCCACTTGCCCGTTGGCTTGGGGATAATAGGGTGATGAGTGCTCCTGCCGTAACCCAAGCTTTGACGTCAACTCGGTCATCATTTGATTCTGAAAGTGACTGCCATGGTCAGTGACAATCTCTCTCAGGACTCCGAACCGTGCTATAATCTGGTTAAATAAGAAGAGAGTTGTGGTCTCTCCATCATCTTTGAACGTTGGCATGGCTTCGACCCACTTAGTAAAATAGTCGACAACCACAATGATATAGCGGTACCCCCTGGCTGACGGGGGGTTGCAAGTAGTGTAATCAATCCCCCACTTGGTGAAGGGACCGACGGTGATAACAGGAAACATAGGAGCTGGATGTGCCCTCATCTTCCGTGAGAAGATTTGGCACGGATGGCACGTTTGACCGACTCAATATAATCTTTAATAAGCGTGGGCCAAAAGTAACCTGCTCGTAAAATCTTTTGGGCTATTGCCAACCCGGAAAAGTGACCGCCACAAGCTCCTGTATGACAATCATTGAGCACTATGACGACCTCCTCATGAGTGAGACATCGACGCAATATACAGTCTACGCCTCTCCGATACAAAGTATCATTGAGGATAAGATAGTTCTTGGCCTGATGGCGTATCCGCCGACGCTCATCACGAGAAGCAGAGGTAGGACACTTCAAAGTCTGGAGATAGATTAGTATATCTCTGTACCAGGGGTCAGATGATTCAATCAAAAACATATCCCCCCAGATAGGCGATTCCTCAGTCACAACGTCACCTGACTCAACCAGAAGTTCCGAAATAAGTTCTGCGAAGACCAGTGATTTTTTGGACTTTGCTGAAACAAAATCCAAATCAAACTCTTGGAGGATGACCATCCATCTGCTGATTTTCCCGCCGATGACTCGCCGTGTCAACATGTACTGAAATGGATTCACGACGGCAACAAAAGTGGTCTTACGAAACAGAACATAGTGATGGAATCGTTGAACAGCATGAACTGCTGCCAACGCAAGTTTTTCGAGATGTGTATAATTAAGTTCCGGTCCTACGAGGCCTCGGCTCAGGTAATAGATCACGTACTCAGAAAACGAATCATCTTCCTGAACTAAAACCATGCCTATGGTTGACTCTGCGGTAGCCAGATATAATAGGAAATCCTTGTTATAATTCGGTGGCCGTAGCAGAGGTGTGGTTGTAAGGGCGTGTTTCAATGCGTCGAAAGAGCGCTGCGCAGCTTCGTCCCAGAGAAAAGGAACGTCTTTCTTTAGTAAACGCATGAAGCCCTTGTTTATTTCGGCATAGTTGGCGATGAAGCGTCGTAAGAAGTTCACCTTGCCTTGAAGACTTTGAAGTTGTAAAATTGTGCGTGGGGGGGGAAATTGGACTATTACCTCCACCTTAAGAGGATCAACCATGATCCCCGTTGTTGAAACGATGAAACCTAGCAAACACCCTGACGTGACGCAAAAGCTGCACTTGTTGGGATTCAAGCGAATTCGGAAGTAGCGGCAACGTTCAAAGATGAGTCGGAGAAATAAATATTCGGAAGTAGCGGCAGCCTAAAAACCATGAAATAAATATTTTTTCTCTTTTGTCTTTTCTATCAAAAATTCAAATAACAAGCATAAGCTAAGGGAGAAATGCCCTAACCTGCTAACTGTGCATCCCCAGACTCTAAACCTCTGAGAGGAGGTCTTCCCATTACAGGAGGGGATGACTGCCCCACCCAAGCTGAAAATCTACCTAACAGACCCGCGACTGTCACCAAGACAGCACGCGTGTAACTGCATGCTGTTCCACTACAGAGCACGGGTACCCGCGGGCTAAACCTAAGAAGACCGCGGGTATGTCTAAAAACTAAGATAAAATCACACACAGACAGTCTAGTCCTGAAAAAGGCTTCTGGTACTGACAACCAGAGTCTTTGACAGGCTGAGATGCTATCACTTTAACAGAAAAAGCAAATTTGCAAAAAGAAAAACCAATGTAAACAAACAAACAACAAGACAGACTGAAACACAAGACAATAAACCAATTAAGACCCAGATAGGATCTAGAAAGCACCCTGAGAAGATAAACTTCTGACAGGGGAAGAGGGAACTGCCTCTTAAACTTCATGGACTCTACACGCTACTGAAACCACTACAGAATGCGTTCAGACGCGCACTGTAGAAGACTAGGGTGCGGGTCACCCACGAGCAGAGCTTCTGCAGGCCGCGGGTACCTCTGTATGTCCCGAAAAGAAATGTCGAGCGTCAGTCAAGGAAAACTGGTATTGATAACCAGGCTCCCTGCTAGCTTTCAACTTAACAGAAAACAAAAATAGCAAAGAAACAAAAACTTAATTCTTTGAACTACCCAAAAAGTCTTTAACCAAATCCGGAAACCCTAAGAGTAAAATATCCCCAGTGGAGTCGCCAATTCTGGTGTGGGGTATTCTACCCTACGGACTAACAAGCTAGGGCTTTAAACTTGTACGCAGATCATGACCCTTAAGACATAACTTTTAACCTTCTACCCAAAATCACAACCCCTTTTCTCATGCACACACGGGAAGAATCAACTAACCCTTTTATCGACGGTTGAAGTAGATCCTCCATTGAGCCTTTATCTCCTTGCTGCTACTGCTCCTTCCACAAAGCTTTCCTGCAATCAAGACAAAACTACACATGCATGCTATTGATCTACTAGGGGGTTAGAGATTAAACACAAATCAAATAACATAGATAAGACTCATGTATTCGGGACGGGAAAAGTATCTTTTTCATTAATCTCAATATGAATCAACTTACAATGATTTCTGAGACCGGCCACCGTTCCTCGACCCTAGTCCTAAGCTCCTCCTCTTCTTTTGTCCTCCAACTGTTGTTGCTTGAATTTCTCCTAAAGCTTGAGGCAAGGATAAAGGGTTGGGACAAAACAGACTTGGCAATTTGGTAGAGTTTCTTTGCTATGATTTTTCCTCCTTTGAATAGTACCCCTACCCCTCCTTTTATAGGCTAGAAGGAGCTAGGGTTTTAGGTGAACTCTCGGCCATGCATGGCTGGGAGTTCCAGTTAACTGACAAAAATATCTTCGTCCTAGCGGAAACTTTCCTGATTTTTTTCTTTGTTAGGTAAACGCGGGCTGTAGTGGGCCAGCCAACGTTCACACGCGTACTGTAGAAGGCCTGCCAACGTCCCAACGCGCCCAGTGTTAGGTTAGGGCGCGGGTTACTTGATTTAGGAGGTTTTGGAAGAGTCTGTTCAGCATGACTTTTGCAAGGAAAGGCAATGAGTAGGCCTGATGCCAGGTAAGCAGGGATAGTGTAATTTAGGGTTATAACACTAGTGAAAACCCTCAGTGTATCAACTTAGGCTTGGGATGTTCTAGGCAAGAAAAAGCTTCTTTTGTTAAATTATTTAAAGAATTTAAGGATGTCTTTGCTTGGACTTACGAAGATCTTAAAACGTTCGATCCTAATATTATAGAGCATGTCATCCCGATAAAGCCCCAAACCTTGCCCTTCCAACAGAAACTGAGAAAAATGAATCCTAAACTAGAACTGACCATACAAAAAGAATTAAATAAACTCCTAGGTGCTAAAATAATTTTTCCTGTTAGACACACCCAATGGGTATCCAACCTTGTCCCAGTGTGGAAGAAAAACGGGGAAATTCGACTTTGTGTTGATTTCCGGAACCTCAACAAAGCGTCTAATAAAGATAATTATCCTGTCCCTCCCATGGAATAGAAACTTCAACAAGTATCTGGTTCTGAGAGGCTATCCTTGTTGGATGGTTTCTTCGGATATAACCAAGTCTTGATGTCTCCGTCAGACCAATTAAAAACTACCTTCCGTACTCCGTGGGTCACTTTTGCTTATTGCAAAATGCCCTTTGGATTGATTAATGCTGGTGCTACCTTTCAGAGAGCGATGGATATTGCTTTCCGAGGCTTGATCAATCACTCTGTAGTAGTATACTTAGATGATGTGACCATTTACTCTAAAAACAAAAACGATCATCTAGCTCACTTACGAGCCGTTCTGCTATGATGTCGTAAATACGACATCTCCTTGAAGCCTAAGAATTCCATCTTTACAGTAGAACAGGGTAAATTACTAGGATTTATTGTGTCTAGTGATGGAATGATTATTGACCCCGAGAGGACCCAAGTTATCGCTAAACTTCCCCCACCTACCTCCAAAAAATCCATGCAGTCTTTCCTAGGCCAGATTAATTTCGTGAGGAGATTTGTCCCCAGTTTCTCTGAAATGGCCAGGCCTCTCCAAAACTTGATTAAGAAAGACACCAAATATCACTGGGGACCCACAGAAAACCAAGCTTTCAATGCTATTAAGAAGGCCATAATAGAAGCTCCTTCTCTCATGAGCCCTGATTTCTCTCAAGACTTTACACTCTATACTTTTTCCTCTGATCGTTCCTATGCCACAGTCCTAACTCAGAACAATTCTGAGAACAACGAAGTGCCCATCGCCTTTATGAGCTCTTCTTTTAAAGGCGTTGAACTTAATTACCCAACAGTCGATCGGCAATCCTACATTGTCTTCAAGGAAGTTAAGCATTTTCGGTCTTATCTTTTGAAGTCAAGGATGAAGGTCATTGTCCCTTACCCTGCCGTTAGGAACTTGTTAGTGAAAAAAGAGTTAGGAGAGAAAAGATCCAACTGGGTCACCTCCTTCCAGGAGTATGACTTAGAAATCACTCCAGCTCAGATCGTGAGAGGCCAAGGGTTGTGTAAGTTGGTAGTTGATTTGGAAACTGAACAACAAGAAGATAGTGATACGTCAATCCTAGAACAAAACGATCACAGTTTGATTTGTTGCACACAAAACCTAGTGAGTCCTTGGTACGACGATATTAGACACTGTCTTCAGCATGGATCAGCACCCCATCACCTTGACCCTGCCAAGAGAAGAGCATTGAGACTAAAGTCTACCTCCTTTCATTTAGTTAACGGTATACTGTTTCATCAGAATTTTGATGGCGTACTGATGCGTTGTCTTGAAAAGGACAAAGCAAAGAAAGTCTTACTTGAGTTGCATGCAGGAGAAGCTGGTGGTCACTTCAGTGGTGATACCACTTCTCATAAAGTCTTAAGAGCTGGTTATTACTGGCCAACACTTTTTAGATATGCCCATGCCTTATGTCGTAAATGTATCATTTGCCAGAAAGCGTCAGGGCGGTTGCAAAAACCAGCCTTCCCCTTGCAGCCCGTTACAATCGATTCTCCTTTCCAGCAATGGGGCCTTGATATCATTGGTCCTATTAACCCTCCATCCTCACAATAGCACAAGTATATTGTGACAACCACTGATTACTTTACTCGATGTTCTGAAGCCGCTGCGTTAAGAACTATTAACACAAGTCAGGTGATCGCCTTTCTGAATTCGAATATCATCACCCGTTTTGGTATCCCTGATTGTCTAGTCTTTGATAACGCTTCATACTTTTCCTCTCTTGATATGAGTGAGTTTTCCTTAGAAAAAGGGATAAAGCTGAAGTACTCCGCTAGTTATTACCCCCAGGGCAATGGCTTAGCAGAGTCAACAAATAAGAACTTGATCAAGATCATCAAGAGAACCGTGGCTGAAAATCACAAGAATTGGCACAATGCACTGCTTAATGCACTGTGGGCTGATAGGGTAACACCCAAAGCTGCTATAGGTAATTCTCCCTTTTTTCTCGTTTATGGAAGAGAAGCCATTTTGCCACCTCATATTCTTCTTCCTTCGCTCCAATTGTCACAAAAAGTTCAAGAAGAAGAATGTCCCCCTTTAGAAATTCATATTAATGCTTTGATGAAGTTAGAAGAGGTAAGAACCCAAGCCAAGCGTAAATTAGATCAACATCAACAATTGATTAAAAGATGGTTCGATTCTAATTCTTCTTCTGATAGAAATTTTGAAGTAGGCGATCTCGTCTTAAAGTGGGACAAACCACACGAAGGGAAGGGTGAACACACCAAGTTTCAAAATTTGTGGCTTGGGCCATTTTTGATTGCCGAAAAGTTGGGTCCTAGTTCCTTTCGTTTGCAAAATCTTGAAGGACAGCCTAACACCTATCTGGTGAATGGCCAAGCCCTGAAAAGATACTTTGTTTGATTTTTATCCTTGTATATTATGTAAATATTTCCTTTTGTTTTTTTATTTTTTGCCTATGTTTCCGTTTTTTATTTTGATTTGATTGATCAGTTTGGTGTGTTTTTGAAACATATGCATGCCTGTGTATTGAGCCATTCATACAAAGACCATGGGAAAATCTCTTCGCTGAAATAACTTCTAAAAAGTTGTACGAACATCAATGATATATTTCTAAAAAATTAAAATGATGTTGGAAAATTTTGTTTGAAAGAAGTTTACTATTTCAATCTCTAAGTGAATTTTGTCATGATCATCTTTATCTTTTTACGCTGTCCCTTTTCCGTAAAGGAATGACTCAAAAAAGGGTGTCTCCCTGTCAAAGTAAGTTGTTTTAGAAATAAAACATTTATGGAGCTTAATAAAGGACAGTATTTAAAAAATTCTGATGAGGTCTAAAAAAATAAAAAAATATGATAAAGTACTAAGATTTTCCAGTGTCACCCCGCTCAGCTATTTATAAAAGAAAAAAAAAATATATTAATATGAGTTGTGGGAAGTGTTTGTAAACCTGCCGGGAAACTGAACAGGTCCGCTGGCAGCGGGTAAATGCAAGCATGGTGCCAAGACAACTTCGCCGGGGTACTGAACAGGCCTGCTGGCAGCGAAGCAATGTCGGGTAAATGAAAATCTGTAAAATTATAAGAAACCTCTTTGAAAAGTCCTTTATGCTGATCTAGAACTTCTTGACAGGATACAGACGTCCGAGTGGGTTAAATGGCAACCCTGTCGAGGATATTGACGCCTGCTGGCAACAGTGGCCATGCCAACAGTATTGAAGATTTTATCCTAAAAATCATGACTTGTTGATCTTGAGACTGTTATTGGTTTGCATCTTTTGAAACATCGCTGAAAAGATAGTAGATGATGATGTTAGTACGATTTTCTGGTTGTTGTTTTAGGTCGAATTTTTCTTTGTTGTCCTGATATGAATTCATTTCTTTTGACAGAGATAACTGCTTCTCCCAGCGTGTCACCATTGTTGGCAGCCAATTTAATTTTTTTTTATTGCTCTAAAAAGCTGCCTACACCTAATTGTCTTCTAAACGACAAGTCATCGTCACATTTTGCAACTAGACATTTGTTTCATTTTTTGCGACAATTGCAATTTGGTTTCGATTCAGTTTTCACAACTAAAAGTGTGAAAAACCCTCCATCATTGTTGGGACTGTCGTTGTCTTTTATTAATTTTTTGAAGGACACTTTACCATTAGTTTATCGTATGACTGCGAAGGTTCTTTCAAACTATGTCCCTTGGCCTACTCTTACTTTGATTGCGCATTTGGATTTACTTGATTAATAAGCCATTGAGMATGCAAATTTATTGGTTACATTTGATTCTATAAGGGTCATGATTGATTTTGGTTTTATATATGATATGATCCTTATTGTTTTGAGCTCTTGACTTATCAATTTTATGAGATATTTTGTCATAATGTTTTATAAAACTATGATTACTATGCTATGAGCGCATGATCAATATATGAGTTTCGATTTCAGTTTGAAAGGCAAAGGTTTGAAGTTATGAAACCCCGATCGGGTAAACTTTTGGTTTGATAGTCTGAATTTATGCAATGGAATGATTGGATTAACATTGGTTTAAACGTTTGTTTTTGATTTAATGATTAATACGATGGTGCGTTGGTTAACTTTGGGTATGATTGATTGAACAGGGATGGTACTGTGCCATTAATGTTTTGCATGGCGGTGGTAATCCTGCGACCTTCACACGCATACCATTAATCCTTTCCTCTTTGGGCACTACAGCTATTAGCCGTAACCATTTTCGACCCTATGTATCATTTTGTTCGATTCAAACCCTACTATGCACGGAAGCCATGGCTCCAGTCGTAAGGGCCGAGCCCAATGGGTGCCAAGCATTGCTAATGTTTGATGGCGCTTATAGCGACCTGGAAAAATTTGGGTGGCTCCCGTTCATAAGGAAATTTGATGGTTATAACCCTAGTGTGGCTCGGTAATTTGCGTTATCATTCGATGGCTGTCGAGCCAAAGTTGGAGATGCTCAACTTGAGATTAATGAACAGTTTCTTGGCTCAACAACCAGTCTACCTGTTACTGGAAAGAAGTGGTCGAAGAGTTCCAAGGTGGATGATGTCCCGTGGACATTGTTATTCCAATCTCGAATGGTGAACTCCTACGACAAAGGTTTTCCTGCAAAAATGTTAAAACCACGCTGGCATGACCTCCTAATGATAATCAAGCAATTCATTACTTGCGAGGGCAGGTACGGGTTATTTTTCTTGTTTCACCTATGTCTATTGATGGTTTTTATGGGTTTCTAACTTATTATGCCCCACTATCTACATAGAAGTTTGTTTAAGATGGCCAAAAGGTACAAACGTAGCCAAGCCGATACCAGCCTCTTCCATTTGGGGTTGATTAAAATGATTATGGTTTATGAGTTGGGGTTACGTCGTGACTATTGGGGTGATTTTCTCAGTCGTAATGGCTTTGAAGAATCAAACCCTCCACAGGTTGATAAACCTATGGTGACCGAAACCCAACCTCTTCCCCCTGTGCCTTACATCGTTTTGCTACCCAAACCTCTACCCGAACCACCTACGAACTTGCCTGTGGTTGTGACCAAATAGGTCGAAATTGCTAAACCCACAACCAAAAAACCTAAAGCTAAAACTAATGCTAATTCTAAAGGCAAGAAAAATGCTCGGTTAATCTCTCGCATGGCGAGAAATAAACCTAAAACCCTGGCCAACTCTGATCCTATCGTGGTTAGCGAAGATTCCGATTCGGAGATTGAACGTTTTCTCGCAAATGAGTATCCTTACTCAGAGGGTCTGTGTGAAAAACCTGCATATGCCTTTGTCAAGAATTTACCACCTTGTTTGCGGGATGATCCTAACTTTCCTGGCATCGAACTACCTCGTGGAACCCTCGGTGACTCGTCGAAACCCCCATCTGCTCAACCAGTTGTTCTCCCATGCGATCAGTGTGGGTTATGGTTGGAGAGATACTACTTAGATGTGTCGATTTTGCAATCCAGAATCCATGCTTTGGAAGATCAAGTGGCAAAGCTCACTGGTCTTAATGTGAAGGTGCAACCCACTGACAAGAAGCAGCGAACAACAGGTTCAATTCTATTCAAGAATGTTGAGTCAGCCACGGAAATTGTCAATTCGAAATTGGCATAGCCTCGGCAACCTCGCTGGTATAACTTTCACCCATTTATATGGCACATTCATAAACTCTGTGTACATCATCGACCTGCTCTGTTACATAAACATGCATCACTGTATATAACTTGTTTTGGTAAATCGAGTTTTGTTATTGGATTTGGTCTTGATTCTATTAATCATAACAATGGATTTGATTGTATTAAATTAGTTGCGATTGAATGTTCTGTTGTATTTATTATAGACAATCTGTTTTGCATTTCAAACCTTGAGACACGATTTATGCTGTGATCTAAATTGGTTATGAGACACATGGTTATCTGTTACAATTTGATTTACATATCGCTTTGACCAGCCTGGATACGGTTTGGATTTTGTTTAAAAAAAGGTTTTGTTTTATATCGAGAATTGATACAAATCGTAACAATCATCCAACTTCCAGCCAGTCAATTCGTTGAGGCCAGTCGACCCTGTTCTTTTGTGAATTGGAATGACAGTGTATTTTCTGTTACGAATGGATTTGTAAAAAAAGATGAACATGCCCAGGATGATGAATTTGTCTATAATTGACTCAGACACGATTTTATTTGATTGCCGCCTAGCTTATGGTTATCATTGTTGTTGTTCGATCTTGACTATGTCACACCCAACAAATGAAATCTATGGTGGTTTTTGGTCGATATTGTTACGCATGTTTCGTTTTGATGTATATCATAACATCTTTCCCGTATTTGATCAAAACAGAATGAATCTTGTGCTTAATCTCTACAGCCTGTTGATTGAAATGACATGAAATCTATGTATATTGCTACAGTTGTAACATATATTTTGTGTTCAATGATATCGATTATAGTTATGTTGTGGCAAATCTTATTTGATATGGTTACTATCATGTTCGATTATGATTGTTTTGATTACGATTATATCAT
>ML802132.1:197013-230870 GCA_009831015.1 Picea engelmannii | reverse complement strand
TTCTCTCTTTGGTTTTCTTAGAAGACCTTAGAGCGGCCAACGGAGCCGTTAAACTCGTCAGGGTGGTCCATTCCAAACGGCTTGGGTTATTTAGACAACCCCGGACCGGTTCCACTCTCCCAGTTGACGGATGGTCAATTTCGCCCATCAACAAGAACGTAACAAAGTAATACACTTATCTTCTTCTGCAATCATAATATTAACAGATCCAAGTTGAGTTACCAGAGTATTAAAGGCATTTAGATGTTCTGTCACAGAATATCCATCTTCCATCCTAAGATGATATAGCTTCTTTCGAAGAAACAACTTGTTTACAAGGGACTTTTATTGATACAAATTCCCTAACTTATCCCATAATTCCTTGGCTATAGATTCTCCTGAGACATTCAACAACACTGAATCTGCCAGGCATAGTCAAATAGTATTGCTTTCTCTTCTGTCCAACTTGTCCCAATCTTCCTTCGACATACCAGTAGCTGGTGTACTAGTAGGTTGTGTACCAGTATCCTGTGTGCTCGTAGACGGTGTACCAGTAGGCTGTGTACCAGGATCCACTGTGATCCATTGTTCTTTATCTACAAGAAGGTCCTCCATATTGAGCTTCCATAGCTCAAAGTTTTTACCATTGAAATTCTCTATATCGATTCTATATGAGCTCGCCATTCGTCTTTCTTTACTTGAATCTCCACTGCAAAAGCTCCCACTAAACCCAGGTTTATCACAGACCCAAGATAAACTTGATCTATCAAGACCGAGCCAAACCCTCAACAACAAAGGCATCCCTCTGAAGCCAAAAATGAGCTCTGATACCACATGTAAGTTTTAAACCTATGAAGTAAAGAAATGCATATAGATTCTTAAGCAATACCAAAATTAATCAATGGTTCATACACAGAGTACATAGAGATTTTATACCGGAAACCCTCAACCAGGAAAACCTTTCTTATTTTCATTATATCAAATTTCACCATTCACCATACAATATATACAATGTTTTTAGGTATTCTGTAGATACCAAAACCCTAATCCCTTAATACGAGATTAATTTACAAATCCACTAAAAATAGCAAAATCCACTAAAAATAGCAAAAAGGGATCGTTAGACGCAATTGTCGTATCTAATGCGCCCACACACACACACACATGCAAAGAATATAACACATACCCAATAGGGATCATCAGCATGATAATGTGCACTTTACTTGGGATCATTTCTAGGCTGGAACATTACCCTTGATTCCTTTATATACTCCTCACTACACTATGTTCAGTCAGTTAACTGAAGACTAGTTGACTAGTTAACTCAGCTAGGTGGAATTTCACTCCCGTAATTGCCTAAGAGACTAGACTAAGTAGAAGTTCACTCTCGTAACTACTGGTGTGTGTCCATATCACTCTATACCACCACTATGGTTCATTGTTTCTCCTCTAGTGTGCATTCATTGAGTTATATAGAGCATATCATGTGTAAATTATTCATTATTCATTACGGTTAATGAGAATTATTCTATTCTTTTTCTCCTTCTTCTTTCTCAATTTCTCTCTGCAAATGGGTGTAGTATTTTATATATAGATATATTCTAAGAAGGTTCAACACATTTACATGGTATCATAGCCAACAGACTGCTAATAAAAATCTACACCAAAATGTTTTGCAAGTACAAAAGATTGAAGACAACGGAAAGATGGATTTCCAAAATGAATTCATTCTTACACCTTACAACTACTTTGCATGGAAGGAGAAAATATCCATAAAACTTTGAAACATAGGATTGTATAGGTTGAACTTGAATACAGATATAAAAATAACATCATCCATAGAAAAATTCAAGTACTTGAATCAAATGGATGAGGCACTCACAACAATTTGCAGTCTTATTTCTCCCGATCTACTTTTTCACATATCTTCCTGTAGACTCCAAATGAAGCCTATACCACCTTGGAATGGCTCTTTGGAAAATAGGATGAGATGAGGGGACACATGATGGAGGTGGAATTTCTCACATTGAATCCAAATATCTTCGACAATATCCAATATTTCTTTACAAAATTCAAGGATTGATTGTCGCAACTCAAATCTTGAGGGGTCGATAAATCTAAGGAGGAGAAAAAAATGGTTCTCACCATTCTCTCCAAAATTGGTCCTGAATTATGCATGTTCATTTCCACATTCCATTTAGTCAGATTCACCTCCGGAGCCACCTGGAATACTCCTTCTCTTGAGGAATTTATCGAATCCCTGACACAAGAGCATACCAAGCTCAACAACATGGGACAAATAAAACGCCCAAAGGCGCATGCACTTACTATGAAAGATGGAAGCCATAAATATCAGAAATATAAAGATACAGACAAAAGAAAATCTCAAGCACATCTGAAGAAGGAAGGTTACACAAAACCCTTCACCAATGCCTCTATATCCAAAGGGGTAAAGGCGAGAAAAGGGGAGAAATGCACGTATTGTCACAAAGGATTCCATCCAAAATCCACATGCATGCAAAAAAAAATAGACCTAATAACTCGAATACTTCAGCAAAACAACCTTAGATATCACACCCCCGAGGGTGCCAAGAAGAAGAAGCCAAAAGATCATAATCCCAAGATATGCAATTCTAGCCATGCCTTGATTTCCATCAACTCCTCTCCTGATGCTTGGAACATAGATTTAGGAGCATCACATCACATGTATTCCTAAAAAGTATTATATTCTTCATTGGATGCATGCAAAGTTCATCCTATTCTGATGGGGGACAACTCTTCAGTCGAAGGAATTATGGCACCAGAAAGAAATTCATATTCACACCAAATGTCATGGAAATATATGACTTGCAAACTAACTCTAGGGTTGCAATCGATGAGGTAAACAATCAGTCTAGATTGTATATGTTTTATGAATTCATTGAACCTGATTATTCTTTACTTCTTACTCATGTTGATGAAAGGATATGACACGAATGGTTTGGACATTTGAATTTTAGATACATGAAACAAATTAGAAATAAAATATTGGTTGATGGTCTGCCAGACATCCATTTCTCCAAGGGTGTATGTGAGGGATGTGTTCTCAGAAAACACCCTCAAAAGAAATTTGGCAAAGGAAAGTCTTAGAGAGCTTATGTGCCTTTATATATGATCCACAGTGAACTTATGGGTCCTTTTCCGCATCCATCTATTAGCAAAGTGAGTTTTTTTCTCATTTTTGTTGATGATTTCTCACATTTTACATGGATTTACTTTCTCAGGCAAAAATCTGAGGTCTTTCAACACCTAAAAGATTTCAAATCCCTGGTTGAGACACAGCCTAGAAACAAGATCAAAAAACTTTGAACTGATAATGGGGGAAAATATGTAAATCATGAGATCCATAATCATTTCCATGAGGCAGGGATTCATTTGTAGCACACAGTTCCCTATACTCCACAGTAAAACAAAGTTGCTGAGTGGAAAAATAGATCTCTAAAGGAGATGGCATCTTGCATGTTTCATGCAAAGTCACTACCACAAACACTATGGTCCGAAGCACTTAATTATGAAACATAAATCCAAAACATATCTCCTCATAGATCTATCAAGGATAAGACCCCTACGAGGCTTGGAGCGACCTCAAATCGGAAGTGACCCACTTTCACATTTTTGGTTCACGTGCATGACCCCAAATTCCCTCTGAAAATAGGAAAGCACTCGATCCACAAAGAACTGAGTGTATTTTTGTTGGATACCCTAATGGTGTGAAGGGATATAGGCTTATTGATCTTTCCTCAGACCGACTCATCATTGACCGTAGTGTCCAATTTGAGGAAAGTGTCTCGCATGCACCTTAGCAGCCACATGCACAAACCTTTATTCTTCCACCTATCTGATATGATGAGAATGCACATGTCGAATATTCTTCTGATGATATTTCTAATTCATAGGACTCAGATGATTTAGATAGAGATTCAGTATAGTAAGATGCAGATTCAGAGCATCCATATGTAGTTGTAGAGCCATAGCAGAGGCCCAAGTGGGCACATACTACTCTTAAGGATGTAGGGGATCTTGTTGGTGATCCAGTCAATACTAGGAGGACTCAATCTAATTTCGAGGAGCCTCCTATTGCACTCACTGCCATTGAACCATTTCCCTCTAGCCATATTTTCTTGGTTCATTCTTCATATCCATGGTCTTATGGCGAGGTTGTTGGAAATCCATTTTGGGAATCTTCCATGCAAGAGGAGTACAACTCCCTCCTCAAGAACCAGACATGGGATCTGGTTCCCCTTCCTTTTAGGAGGAAACTTATCAGATGCATATGGGTCTACAGGACAAGGAGTGTAGCAGATGGACAGATTAGCAAATATAAAGCCATGCTTGTTGCCAAAGGATTTCAGCAGGTGCATGGTATTGACTATGATGAGACCTTTTCTCCAATAGTGAAGATGGATTCCATGTGATTCTCACTTGCCATTGCAGCAGACAAAGAACTGGAATTCAATAATATGGATATGAAGAATTCATTTCTTCACAATTATCTCTCTGATGAGATATATATGGAGCATCCCCGGGGATTTATGCAGAACTCATATTTGGTCTGTCGACTGAAGAAGTCCCTTTATGGCCTCAAGCAGGCTCCGAGGGCATGGTATGCCAAGATGGACTCCTAACTATAGCCACAAAACTTTGTACGCTATAAATCAAACCCTAATGTATACATTCTTGGGACAGTTGATTCACTTCTATTCTTAATTTTGTATGTTGATGATTTGTTGATCACCGGTTGATCGACTTCAGCGATTGTTGCAGTCAAGCGGATTCTACATGATAGTTTTTTGATGACGGACATGGGTTTTCTACACTTCTTCCTTGGACTCGATATAAGTCAGGATGCATCATGCATCAAACTATCTCAAGACAAGTATGCATGAGATCTCCTTGAGAGATTTCACATGAGAGACTGCAAGTCTTCTCCAACTCCTTTTCTATCAGGATTCAAACTTGAGGATGAGGAGGAGACTCCAATGGTTGACATAACATTGTACAGACAACTAGTGTAAAGCTTGTTGTATCTCACACACTCTAGACCAGACCTCTCATATGCAGTTAGTGCAATTTCTAGGTTCATGCAGGAGTTGCATGAGCTACATTGGAAGACTGCAAAACATATCCTTCAATATGTACATGGCACCATCACCTTTGGGATTCATTATGAAGTAGAGTCTAGATTATGTCTCATCGGGTTTATTGATTCTGAATGGGCTAGAGATAACACTAATCACAATTCTAGATCTGGTTACTCACTCAATCTTGGTTCTGGACCTATCTGTTGGTCGAGAAAGAAGCAAGTTGTCATTGCTCTATATTCAGCTGAGGCAGAGTACAGAGGGATAGTTAACATAACCATTTGGGATATGTCGCTACAACATTTTCTCACTGATTTTGGAATTTCATTTCATCATATGGTCGTCATCTGGTGTGACAACCAGATCACTCTGAAGTTCTGTAGCGATACAATTCAAAGGAAGCGAATGAAGCACATAGAGATCCACATGCACTACATTCGGGACTTAGTACATGAAGGGATCATCGACCTACAGTTTTTTCCTTCAGCAAAAAAAACAACATACATCTTCACCAATACCTTCACTAAGAAGAAGTTCCATTCTTTGCGAAGTCATCTTAGAGTGAAGGACACAGTTGCCTAGCAACCGTAGTTCTTCGTTATACATACATTGTACCTTAATGAGGGGTTTTTCCCATCAATTTTTCCCTCTTTCCTCACTTTATTTCAGTGTGTCTTTTGTATTTGGGTACCTAACATGGCCTCATTGTCGGGACCCATTCTTCCTTTAGACAAATCCATTATGTTGAGGTGTCCTAGAAATGGAAAATTTCTTTTTTATTCCATGCTTGCTTCAGAAATCCATAAATTCCTTGAAGTAAACTCTCCTCCATTATTGGATCTCAATTTTTTTTATTTTTGAATCCATTTCATTTTCAACCATTTCCTTGTATATCTTGAAGTTCTCAAAATATTTTTAATTCTTCCCAAGAAAACAAATTGCAGTCATTATTTTATAATCATCAACCAATAACATAAAATATCACTCACCTTTTAAACCCTTTGTTCTAGTTGGTCCAACTAGATTAATATGCACAATTTTCAACAGTCATATTGTAGATTATTCCTTTTATTTGAATTTGGAATGTGTTTATTTTCCTTGTTGACAATGCTTGCATAAGGTGTTGGTTGGCTTCATGATCTAGGTAATTTCTTTGACTGCTTCATTTTTGCTAACTTTGACTAGGTTTTCAAATTTCATGTGACCCATCCTTCTGTTCCATAGCCAAACTTCATATTTCTTACCTAGAAAACACTTTTAATTTCCAATTTCACTTAATACATATATGTTGCTTGAAGTTATTACATCTCTTGCAACCAATCTTCTTGAACCTACTTTTCTTATCTCACACTTCTCTGAATCAAACAAAATTTTGTAAACTTGGTTACACATTTGACTTACACTTAGAAGATTATGTTGTTGGAGTTACTTCACACACACATAGGATTTATTTTTCCTAAGGTTTTTACTTGTTTATTAGTCATAATTAGTCATTATCCAATATCCTATATTTTAGGGGAGAATATTCCACCTAGATAATATTATCTTCAGTTGACACTTCAGTTTGACTAGTTGAGTTGAGTCTAGATGTTGCATTGGTTTTTTCACCATGAAACATTGGGATCATCACCATGATAATGCATACTTTCCTTGGGATCATGACCAGACTAGCACATTACCCTCGATTCCTTGATCTACTCCCCACTACACTATGTTCCATAAGTTAACTGAAGATCGGTTGACTAGTTAACTCAACTAGGTTGCAGTTCACTCTCGTAACTTCCTAAGAGACTAGACTAGGTGGAAGTTCACTCCTGTAACTATTGGTGTGTTTCCATATCACTCTGGGCCACCACTATGGCGCATTGGTTCTCCTCCAATGCACATTCATTGAATTATATAGTGTATATCATGTGTAAATTATTCATTATTCATTATGGTTAATGAGAATTCTTCCATTCTTTCTCTCCTTATTCTTCTTTATCAATTTCTCTTTGCAAATGTGTTTATTATTTTATATCTAGATCTATTATGTGCATGTTCAACACATTTACATGTGTTTCATATCTTCCACTAGTCGAACATTTTCTGCGTTGGTATCCTTCTTTCCAATGATGATTGTGCCTCTTCCGATGATTCTAGATGAGTCATCATTTTTAAAAGAGACGGATCCATCTCATTCCTTTCTCAATGTTAGAGAATGATCCATCACTTGTCATGTTCTTTAAGTAGCCATTGTCAACATACCAACCACGTTTCTTGTGTTTATCTTGTAGAGAGAGTGTGCATTCTTCATTGTTATATTGATTCTGCTTTCTTATATGTATTCTCTGTTGAGGTTCATGTCTCTAACTATTGTTATTTTGTTGTGCTTCTCTAGAAGGAATTTGCATTCTACAATATTTGTCCATGTGTCCAAATTTGTTTCACTTTTAGCATTCCACTTCATTTCTCAAGTATTCAAACCCGTTGTAGCTACTTCTATGTGTTTCACTAGGCCTTCTTAGATAACCATTTTGTGCATGAATTTCATAATTGTTTCTGTTTCTGATATTTTCTCTACAATTTACATCTTTATGTCCAAAATTATTACATCCATAACATAAAGCAAAGAAGATAGTTTGATACCTGGGAGTTGAAGATATTATAAAAGGAGTTACTCTTACAAATCCTTGTTCTTCTTGAGGCCTGCTAATTTCTAACTGTCACTGATTCTGAAATCTGAATCTTCTGGGTGGAGGAGTGTCCTTGTGATCTTCCTTGTAAAACTTCTTGTCTCCTCTCATTGTCTTTGTATAGCTTCCTAGATGTGTTTCTTGATCTTTTTTTTGGAGCTTGATCCATTTTCTGTCTGATTGTATCCAATTCCAGAATTGTCATGATTTGGTCTTTGACTATTAATAATGGTATCCAAAACTTTACATCTATTCTGCATGTTTTTATTTTGAAGATCTTTTCTCGATGTGACAATATCTACCTCCAAATTTCCAATGATCCAATCTCTTTTTTCTAACTGTTCCTTGAGTGCTTCTTCAATTCTTTTTTCTTCTTCAACTTGATTTTTTAACTTAGTGATCATCTGTTCTAATTCTTCAAAGTTGGGACTTTGAGATTCCTCTTTCATTTTTAGCTCTGCCTACAGTGACTTGTTTTTCTTATTTTCCCTTTTTATAACTTCTGTGGCACTCACCAATTCTTCTCTTTAGTCAACTTCTACCTCTTCATATTCTTATTTAGTTCCTTCTTCATCTAAGTCTTCTACTACCATGAATAGAACCCTTTCTGTCTCAATTTCATTGTCTTTATCTTCGTCTAATGCAATGCTATCTTCTTTTGTGCAAAAGCGTTTCTTGAAGAATTGTTTTTTGGTTTTCTTGCCTTTGTACATTTGTTTGTTATTTGAATCATCTTCTTCATTTATTTTATTTTTCTTATGGGGACATTTGTTATCAAAATGACCAATACCATCACAATAAAAATAAATCAATGGAGGATTAACTCTATATTTACTGTGGATTCCCTTTTTTAACCTTCTGACAAAGTTGGCTACTTTTTCATCATCTTCTGAGATAGCACTATCGTTATTGAATGCATTTTCCTATTGCTTTCCCTTTTACTTTGACTTATTGGATGCCATGAATGTTACTTATTTTGTAACTGGATTCTATTGTTCAATTCTAATTTCATATGCTGTGAATATTCCATTTAGCTCATCCATGCTTATTTAATACATATATGTTCTTTCTTCTAGTGTTGAGATCTTTGTATCAAACCTCATCGGAAGATATCTTAGTACTTTTTGAAAAATTATAGATTAATCAACTTATTCTCCCAATCCTCTAATTGCATTCACTATATCATCAACTCACAAAAATTAGACTACAATATTCTCAAATTCCTTCATTTTAAGTTGTTAAAATTCACCTCTGTAAGTTTGAAGCTTTGATGCCTTGACTTTTGTGTCTCCTTCATAAACATTCTGAAGTTTGTCCCAAATATCATTCATGGAGATGCAATGCATAACCTTGACATATATTGAATCACCAAGACCATTCAAAAGAAATGTTTTGTCTTTTGAATTATTTAGACTAAGTTTCCTTCCATTTTCATTTGTTGGAGGAACAACGCGTTCTTTATATCCATCTACAACTGATTGCCAAACCTAAAATACATGTGCTTGTACATATGTTTTCATCCTTTTTCTCCAAAATGTATAGGTTTTTCCATCAAACTGTGGTATTCCATTTTTATACATATTGTTTCTCTCCATGATCTACCTTCCAGTGGTTAAACAGATTCCTGGAGGAACCTGCTCTAATACCAATTATTGGATTACTAAGAGGGGGGTGAATTATTAATAGATCTTTCTAATCCTTTTAACCACAACATGTAAGTATTATTTAACTTTATGATCAATATACCATTATTATTCAACAAGTGTAGAGTAAATATACCATTAACAATCAAAAATCATACCCACACACAGGACACCAGTATTTTTTCGTGGAAACCCAATGCGGGAGAAAACCAGAGAATGATTTTTCTTTTATGTCTTTAAGAATTAGATTCATTGGAATAACCAACTTCCTTTGTTCTCCACCTGCATCTAGAAGGAGGCTCTGACCCCCTATATTTTCAGGCTACAACCTGAGGGAAACTGCAACTCCCCAAATTGTTGGCTACAACCAGAAGGAGGCTACAACCCCCTATGTTATCTATCTAGAACCAGAAGGTGGCTACAACCAACTATCCTTTCCCCATCCTGTCACCCTGAAATATAAGTTTCAAATGATGAAACCACTGCCACACTGCCACTATGAGATAAACCATTGTTAACCAATACCAATATGTGCCAACAACCTATAACCAACCTGTGCCACTGACCTATAAGCAACCTGTACCAACAAAACCCAATAGGTACCTGACCTGTATATGTTTCACCTTGCGTATGTATGTTCTATGTATATAATACATCCTACATATGTGTGCGGCATCTCTATACTATCGGCTGCGTATACCTTCATAAAGCTATGGTTTCCCCCTTTTCTAAAACTTCAAACACTTTGTTGCCTCTGTCACATTAACCTACAATCTGTCACTGTATCTTATCTGCAGTTTTTCCCTATGCATACATCATCTTATACATTCCTTAACCATGTGCATCTATGTCTCTCTACTCATGTGCCCTACATGTTTGTACAATCATGAACAAGTTTAATAATCCTCACTTGGACTAGAAATCAAAACCTTAGTGATATGCAACCTCAAAATTCACAAACAACTTCACAACCACAACTCCTTCAACCATGTACCAAGAAATACTAGTTATGTCTCAACACTTGAACCAACAAGATGTACCAAAGAATAATATCAACATACTAGTGATGTATTTTTGTAGATCTATCTTATACCATAGATTCCATACAACCAAAAACTTCTCTAGAAAAAAACCTCAAACTCCCATAACCATATCTCATGCAGACAATAACATCCAATTACACATAACAATATGACATACCTTTTGAATTTGTAGATAGATCTGTTGTATCTTATCACTGTAGACCTTCTTGGCAGCTTGCTTTCAGACTCTGATAATATCATACCTTCAAAAACTCAATATTTCATCACTTTTCCAACCATAGACTCCCTTTTATACTTCCATCCCATGTGCGTACACACCCTTCTCCATTGCAACCCACGTACACCTCAAAACTAGGACTTTTTCAGTATTTATGCAATTCTGAAACTTTCACTGCCAAACCCTCATGTTACCTCAGACTTGTGTAACTTAGGATGTGTGAATGAGTACCTACAATAAACCTTACACAATTGGTATATGATTGGTACTTGTTTGGTACTTATGTACTTATCTACAACATCATCTCAAACAAGAATATAAGCATACCTTTGACTTATGTAGATGACTATGTTGTACTTGAACACTTTCACACATGCCTGTAGCCTCTTCTTAGCTTCTGCAGTATGGTACAAACCCCAATATTCAGATCTGGTTTTGCCTCGTAGGATGAAACCTTCTATCTAGTGGAGCCTCACGTGATGATCTCTAGATAACCCATGGGGGTGCCTCGCAGGACACCAGTAGTCTCACCTACGGGGGTCAGCTAAATTAGGGTTTTTAACAAAACCCTCACTCTCATCTACAGTCACAAGATTTTTTCGTTGCTCTTCCTTCACTACCTCAGATTTGTGCCACCTTATATGTGTCAATGAATACATGCCAATAACCTTTCACAAGATAGATATTCAATGTGTTCAATAGGTGCTAATGGGAGTCTCTTGATCTCTTATTTATACTTTTCAAGTGCCTTTCTATAGGGGCCATATTGCAACTGTTTACCCGTCTTCCTTCTTTTAAGGTTAACCCACTTTCTTGTTGCAACTACTTTACCCAAAATTAGTAAAATCACAATTTCTTGTTGCAACTAATTTATTTTTAATTACTTTCTTGTTTTCAACAACTTTACCCAAAAATATCTTCTTGTTGCAACAACTTTGACTAACAAACTTCTTGATGAATTTCTAGGATCTTCTAGAAGAATTGACTTCTTGTTGACCTTCTAGGATTTTTTAGATTATTCTTGAGGGTCCTCCAATATTAACAAATCCATATCTCCTCAACCGTAAGGAGCCATGTGATGTACCAACTATCACCTTAAATGGCATGACACATACTATTCATCTATGATAGTCTTACTAGAAAATACATCGATCTTCATGTCTTTATTCCTTGATCAACTATGGGTTCCATAACCACACCTTCAGGGCTTCATGTGCACCCAACACATCTGCTGACATAAACCACTTCATCAATGACAACTAACCCACCATCAACCTCGACCACATCTCAAGGGATTCCAAACTTCTCCAAGGGCTGACATCAATCTCTAAGGGTTGACATCAATCACAACCAACTGTCTAAACCAATTGTCCAACAATCTCCCCCTTTGGCATTGATGGCAACACCAACATTGATGACAACACTGATGCTCCAACACTCATGTTCCCTATGTGACCATTTCTCGTCATCAATGTTTCTCACTCTCCTCCTTTGACATCAATGGAAAATGGTCTCTATCCTTGGGTTTTCTCCCCCTGTCTTCATGCATCTATTCTTTCTCTTCTCTTTTTACTTCATGGGAAAAAGGATAAATCCCCCTGTCGATATGTCTCCCCTTGTTTACATACTACTGATCTTCCTTTTTGGAACCCTTTCTCTGATGATTTGTCCTTATTCAATGTGTTCAATAGGTGTTAATAGGTGTTTTATCCCGATGATTTATCTTTGGAACCCTTTCTCTGATGATAGTTATTCAATGTGCTCAATAGGTGTTAATAGGAGACCCTTTCTCTCTTATTTATACTCTCCAAGTAGCTTCCTCGAGGGGTTACCTACTAACCATCTTAACACAACTTCCTTCTTTTAGGTCTAATCCACTTCTAACCACTTGTACACTTATAACCAATTTAACCACAAACACTATACTCTCCACTTCTAATTGCAACTAATTTATTTTTAATTATTTTCTTACTGCAACAACTTAACCCGTAATTAACTCCTAGTTTCACCTAATTTGACTAATCAACTTATTCTAGGCGTTTCTAGATTAATTTGACTTCTTTGACATTCTAGGGGATTTTAGATACCTTAATATGATTCTTTAATTCCATAAGGCCATAACTATCTAACCGTGAGGAGTTATGTGACATTCCACAAATTACCAAAAATGACATGACATGTACTATCCATATAGAATAGGCTCACTTGCAAATATACTAATATTCATACAATTATTCATCAAACAAAATTAAGTCCCTTAACCATCCGTTTGGGGCTATAGGAATTTGCTATTGGACATGCTTCAAGGGTTAACATCAATGAAAACCAACCCAATTATTAAACAATCTCCCCCTTTTTGCATTGATGGAAACACTCTAAGTTTGCAACATCAAAGCTATCAGGTTGTAATCTTTACTTTCCATTAATATGATACAGTGGCATGTCCCTTTCCCATAAAGCTATTTCCACTTTATTGTGTAATTCCTTGATCATACACATAGGTTGACAAGTGAATATATTGTGCTATCTTCACTTTGGTTGGTTTGTGTTGTCTTGGTCTTGACTTCACGAGAGCACTGGAGCAAAGCAGGAGCAACAAAGACCCTAGGAAGCGATAATAAGGTATGTTATTTGTTCCTTCCTCCTAGTTAATTCAATGGTCAAAACATAGGGAAAGAGTCATGTCCTGTCCTATTTTGTTCTAGATCCAGGTGGATCTAGGGAGATCTGTTAGTGTCCGCACCTACCGATTAGTGTGATAACAAAATTGGCGAATCCACTAGGGATTGAACCATTTGTTTTGTGGCTTTTGGTGTTTTTATGTGGCCATGTTCTCTTGTTTTACTGTTCTCCTTTCTTATCAATCTCTAAGTATTCAGGATATCGTGATAGACCCTCTGGGTCTAGAGGCCTTTTCTAAATTTGCTTCATTTTCAAAAAAATTGACTAGTTTCAGAGGTTCTCGCATTGCACTTCACTGTAGCCTACGAGAATCTATAGAGTTCACACTCTGCCTTTAGGTTCAATGCGAGGTTCTCGCACTCTTCTCAAGGGTCACCTACAAGAATCACTAATTCTCGCACTGTGTAGTATTCCCAGCCTGCGAACTCATTTTTTCAAAAATTTGGATTTGAGTTTTGGCATCTTCAACTACCCAGATAAGTCTAGGTGCCTCATAAGAGTTTCTTGGGCCATTGATTGATGTCTTTTTTGTCTTCGTTTTTGTGCATGAACAGTCTTAGGATTTCAAAGGCTCTTCATGTCACTTTTGTCTTGACTTTTGTTTCTTGACTTTTCTTGGAAAAACCATACTCTTTGATTTCGGAATCTGAGTGTGCTTGATTAGTTAAGAACCGGTGATCGGTTGAAAGTTGAGTTTCTTGGTCTTTATCATTTGCTTATTGTTTGAAAGATCATCTTTCTTATGCAATTGAAAATACTATATTGGTTTTCTTTTTATTTTTGTTTTCATTGAAAGAGTGGATTGGGTTTTTATCATTGCTTGTTCATTGGTTTTTTTGTTTCATTGGCATGGTGAGGATCCTTTTTGAAAAGTGAACAAAGTTTTTCTTTCAAAAAAAAATCGTTTTTGTCTTCGAAAACATTGAAAATCAAATTATTGAAATTGTTGAAAAAGAAGCAATAGAGAATTGTTATTTAATGCGTGATTTGTTGCATTTGAATTTTAAAGGAAATTTTGCATTGTAGTACAAGGTTGATCTGGAAAACTTTCTCTTTCCCTTCCATACATAGGATTCATTGAACGAAAAGTGATATTTCATTCTCATCCATGCATTGTTGGGTCAAGAGTCAGACAACATCAGTTTCATCTCCTTTTCCTTTGAGTAAACAACAGCTCTTAATAACACTGCATAATCATTAAATTTAACTAGTAACTCTTTTCTAGGACTCTATTACACCAACATTTAGCTAGGCTAGCTCTTTGGAGTAGGAAGAGAGATACACTCTCCAAAAGCACAAAACACACAATAGCATCTTGTGTTAGGGAGTGTTAAATTCCATTTGCAACATCATGTCCTGGGAAGCCCTTCTTACACAAGGTTCAAGCACGAGATCACATTGCTATTAATAGAGTTACTCACCCTGCTTTGTTGATATCAGTGTAGAGATTACACGTATTACAAGGATCACTCGAAGGTATACCCACAATGATGAGTGGAAGCCTTTTGAGTTGATTTCGGGCTAGATACCCTGCCCTTGTGTGTGGATCAGACTGTCAACTATCCCCCCAGGATTTATTGTTGTTGGTGGTGACTTTAGTGGCCTATATTTCTAGGTTCTTACTTGAGGTGACTATGAAGGGGAAATTCTTCACGGTACCTAGAATTGACATTGACCAAACTCACTTGGGCTCCTTGGAGGGTATACCCACGATTATGTGTGGGAGCTTGCACCAGGGTGTAAGTCCATTAAGTAGGTCGTCAGAGTAACTTTTCCACCCTAGCCCAACCCCTTCTCGTCTCATTGTTGCGACGTTGGATTTCATCACCAACTAGTGGCTTAGAAATTAGAAGGTCTTGTTTGCTTGGTGTTGCTTCCTAGATTTTGTTTACTAGCACGTGTTGTTTGTTTCTCGAAGTTGACCATAGGATTTTATTTGTGAAGTTTGACACTCATTTACAATAGCTCCTCCACGTCGTTCATGTAGAATGCAGGGTTTATCTCGGAAGCATCTGGAAGGTTCTCAACCCTTGCCTACAAATACACTTGAGGGCTCTCCTCGGTAAAGTGAAGTCACAGTCGTCACCACACCACAAGTGGAACAAACTAACTCTCTAGAACATTTTTGAATTACAAATACTCGAGAGAAATTTTGACTTCACCCCGATTCTGAGAGACATTTTATGCAAGCAAACTCTTCCGGAGACTTAATTGTTGTGTATTCCGGATCTCCGACTGGACCTGGGGACCAAGATCATTTTTGGTCTACGGGCGTTTTTCAGTGAGACCTTTTTAGTCCAGGTTCACCTGTGATTTCTGAGATCAACCCACCTGTGATTTATGAAATCTCTGGTACAGAGACAGTACCGGTGACTACCACTTATCACTTTATCGTCCCTGCCGAAATGGCCCATCTTGCAACTACTACGAGTGTTCCAACGGGCTTTACTGCGGTTAGTATTGATCCAATAAACACACCGCGAACGCCCAACGTCATTCCGACACTACCACCTGGATACCGTGTGTTGAATACTTCCATTCCTACTCCTACGTAAACTCCATCCGGCTCTCCTGGTGGTCCTTCTTCTTCGGGGCACTTTCTTCCCAGTTTTGTTCCAACACTCCCTCAATTTCCTTTTGGAGGACCTTCTTCGTCTTCCACTGGCAATCCTAATCCTAGTGGCACTATTATGTCATTCACTCTAAGTTACCAATTTCTGGTTGGTGGACAATTTCACCAAGGTGGTATGACACAACCCCCTCTTAGTGGGAAAATCCCAATTGGAACATTGCCCCCAATTGGAACACCACCTTCAATGGGAGGACCGACCCCACCTTATGGGAAAAATATACCTCCATCCTTGGCCCAATATTGGAATCAATTGATACAAAATCCTCCTCAATTGACTGGGGGGCAGCAGTTTCCAACTGCATCTGTAACACCCCCTAGCATGGGCCAACCATATCTAGGTTCGTTCAATCCCATTTTGGGGTGAATGCTCAAACTCAAGCCCCTGTTTATACTCCTATGAGCTACTATCCTCTCCAACCACCACCTAATATGCTTGGGTATTCACATTATATGTAGACTGCTTATGGTCCTACTGGTTTGCCGACAGGGCTTCCTCCCCAAAGCCACCAGTACCCGCAAGTGAATCGACAGTTACCCTTTCTCGCCACTTTGGATCTTCCAAAATTTTCAAGTATTTTAAACGATCCTATTTGTCACTCTCCACAATGTCTTGTTATACCCGCAAAGCTTCCATAAGAGATTTCTAAATTTGACGGCAAAGCGGGAGAGGACCCAAACAATCACGTTATGACTTTTCACCTATGGTGTTCATCCAACTCGTTGATGGATGACTCTATTCGTTTACATATTTTTCAACGAACCCTCACAGGTTCTGCTACGAAGTGGTATATCGAATTACCACGAGGGTTCTTCTCTGACTTCAACACCCTAGCTATGGCTTTTCTTACGCATTACCAGTTACCGATCCGTTATGACACGGGGACAGAGATTTTGAATTCCTTTAAACAGGATAAAGGCACTCATGTATCTGGTCACATCCATGAGTGGCACAGGAGATGATGTCTCATTAAACTTGAGCTCCCCGATCAGTTACTGGCAGAATGTTAAGAACCAAATAGATCTACAAATATAATCACCACAAATATTGAATACACAATAGATCCACAAGCAAGATAAAATAAACCACACTTTATTATTACCAAACCCTTGAGGTAGGGCAACACCATACAATGGATCATATTATGGAAGGGATCCTCTCGTGTTCACTTGCCTCTTCGAGGGGGCATCCTCCTATTGAGCTACCGCTCCAAATACAATACTTCTCTTCATGTTTCACTACATTACTTGAACCCCTTTATATAGTTCTACGATCACTTAAGAACATTCTAGAGGAGGAATCTTCTAGAAGTAGAACCTTCTAAGAAGTCCTCTTACATTTATTATATCTAACTACCCATTTATTATATCTAATTACCATAGTGGGCCTTATTTAATAATATAGTGGACCTAGTCCACCTTACATTGAATGGTCTCCACTATCATCACTATGAGCCCTCTGGGCCCCTCCACTACCTCTCTAGCTACCTTACATTCCATCCCCCTTATGAAAGCGTTGTCCTCAATGCTTGATGTACAACCATATACTAGGGTCCCATGGATAATTGTGGACCATAATGCTGAAGAAGACTAAAGAACCAAAGCCCCATGTAGAAATGAAATTCATCATGCTGAAGTAGTCATCCCAGAAATGACAACTATCCATATACCAATCATCACAATCGGCCTCGAAATCATACCAAGCATATATTTCTTGATTATATGCATCCCTGAGGCCCTCCATAAGAAGTATATAATGCATGTTATTCAATGAATCTTGAATACTACGAAAACTATCATTGAGGCCGTCTATGAGGCTATCTGTGAGGCTGTTTGTGAGGCCATGTACAAATGCATCTAATCTGCCATCCAATGTGTGAAACAATTGGGCTTTGAATGATTCAAGAATTTCTTTTAGGTTTTGAGAAGAAATATCTATCTGATCACCCTATGAACTCTCCAGTCCCTCAACCTTCATGAAAAAAAAACAAAAATAGACCCAATAAGTTACGGCAGAAAATCGCGACTTTTTCTAGAAAAACCCGAAAAAACTGTTGAAGTTAAAATGCTCATAACTTCACTTCCTGGACTCCGTTTTGGCTGATTTTTTTTTTTAAATTGGGTGAAATTGTGAGAGGAAATCAGATATGTAATTTATTTTGGCAAATTTGGCCTCCAGATGCTACCAAAATAAATAAAAAAATCTCCCTGTCGTCTGCGGAAAAAATTCTAAAAATTTGCAGATTTTAAAACTTCAATATCTTGACTTCCTGAACTCCGTTTCGGACGATTGTTTTTTTCAAATTGGGTGTTTTTCTCAGATGAATTCAGATATACAACCCTTTTATGCAAATTTTTCACAAAAATATACCGAAAACTTTGACAATGTCGCGACCCTCTTTTTTCTTCTCTGAAAAAAAAAAATCTGCAAAAATAAAAAATATTTGCCCACAATGTTTGCCCAAGGAAAGTGCTCTGATACCACTTGTTAAGAAAAAAATAGATCTAAAAATATAAATTTATTATATAAAACCCTTGAGGTAGGGAAACACCATACAATTTATCCTATTATGGAAGGGATCCTCTCCTGTTCACTTGCCTCTTCAAGGGGGCATCCTCCTATTGAGCTACCGCTCCAAATACAATACTTCTCTTCATGTTTCATTACATTGTTTGAACCCCTTTATATAGTGCTACCATCACTTAAGAACATTCTAGAGGAGGAATCGTCTAGAAGTATAACCTTCTAAGAAGTCATCTTACATTTATTATATCTAACTATCCATTTATTATATCTAATTACCATAGTGGGCCTTATTTAATAATATAGTGGACCTAGTCCACCTTACATTGAATGGTCTCCACTATCATCACTATGGGCCCTTTGGGCCCCTCCACTACCTCTCTATCTACCTTACACAGAATGGTTTACAAAATCATTTATGAATGAAATCGGTAAGGACATTTCCATGGGTGGCGTAGTCACGAAAGAACATGCTATAAGTCGTGCTCAATATCTTGACCTCGTTTACTCACAAACGGGAACCCTTTACGACTTACTACTTGACTTACCCTGTCCTCATCCTTCCATCACTTCAACTAATCCAGCTGCCTTGCATGTAGTTGATGGTGTGATTGGCTCTTCCCAAGCCCAACCACATTCTGCCTCAAGCACAAACCCCAAATATGCTTCTTCTAATGTTCAAAATGCTTTGTCTCCTGCCACTCCCACCGGCAAGACTTCTGAGGTAAATGCAGTCCAATCTACCCCAGGCGGTAAAAAAAAATCTAAAGAGGGGAGAGGTAAGAATAAGGAGGAAAAAATAAATTCTCAAGTAGAGCAAACCAAAACTACCCTTGTTGACGATCGAGATAAGTGCAAACCACGATACCCTTGTCTTATTTGTGGTGATGATCACTACACGAAGGATTGTCCACGACGTGCCAAGGTCACTAAGTTCCTTCAGGGAGCTCCAAAACCACCTGCACCGGATGTTTTGTCCCAACCCTTCCCGTCTCAACAACAGGCTTAGTTGGTCATCCACGACCAACCCTCTTCTTCTACTACATCACATGTTTTGGTGTGTACTGGTGATTCTAAGAAGAACAACGTTGCACTCACTACTAGAGCCAAAGATTATTCTCCCTCTAAGGAGAAGGTTGATGATTTAACCCCTTCCTTGGTACAACCCTCTCTAGCGACTCCACCTAACAACGGTCCTCTTCATCTTGAACGACAGAGCCTTGACAGAATTCTGCGACCCTCCCAAAAGGGCGTCGTTTGGAAATCGATTTTCAATCCTCATGCTCATGCTGCCCATAACTATAACATTGTTGAATATCTGGCTCAAGCACCTTCTGCGATGTCAGCCCTCGAAGTCCTTCAAACTTGTCTCGCACAACGGAAGGCACTGTTGAAAGCTATCGGTGGAATTGATCTGACGGATACGAATTTAATAATATTTGACTTGGAAGACCACATTCCAAGGTTACCCCCTCAACTTCCATTCCAGATACAAGTGGTTGTCTCTGACAAAAACATTTGCCAAACTGTTATCGACGAGGGTGCCTCGACGTGTGTCATGTCTCTGGCTTGCTGGAAAGCCATTGGTTCTCCTTCCTTGAATGAATCCCAAAACACTCTTAAATCCTTCAATATCTCTGGTTTTAAGCCCTATGGTATTCTTCCTTCATTGCCAATCACGTTAGAAGGTAAAATGGTCCAAGTCAAAGTGGAAGTCTTTGACGGTCCCCTTGATTATAATCTTTTGCTTGGCCGCAGCTGGATCGATTCCATGTGCACCATTGTGTCGACACTTTTCCATGTAGTACGTTTCCCTCATCAAGGAAAGGTTTTTACCGTCGACCAACTTGCCTTCTTCAATTCTGATACCCGTACTGGCAATGTACTGTTTATTGCTAAAACCCCACCGGGTTATGAGAACGTCGTTGTAGGCCTTCTAAAGGACTCCTCGTTAATGAGGACTTTCTCTATTCCACCGCCCGATGTTCCACTCTCGTCTGTCACTTCTATCAACATGATCTCCACTTTGTCTCACGAACTTCTTGCGTCTCACGACCCTTGGATAGTACCTGACCCTAGAGATCATCTTTGTTTCAACGATGAAATGTCATTAAGTCCGGTTGAATCTGCCTATCAGGCCATTCAATTGGCAACACCTTCTACCCTCTCTCTTGATGAGTTGTCTCCCGATCCTTTTCGTGTTATTTTTCCTACTGACAAGATGATCATGTAGGACACCCCTTGGGATGATGGGCATCATCATTCCATCCTCTTTCTGGAGTAGCATACTCTTGAGAACTACCAACGGATTTTGACCTTGTCGACCATTGTTTTCATCTCGACCGTTCCCGAGTTTGCACACAATGTGTTTTCCGAAGGGAACTTAAGTAATATCTCTCCCACTATTCCCCTTGACATATCCGTCAAACCTAGAATCGTCGAAAATGTCCATATTGGAGCTTCATGTTCCTTTGATGAAATAGTCACCTATACATCCCTTTTCAAAGAATTTTGTGATATCTTTGCCTGGAGTTACGAAGAAATTCCAGGTATCGACCCTGAGATTGTGATACATGAGATAAAGACATATACCGACGCTAAACCTATCCGGCAATGCCTTCATCCAGTTCACCCACATAAAGCAGCTGCTATAAAGCTCGAAGGCGAGAAACTTCTGAAAGATGGCTTTATTTATCCGGTGGCTCTCATAGACTGGGTTTCCAATCTTGTCCCAATTGACAAGAAACAAGGTACGATTCATGTATGCATTGATTATAGGGATATCAACAAAGCTTGTCCAAAAGACAACTTTCCTACCCCTTTCGTCGCTCAGATTGTTGATGACTACGCCGAAAGTGAAATCTTCTCTCTCATGGATGGTTTCTCCGACTATAATCAAATCAACATTGTTCCTGAGGATCAACATAAGACTACTTTTATTTGTCCTTAGGGTACTTTTGCCTATCGGAAACTTCCTTTCAGTCCTAAGAACGCTGGCGCAACTTTTCAACGCGCTATGTCTTATGCTTTCCATGATATCAAGCACATCATTCAACCATATTTGGATGATTTACCCGCTCATTCAATGCACCGAGTCGATCACCCTACCCACCTCCGAGCCATTTTCATTCGCTGTCAATTCTATCGTATACGTTTGAATCCTCATAAATGCATTTTTTGCGTGGAATCCGGTCGTCTTCTAGGTTTTATCATTTTGCATCAAGGGATCTGGGTGGATCCTTTAAAGGTTGAGGCAATCCTTAATCTACCTCCTCCTTCTACACTTCGCCAGTTATAGAGTTTGCAGGGGAAAGCAAACTTTCTTCGTCGTTTTATCCCAAATTATGCCGAGATAACTCGTGGATTTACGCGACTATTAAAGAAGTATTCAGAGTCCGTCTGGGATACCATTGCCAATGATGTTTTTGAAGCTTTGAAGTTGTCCCTAACACAATCTCCGCTTCTTTTTCCCCTCGATTACAGTCATAATTATTTCCTTTATCTTGCTGCCTCGAAGTACACTATTGGCATGGTTCTCGTCCAAGAGGATGATGCTCACGATGAACATGTTACTTAATACTTGATTCGAAGTCTCACGTCAACTGAAATCAAGTATCAACATGTCAAAAAACTAGCCTTGGCTGTCATCCAAGCCATCCAGCGCTTCCGGCACTATACCCTGTCACGCAAGACTATGGTGATTTCCCATTGCAACCCTATGCAACACATTCTGACATGTCAATTGCTAGGGGGAAAATACTCCAAATGGATTCTGATACTCTAGGAGTTTGACTTGGAATTCGAACACGCCAAGTCCAAGAAGTCCTTAGTTTTTGCTGAGTTGATATGCGACTTTCACCATTCTGCAATGGAAAATGTAGCAGCAGATTCATTACCCGATGAATCTCTTTTCCTTATTAGCACTGATGATATTTGGTATGGGGATATCATTATATATCTCCAAACCCAGACTTTCCGGCCAACTTTGTCTAGTACTGAACGATGTCACATACGCTATCAAGCTCGTCAATACATTATCCTCGTGGATACTCTTTATAGTCAGTGGATTGACTATATTTTTCGACGTTGTCTAATGTTCGACGAAGCCGAGAAAGCTCTGAATGACTACCATTCTAGATCATGTGGTGGTCACATGTCTAGGTATGCTACTGCCCAGAAGATCTTACAAGCAGGGTATTTTTGGCCTTCATTATTTAATGACTGCATCACCGTTGTTCAGAAATGCCATGCCTGCTAGACCTATAATCAGAAAATTCGGTCACATCCTGCTCCTCTTCACCCTGTGGTCTCAGTTGTTCCCTTTGCGAAATGGGGCATCGATTTCATGACATGTCACCCTCACTCAGCTGGGGGGCATGGTTACATTATTGTAGCCATTGATTAATTTATGAAATGGGCCGAGGCGATGCCGACATTTGATAACACAGGAAAGACCACAACATTATTTCTTTTTAATCACGTCATAGCTCATTTTGTTGTTCCCCAAGCTATCATCACCGATCACTATAGCCACTTTAGGAATTTTATGATGTCTTAACTTACGGAAAAGTTGGGTCTTCGTCATGATAACTCAACACCCTATTCCCCACAAGCCAATGGCCAAGTCGAAGCGATTAACAAAGTTCTCATAACTATTCTCTGACGAATGATAGGGATTCATAAAACAAGTTGGCACACCATGTTGTTTTCGACATTGTGGGCGTACCGAACATCTGTTAAGTCTGCTACTAGGTTTACACCTTTTCAGTTAGTCTATGGTGTAGAATCCATTCTCCCTATTGAATGCGGGATACCCTCTTTAAAACTAATTGTTGAACTCCTACCCAACACTTCTTCTGAGGAAGAACATCTATTGTATCTTATGCGATTAGACGAAACTTGACGTGATGCCACTCTAGTCATAGAAGCTCAGGAAAAACATGTCAAGGCCCAATACGATAAGCATGTCAAGCCTCGCGTTTTCTCCAAAGGTGATCTTGTTATTCTCTATGAACAAGATCAAGATATGTTAGAAGTTGGGAAATTTGAACCCATGTGGTGAGGTACTTATATCCTTCGACGAGTTTTGGAAAAAGGAGCTTATGAGTTGGTAGATTACGATGGTATCCCTTTGAGTGAACCCAGGAATGGGTTGTACTTGAAGAAGTACTATGCATAAAATCATCTGTGCACAAGCACTTGTATTTATTGTATCATACTTTTTGTGTGTTACTATAGCTTGCTTTTGTCGTTATCTAGTCTTTTCCCTTATGTGACATTGTGTTTGATTTCCAGATGTTAGAGTCTTCGCTACCCTATATTGGCTTCACTGTTGGTGCTAGACGTAGTACTCAGAACCTTGCTTCCGCTGCGTGGGCAATTTACGCCCCTACAAACGAACTTGTCTCCTTACGAGGTGTGTGCCTCGTCCGTGCGACCAACAACATTGCAGAGTATAGCACTATTATTGAATTATTGGTTGATGCTATCTCACTCGGAATTCATCATTTGGTTATGAGACTTGATTTGCATCTTGTAGTACTACAGTTAAGTAATGTCTATACCATTCGAAGTCCTACTTTGTTACGGGTGTATTTGCGAATTCATCTCTTGGAGCGTTATTTTGATTACATTGAATATCAACATATTCCTAGATGTCTAAATACATTAACAGATTCGCAAGTCCCATGTAGCCCACTTGCGAGAATGGCAGCGCACAAGTAGGGCTTGCAAAATCAACCCAAAAATGAATTTTAACCAATGAAATTGCAAAATTAAACCATGAAAGTGTTAAGGACAAAGAGCCTACCTTACTGTCGCTGACGGCTCACTGAATGGACACTCATAACTCCTGCAATCTGACGCCGAACTTCGAGGGTAAAAGAGGGGTTTTTTGAGCTCAAATAGTGGAAAGGTAAAAATGATATGGTAAAAGAGTTGTTACTCCTTTTTATTTACTTTTTCTATGTCATTTGTTTTTTTATGATTATTTATATATTAAACCCTACTCCCTAATGTCCTTTTGAGTGTAATTTTTGTAGGCATAATGACTTCGAGGTTCCTATACCGGGATGCGGACATAATGTTTCTTTGTCATCGCATGTTTTGATTGTTTTTTTTATGGTTTTTGTATAAAACTTCGAGCGTGGTTTTTTTCCATTCTTGCGCTCGTAAATACATAAGAACATGATCGAGCATACTTTTATCACTTTTTCGGGCTCAACAAGGTTATACGAAAAAGGAACCCCCCTGGATTCCTCTTTAAGCTCTTTTCAGACTCTCTAAACATGAAAAGATCGTCGAGCAACCTTGTTAATTTCACGCTCGATAAAGTATTTGAAGAGAGCATCTGGTGAGCGATAATTTAACTCTTTTTCGGTCTCATCCAGAATATTTTACAAAAAAGGAACTGAGAGAGTTCTCTTTTAAGTGTTTTTCCAGACTCTATAATCATGAAAAACCTTCGAGTTTTCTATCTCTGGACTCGTTAAACAAACATTGACAGACCCGTAATGGGAACCGAACCACTCCTTCTTAGGGTTCGTTAAACATACTCCGAGGGACTCGTCCGAAGGATGAGCTTATATCAACAAGCATATGTTATCCTCTTCAAGCTTGCGTAAAAATAAAGAGGTACTCGCCAGAAATGGTGGGGGAAAATTTGGGAAAGGGATATGTTTTCATCTTCGTATTGATTGGTAGTAAGTGTTTCTCTTGAACATGACACCCCCTACTCATCATTTGAAGCCGGTTTGGGAAATCCATTTGCCTCTCATTCGATTTGCGGCAAGGTCATTCCCTGTGTTGTCTTTGAGTCAATGCTACCAAATCATTGGTCATGTCGTTCATATCTTAAAGAGAAGTCCATCTGAAACCTATATTGAGTCAGCCATCTGCAGTTGTCCATTCTTTCCATGTCGTCATTCCCTATGTCCGGTTCAATTTATATAATACTCTGTTTCACCTTCAAGATCTGTTACTCATTTCGTGTCATTGATGGGAGATACATCAAGGCCCTCCTGTGACGAGTTTTGTTCCATCAACTTCAGCTCATTATTTGGAATCAAGACTTAGAAATTATTTAGTACCTTGGAGCTTGCATGCCTCAATGGCATGTTTCCTCGCTTTCGACAGTGGGTTTACATCATTGACCCATGATCCAAAGATTCCATCAGATGTTTGACTTCAAATCATTCATTCACAATCGATGGATTGTACTAGGGTACCTTGGGGATCATTGACATCAATGGTGATTTCCATCGCACTTGTTAACAATTTTATCAATGACCGATAATCAAGTCGTTTCTGCCATGTTCGAATTCAACACATGTAATCACATGGTTAGATTCGTACTTTGGACAACGAGATTGAAGACCCTGGATATCATATCTTTTTTCCAGGTTGCAATGGAGTATGTATAATCAGCGACACATAGATCCACTATGTATGTCTCGTGGCTATGTCATCTTAATTTGAAATTTCTCGCATAGATCCACAATGTATTCCTGGTGTCTATGCTATATTTTGACAGCATGGATCCACAGTGTATGATTGGTGGCCATGAATTATGTCTACAATGTCATCCATCTATGATCTGAGTATGGGAATTCCTACCTCAGAATTGGTATATATGATATTTTGCATATGCTTGGGTGTTTGTAGGTTTCCGATTAGATGTGCTCCTGGTTTCCGACACACACATGCAGCTTACAAAGTCTTTCGGTTGTCACTGGTTCCAACCTCATACTTTTGGGGGCATTTTGTTACCCATAATTTTGGTCATAATGATGATGTATTGATGACGGTGTACACAGGCTCTTCATAAGAACTTTATCCTCAGAAAAGTTACTTTCATCTCTTCCCAGAAAACTCATTTTTGAAGAAGGTTCACAGGCTGCTAGTATATTTGGGTGCAAGAATGCCTGATTCACGCAGGCTTCTTTAAGCCAGGGTGCGAACTTCTCGCACTGTGTTGAATATACAGGGTGCGAACTCTTCCTAGAACATGGAAAAAGATGAATTCTCGATGTTTCTAGAAGGGGATCTTATAGAAAGATGGGTTGGCATTCGAATGGTTATCTTTGTACTGGATTCCCTGATATTTTGGGATCATTCTTATCCAAGTAACTAATTCATTCTCTCCGGTATATTGAGGGAACTCTCATGGAAAAGGTTAAGCAAGATTCATTGGAGAATTGGTGAAAGAATTGTGTGAAGGACTAAAGCTTGAACAGTATCTTGGAGACTTTAGGAAGTCTATCAAGAAGATATGATCTTCTTCATGCAAGGATTGTGCAAGTGTGTGTGTCGAATCCAAGAGAAATCGAAAGGAATTTTGCGACATCAAGGCTATCAGGTTGTAATCTTTACTTTCCATTAATATGATACAGTGGCATGTCCCTTTCCCATAAAGTTATTTCCACTTTATTATGTAATTCCTTGATCATACACATAGGTTGAAAAGTGAATATATTGTGCTATCTTCACTTTGGTTGGTTTGTGTTGTCTTGGTCTTGACTTCATGAGAGCACTGGAGCAAAGCGGGAGCAACAAAGACCCTAGGAAGTGATAATAAGGTATGTTATTTGTTCCTTCCTCCTAGTCAATTCAATGGTCAAAACTTAGGGAAAGAGTCATGTCCTGTCCTATTTTGTTCTAGATCTAGGTGGATCTAGGGAGATCTGTTAGTGTCTGCACCTACCCATTAGTCTGATAACATCCATGCCATGCTACTCTTGAACATTCTTTCATGCTCAAATACCAATTTGTAACATCCCCGACCATTCATGTCGGTCCACGCTACACCAGAGAACACATATGTTCTCTATGTCAAACATATTGTAACATACTTAGCATCCTAACTAAGTTATTGCTCATATAATTTTCTAACTGCATGCAATTAAAACATATGCACACACAAAACTCTTGCAAAAGCTTAATATATATAAAATGTGAATAGACAAATCCGATATGTAAATGGATGAATTCACACTGAATTAGTAGTAAACATATACATGCAACATATACATGCAATACTCATAAGCATACAGATAACTATAATCACGCATAGGATAAACCCATAAAAATAACACGTGAATAACAATGCAACATGTAAATTAATCACACAATTGACACTTATATTTGTGATAATATCACCAACTACATGAAGACCTTCCATGAACCTCCCAGCCTTAGACCACACTATTCATCACTCTCAATAGTGAATCACCCCCGAGCTGGGACTAAACTCCACACGGGTAAAGGGGTTCCTAACCAGGCTAAATACTCATGAACAATAGGAAAGACTCCATCTCAGGTGCTCACTCAACTAACAGCCTATAGTCCCTCATTCCCCACATGTCTTTTCAAAACCTTCAGGAAATCAATCCCTAGCAATTCTCTCACCCAGATAATTTATCACTGGCCTGACAACCCGTCTCTTCAATATCCCACGGGCCTGACAAAGTGCTTCTTCAATCCGACTCTCAGGCTAATAGTTACCCAACAGAAGGCTCTGGATATAGGCTCAGGTAAAGTCATCAACATAAAAATGATAGTTCAATGGCTTCCAATACTCCTGGATGATTAACTGTATATCTCAGTGATGGATGAATCAAGGAAAAGATGATGGTCTGAATGGTGGAGAGTCCCTGAAATGAACTAAGTCCAACAATATGTATGCATGACCCCAACTTGACACTTTTCATGTTGGAAGCTACTTTGGCCCACTTGGCCCCAACTTAGAATTTAGGATAACATAATTATCCATACTTTATGATTTAATAAATATTAATATAATATTCCTTAACTTATCCCCCATCTCTTTTATCATGGTCGGTCTCCGTGCAGCGATGTATTTTATATTAAATATGAGATATGTACAAAGATAGGTGCACCGGCCTTTAACATCTAGGCTCTCTGGCCTAATCAAAACATAATCATCCTAGCTTATAATACTGGCTCACTAGCCTATAAAACATATCAGATACACAAGGATCCCTGGCCTCTACATTGCGCGCACTTAATATGTTGCACACGGTATCTCGGAATGTGCACACTTCCTCATTTTACTATGTAGTACATGCGCACACTATGCCATGAAATGTGCATACCAAAATGATATCAAATCAGCTCACCAGCTTATGTACATTTGTATTTATATTTGCAATTGGGTTTGGCCTTAGGGATATTACAATCCCCTCTCCTTATTTATGCACTATCCTCAGTGTATCATGTACCCATGTACAACTAAATTACAAAATCCTCAAAACGATGCAGGTATTTTGCCCGCATTGTATCCTCATACTCCCAAGTAACGTCCTCGGGACTGTACCAAGTCCATTGGACCTCTACAATCCCTATGGCTCGATTCCATAGTTGTTTGATTTTTCGGTCCAGAATGCGCAACAAACGCACTTGAAAAGTGCCTTCTTGCTCCACCTGAATCACATTCCAATCAATAACATGATTATCATCAAGTATATATTTCTTTAGCAAGGATACATGGAATACATTATAAACAAACATAGATGCAGGCAATGCAATCATATAAGCTATTGGACCAATCCTCTCTAGGATTTCAAATGGCCCATAATAGCGAGTTGCCAACTTTGAACAATTTCTCAGCTTCAGTTAACTTCTGTTGGCTTTCACTTTCAAGAATACATGGTCACCCACTTTAAATTCCCTGTGAGTTCTTCCCTTATCAGCATATCTTTTCTGCCTGTCTTGGGAAACCTTTAAATTTTGTTTTATTTTCAACATTTTCTCTTCCATTTCCCTGAGCAATTCTGGCCCAACCACTGCTTTATATGTTGGGTTCTCCCATCTTACTGTCGGGTTGCACTTTCTTTCATAAAGTGCCTCAAATGGGCTCATCTTTAGAGATGCTTGGTGTTAGTGACCTATAACGATAGGGGATCTGATGATTCAGAATCTATTTGTGGGTTTCGTGATGAAATTATCGGTTTGTTGGCCTATTATATCCTCAAATAAATTAGTCAATTTCATTTGATTAGGTGTTAGGTTGTTATTATAAAGAACATTTCTAAATTTTTAAGGCTCATTTTAAAAAGTTTTAAGATTGTAATAAACTTTGGAAAACATTTGATTTATTTTTTATTTCAAAAAACTCAAAATACAGGTTTCGATGGCTAAGTGTATTTTCAAAAGGGTTTCTAAGCCACTGAAATCCCTAGCTTTCAGTGGCTTAAACATGAAACTCGAGGCTCTCCTAGCCACCAAAATCGTAGGGAGATTTGAAATGGTCATCTCATCTTAGTGAAATTTTATGATTGTATTTAGCCGTCGAAAAGATAGGGGAGCTGTTGAGTATGACTTGGTAAGTGGTGTTTTACAATTTATTATATTATGATTTGATCTACCTAAACCTAAACCCTCTGGATCTTACACATGTCCTAGGAATTAGGATCTGATATCGGCATATTCTGACATAATCATTTCAACTTTTGTTTCAAAAAATCACGTGGTCTTTGTAGTTCCTATCCTTCAAGGTTTATCAAATGATCATTATCATTTTAAATCTTAAATACCCTCTCACATCCCTCAAAATCGGGGCTTTCCTTAATCACTTTTCCCCATTTCTCGCCTCTGTCATAACTAAGCACAAACCTCCTTAATTATGTGCTGAGTGGTCTCCCTCCAAGCTCAAATTTCCAATTGAAGGTATAGATGCATTCCAACAAATGAAGAGAGGAGCACCAGCGTTGAGGAAGGAGCTTGATGATATCAGTTACCTAGAATCACACCCAGAGCTGTGTCAGTTCTTCAAGGACACAAGTTGTTATGAATTTTGTAAAAAAGTGAAGATCTCTCATCAGCAGGTGGCAGAAGCTTTTGCTCTCACATTTGATGGCAGAAAAGTAGTCATTGGCAAAGATGAGTTCCTAGTGGATGAAACTCTCATAGCAGAGGTGACAGAGCTTCCAAGGACTGCAGAAACCTGGTTCAATACCATTATTACAAAGGAGGTTGAATTTAGGTCATATTTGAAACCAGATCACAAGTGTTTGATATGGAAGAAAGAAATCCCTATGTCTTTTCTGGAGGAGAAATGGCAGCACCTGCTGAAGTCAATTCTTGTTTACATAACCTGTGAGGGTATATATAATAGGGTAATTATTTATCATTTCAAATTGATGAATCACTTTAGTGGCATGATCCCCTTGAACCTGCCTTATTACCTCCACATAAGCTTAACTAAGATGGATCATCAGGTCAAGGATAAACCAAGAAAGGTTGCAGGCAGATTATCCCGTCATGGTTTGATTAATCTTTTCATTTATGAGCTATTGCAAAGAAGGAACAAGGATTAGGGCCACTTCTTATTTTGGAATGAGTTTTTGAATGATTTACAACCAAAGGATAAAAAGGGGTCTTCTTCAAGGAATTCTTCCACTCCCAGAAGTAGAAAGAGAAAGAGGAGAGCCATCTCTCCAGTCACAGTTGATCAGTCCTCTCCATTGTCTAATTCTAAAAAAGATAAGAAGAAACTGGTGTTACACATCAAAATTGCTCAGCTGGATAAGTGTCGCATTGTCCCTCTCAATTGTCGTAAGTGTCGCATCTTTCCTGCAACTTTCGCAAGTGTCGCAAGTTGGTCACTAGTGTCGCAAATGATGTTCAGACATGTTTTCACGACTACGACACTAAGGAGGCACTTATAATATCTCATATGACTTATTTGAAGGAGGATAAATGGTCTACTGAAGTCAAACAAATCTTGACACCTGAAAAGAGCCCAAAAACAAAGGTTTGGAGGGGGAGCGCTCTCTTACTTCAGCTCCAGAAGCGTTGGCACTCCCCTATCATGCTCCAGGGAGTGTTATAACACTCCCCAGCCCCCTTTGAAGGAGCGCTCCTCATCTTGAGAGTTTTGGCGCTTCCCCAAGGCTCACTAGGGAGCGCTACAGCGCTCCGATGCCCCTTTTAAGGGAGCGTTGCCTAATCTAAGGCAGTAGTTTTCCCGTTGAGGAGAATAAGGGGAGGATATTTCAAGATTAGGAGGAAGTTGTGCTCAAATTCTTGGTTTCATCAAAAGATCCCTGATCTAAGGAGAAGGTTCCCAACTTGTTCTAAAGATAACTCAAGAGGTTAAGCTCCTCTCAACCTATATAAACAAGCTCTATGATGGTGGAAAGGGAAGAATTGAACATATGAAACTTATGATCTTGGAGGAAACTTACAGTCAGCCAAAGGAGAGTGATTAGTGAAGTTTTTGTTATCCAGGTTGTGGATCTTTCAGGCAAGGGTTAGACGAAGGGGACTTGACAAAGCTATCGCATTTGCATCTACGATTGTAAGTACTGCTGTCGTTATTCTCATTAATATGACATGCTTGGCCTGTTTCTTTCTAGTTTGTGTCTAATGTTACACGAACTTGTCATTTATTGATAGATCTATTTTCAAGCTAATGTCAATAGAGTAGGAAGTGGTCGTATCTTTTTTTGTTCACAGAGCTCAGCGAGGAGCAAAGGATTGGAGCGCAATTCGGAGCGTGTAGGGACAAATGTCGATTAAGAGGTACTTCTATTATCCTTCCTTCTCATGCATTAGTTTAGATAGATTTGAAAGGAATTCAGTGTCCACATTAAGCATTTTTATGTCTAGGGTTAAGGTCAAGCCTTAGAGGTGATCTACCTGTCCGTAGGGAGATTTTCCTACAACAGAAACTGGCGACTCCACTGGGGAGATAGCCTCAAATCAAAACCTCTTGTTTCGATTTTTCTCCTCATTGAACTTGTTCTATCCCTTCATTGTTTCAGACCTGGTTCACCCCTCTTTGATTAGTTTCATGAGCTGATTGGCTCTTTACCTTATCACACTCAACATACTTGTCAAGCTTGAATCTCAATTTTTGAAATTTTTTGACATTTCTGGGGCTTTTAGACCCTGGCGCCCCTGTCCTAGTGTTAACAGAGTGCCAATGCTCCTGAAGGCTTTGCAAAGAGCGCTATAATGCTCCTTGCCCTTGGCAACAGAGCGCCAACCTCTTTTTGGCTCAAAAACCCTCCAGAACTGCATTTTTCAGGGTTTGCCTCTGTGTCTCTTTTGCTGAGTGATCTTGTGAGTCAAGTTTTCTTCCTTTTCAGCCTTGACATCTGTCTCTTTGAAGGATAAATACCTTGTCGATTGGATCTTGTAGCCTTCTTAGCCATTTTCATTGAATTTTTTCCCTGTTGAGTGAAATTCGAAACCCATGCTTTGTTTTTCTCTTCTCATCAGCTGAGTAAAACCCCGGTGAAGGTCATCAAAGGCCTACAGACCTCTTTATCTTGATTTCAGTCGAGGTCATTGTTCTTCAAATCTTGCTTTTGGGTGTGAAGTTTTCTTTTTTCTTTGATTGTTTCTTTTCTTTTGCTTTTCGTTTTGATTACTACGAAGGGTGTATTGTTTGTGTGACTTTTGCTTATGCTATTTTGGTTTTCATTCATGCCAAGAAGATAATTAGCAAGATAAGAATTGTGTTGTATTGATCATCATCCATACGCAAACAATAAAAGATATCTTCATGATTGATTGAGCATATTAGAAGGCATTTAAAAATTTTGCATTACATCAGGATTTGATTGAGAAAATAATTGTTTGAGGGCATTCCGTAGTTGTGCTTGTTAGTGAAAGAACTCTCTCTCTCCCTTAACTAGATGTTCATCGAAAGGAAATGATTGCTTATCATGTTCGATGCATTCTTTGGGTCTGAGTCATAATTCCATTTGTTTCACTTCCATACACCCCTTTTGCGTAAAGAACAACCATAAAAATCAACGCTAATTAAAAATTATCTAGAACTTTTTCTTTGCTAGGATCCTCCACCAACAATACAATAGGTGTAGTACTTTGGATTAGGCTGTGAGCATAACTCTCCAAAGTTTTCAAAACAAACAGTAGCATCCTGAGTTAGGGAGAGTCAAATCCAGTTATCGTATAAGTCTGCCTGGGATCCCCTTCTCACACAGGGGTTACGCACGAGGTTGCATTCGGGTAAGCTACGGGGACTAACCCTCCGTGGTTTAACTAATTGTGGTGGTCGGATCGTATTATGGGGATCACTTTGAGGTAAATCCACAATTACTGCATGGAAGCCTCTTAGTTGGTTTCGGGCTTGATACCCTGCCCGTACGTTCAGATTGAACTGTTGACTGTTCCTGCCCAGGGGCTAACTGTGAATTGGTAACCTTAGTGGCCATAATCTTTAGGTTCTTACACAAGGTGACGGTGACAGGAAGTCTCACTGTACCTGGAACAAACATTGGTCAAACTCACTCGGGCTCCTTGGAGGGTAAATCCACAATTACTGCGTGGAAGATTGCACCAAGGCGTAAGTCT
>ML802132.1:167359-186050 GCA_009831015.1 Picea engelmannii | reverse complement strand
ACACGCCTAAAACGGAGATCATATGCAAAAGTTACGACCCCGGGAAGTTGATGCACCAACTTACCCAAACGGGGCCCACATGACTTTTGGCGCTTCATCTCCTAGGGTTAGGTTTTTGGATGTCTAGGACTTTTGGAATTCCCTTCTATTGTAAAAATCACTTCCAAGCCTCATTGTAATCATATTCTTGTGAATGCGAGTAGTCGTCACATCTCTTCTCAGAGATAAGCTGCCACCATTCTAGTGAGTCTTTCACTCTGTATTTTTACAGTCTCTGTACATTTCTTTCATTAATAGAAATTGTGTATTACTGTATATCTATGTTTATGGTTGCATCTCTGATACATTTCTGTTATATTATTGAATATCTGCAATACGTCTGTGCATTTCTTTATTATATCTCCGCTCTCATTTCGTGCCGAAAATAATCCGGATCAGTTATCCTCCTCGAGCTCATTAAATCAAAAAGAGGTACTCATCTATCTGGATGGGGGAAAAAATTGAAAGGAGCAAGCCAAGCAGTCTCTTGAGAACATCATCTAGCACTTCTTAGAGTCGCCCTTGAACACGACACTTTTTCATCTGCTCATATCATAATCCGCTGAACCTCTGCACTGAGCCAATCCTCCGAGTTCCTTTCACTCCTTTGGATCGCCCGACGTAAGTCACAATATCCATTGCACAGTTTTGGTCCATGTCATGTTTTGTTGTTGTACCTCAGTTTTCAAGGGAAGTATCTGCCTCGAGAGTCAACCATCCCAAATATCTTGTCTCAGAAACCCGTGTCAGTCCATGTTCTTTTGATCTAACAATTACATCTTTATACACGTTTCGCATCGTTGATGGGGGAATACATCAAGGCCCTCCCTCGACGAGTCTATTCCTGTCGACTTCAACACATTATTCGGAAATTAGACTCAGAAACTAATTAGTACTTTGGGACCTGCATGCCTGAATGGCAGGTTTCCTCACATTCAACATTGGGTTTACATCATTGACCTCTGATCGAATGATTCCACAAATTTTCGACTTCATCTCATCTATTCACATTCGGTGGAATGTACTAAGGTACCTTGGGAATCATTGACATTAATGGTGATCTCCCTCGCACTTGTTAACGGTTTACCTCATTCACCGATAATCAAGTGGTTTCTTCCATGTTTGACACCAAAACATCTATTTACATGGTTAGAATCGTATCGCACGGGGATTGGTAAGAAGACCCTGGGTTGAGTAATTCACTTTGATATATGTTTTGCCCAGGTTGCGAAGGAGTTCTGGACAAAGAACATATACATTGTTACATAGATCCACTTTGTATTGGTCGTGGCTATGTCATTTCATAGATCCACTGTGTATTCTTCGTGGCTACAATCAGTTCATGTCATCAGAGTATAGATCCACATTGTATCTTCAGTGTCTATACCCTTTTATCAAAACAATTATGGATCCGCAGTGTATATTATGGTGGCCATACCTTACAAATCTTGATCACCCAAGCATAGGTATGCCTGCCTTGGGTCTTGAAATATGTCATGATATTTGTTGGATGTTTGTGTGCAGCTTCCGTCAGGTTCTCCGAGTCTATACCCTTGCTTGAACGTCTACAAAGTATTTCAGTTATCAGTTGGCATCTTCTAACTTCATACTTTGGGGGGCATTCTGTTACACATCAAAATTGCTCAGCTGGATAAGTATCGCATTGTCCCTCTCAGTTGTCGTAAGTGTCGCATCTTTCTTGCAAATTTCGCAAGTGTCGCAAGTTGGTCACTAGTGTCGCAAATGATTTTCAGACATGTTGTCATGACTACGACACTAAGGAGGCACTTATAATATCTCATATGACTAATTTGAAGGAGGAGAACTGGTCTACTAAAGTCAAACAAATCTTGACACCTGAAAAGTGCCCAAAAACAAAGGTTTGGAGGGGGAGCGCTCCCTTACTTTAGCTCCAGAAGCATTGGTGCTCCCCTATCATGCTCCAGGGAGCGTTATAACGCTCCCTAGCCCCCTTTGAAGGAGCGCTCCTCATCTTGAGAGCGTTGGCGCTTCCCCAAGGCTCACCAGGGAGCGCTACAACGCTCTGATGCCCCTTTTAAGGGAGCGCTGCCTAATCTGAGGCAGTAGTTTTCCCATTGAGGAGAATAAGGGGAGGATCTTTCGAGATTAGGAGGCAGTTGTGCTCGAATTCTTAGTTTCATCAAAAGATCCCTAATCTGAGGAGAAGGTTCCCAAATTGTTCTAAAGATAACTCAAGAGGTCAAGCTCCTCTCAATCTATATAAACAAGCTCTATGATGGTGGAAAGGGAAGAATTGAACATATGAAACTTATGATCTTGGAGGAAACTTACAGTCGGCCAAAGGAGAGTGATCAGTGAAGCTGTCATTATCTAGGTTGTGGATCTTTCAGGCAAGGGTTAGACGAAGGGGACTTAACGAAGCTATCGCATTCGCATCTACGATTGTAAGTACTGCTGTCGTTATTCTCATTAATATGACACGCTTGGCCTGTTTCTTTCTAGTTTCTGTCTGATGTTACATGAACTTGTCATTTATTGATAGATCTATTTTCAAGCTAATGTCAATAGAGTAGGAAGTGGTCGTATCTTGTTTTTTCCATAGATCTCAGCGAGGAGCAAAGGATTGGAGCGCAACTCGAAGCGTGCAGGGACAAACATCGATTAAGAGGTACTTCTGTTATCCTTCCTTCTCATGCATTAGTTTAGATAGATTTGAAAGGAAGTCAGTGTCCATGTTAAGCATTTTTCTGTCTAGGGTTAAGGTCAAGCCATAGAGGTGATCTACCTGTCCGCAGGGAGATTTTCCTACAACAACTGGATTTTAGCAAGGATGCAGAGAAGGCAGAAGAACCTTTAGTGGACAAGAATATCCTCAATCTCCCCTATACAGACTCTGAGTATGAAGAAGACCAGGTTGCAACAGAGAAAGAAGTAGCCCTAGCAGAAGATCCAGTTACAACAGGGTATGAAGATCTTCCATCACCTACACCAAAGGAGGATCAAGGAAAAAAAATTGTAGAGGCCTCATCTAGCAAGTGAAAGCAATCTAGATCTCAGAAGATTAAGAAGCTTAAAGAGAAAATATCACAACGGGAAGTATTAGAGAAGGTGATAAAGACCCAATATGAGACTTTATCAAAGAATTTCACAGCAACCAGTGAAACCTTGGAAAGATTGGCTCTTGAAAATGTTAAAGAAAGGAAAAAGAAGAAGAAAATCATAAAGGACTATAATATTCTATGGAGAGTAGCTATGCATTTGAAGAAAAAGGTCAGGTCATTGAGGTTGCAAGACATGCCTTCAATACCTCAGCCTCAAGCATGTGTTGATATTGAAACCCTAGGAAATGCAGCCATCCATTTGAATGATCCAGAGAAAACTAACAATCTTACAACCATTCAAGAACTTTCTCAAGATGCAAAGGCTTCAGAAGATCAACCCTAATGTGTTTAAAAGCTAAGACAAAAGGTATTTCGCAATTTTGTTAATTTTCACTAACACAGAACTTTTGGTGGCTTAGGCGAACATTTCAACTATTCATTAGCCACCGAAAGCGGAGCTTTCGGTGGCTAGCAAGCTCAGATTTTGCCTCTCTTAGCCACCGAAAGCACAAACAGGGAATAGAGGCACTATTTTTGCACAAATACAATTCTTTCTCACCCATACACCTTGAGGATGGTTTGTAATTATGGATAATAAATAAGGGCATCAATTTTTAGTTTTTATTCCAGTTTTCAAGGCGCCTAGCAAGGTGGAAAGGTTAAACTCGTTACTTATTTTTGGGAAAAAAGATATTTTTGTGCCAAAAGTGGCAATTTCGAATTATCCCACATCTCATGAAGATCCATCAGCCTTCGAAGGCTTACTACACCTGTCGAACACTTGGAAGGATATGAAGACCATCAAAGATAAGGAGTTGACCTATTTTATAGGATCCTTTAATATTTTCTTGTGTCAGTTATTGGTTTTCTATTTTAAGTAAATTTGATCCGATATTCTAGGATCTGCATATCTGATGTGAGGGCTATAAAGCCACAAATGTTTGTGGAACGAAGGGTTGGACTTGGGATAATAAAAAATGTAAAAATGCTCACAGGCTGTAAATGAATTTATGAAGGAATACAAAGGCAATATATTTCCAGATTCCTCTGTTGTGTTTAAGGGGTGAAGTTTTCTTTTATGTAACTCATTATTTTCTTATTTCACATGCTTTCTTTATGTATTGTTTACGAGACAATAATGTGCAGGATTTGTTATTGACACCCTCTGTTAGCTCGAAACAATATCTATGTTTTCTTCCAAGTTTGAAATGAAGAATTCATATATACTCTGCTCTACATTTGAAATAATTTTCAGTTTATTCCTCTTTTCCATTTTTATAAGATCAAAGGATCCACTAGCATGATTATCCTGCCTGGTCATATTTTTCTTTGTTATTCATTCATCATTGTCTTTACCTTTGACCATTTTGCCCAATAAGTCTTTTCTTTCTCAACCAAACCAATTCAAAATCCATAAACAAACTCGTGTTCTTCATAACTAGCCTTATATCTTATTTCCAACAAAGTTATATCATATAGAGAGATCCCTCTCTGAGTCTTGGAGGGCTATATCCAAGACTTCAAGTGGTTTTGATGTTTCCTCTATGACTGCCTCCACAACCTTGGGAAAATTACAGAGTTCTAACAAAATGGTGACTCTGTTAGGGAACTTTACCTAGTAATACACTTCAAAGTTCCAGATATGATCACTGATGGTGGACAGTGACCAGACACAAAAAGGCTGAGATCATTCACGTGGCAACTCCAATCAACTCCAGACAATACCAACTCAAAGACTCCACTGGAGGAAGAACCTGAAGCATGACCAAGTAGCCTAGAAAGTCCAGGTACTCAAGCTCAAAATGTATTCATGATATTATTGGTTTCATCTGCAATTACTTTCTCTCTTATCATGATCCTGGTCCAGACTATATTGTTGAAATTCAAGATGATCAGTTTCAACCTGAAGAGACTCAAAGGATTGAGCCCATTCCCATAGCTCTGGTACACACTCAAATACTGTTAAGAACCAAATATCAATATAGCATAGAAAAACCTCAAAATAAGTACTCAAGGCCTTGAAAAAGAGATAATTTTGGATAATAAGCCTCTTCGAGGGGGAAACCTCCTTTTACCACACATAAATGTTCAAGTACAATATGACTCCAAATGAAAATGTCTCCTTGGTATATATAGGAGACTAGGAGGTATAATTACAACTAATGGAATAAATCCGACATAAATAAAATAACATTACTAATGTAATATGCCCAAATTAAGGGGTAATGAGCCAATTAGGGATTAACATGCCCCTTCCCTTGAGACAAGTGTTGTCCAAAATGCTTGAGTAACTTTGGATGCTTCTATATAAAAGACTCATCTTCCCAAGTGGAATCTTCAGCCGATAGTTTCCTCCATTTAATGAGATACTCTAAAATGGACCTATTCCTCAGCTGGTGAATTCTTGCGTTAGTGATGGCTTCAAGCTCCAATATTATTTTTCCTTCCTCGTCAAGTTATGGAAATATAGTTTGAACTGGGATCTTGTCACCTATAACCTTCTTTAAGAATGAAACATGAACAACTGGGTGTACTCGTGAAGATGTAGACAACTCCAATTTGTATGCCATAGTACAAATATTTTTCAACACCTTATAAGGGCCATAGTACTTTGCTAATAATTTATTATCCTTCTTGGCTTGCTTGAGGGACATCTGTTTGTATGGTTGTAGTCTTAAAAACACCCAATCCCCTACTTCAAAACTTCTTTCACTACGATGTTGATCTACTTGTTGTTTCATGCGATTCTGTGCCATGGTAAGGTTGTCCTTTAATATTTGGAGAACTTGTTGTTGATGCTCGATGTGATCTTCCATTGCTTGAACCTTAGATTTTTCTTTTAGAGAAGAAGTGATGGAAGGAAGGTGGTATCCATAGAGTGCCATAAGTGGTGTCATTTTTGTTGCAGTATGAAAGGAAGTGTTATACCACCATTTTTCCAAGGGTAGCCATTTGAACCATTGTGTTTGTTTATCAGAGACAAAGCAATGAAGGTAGCCTTCCAGACATTTGTTCACTATATCAGTTTGTCCGTAATATTGAGGATGATAGGATGAGATATGAGCCAATTAAGTACCCAAACAAGAAAACAAATTTGTCCAAAAATGTCCATTGAAGATGGGATCTCTCTCACTTACAATAATCTTTGGGCTACCATGTATCTTTTGAACTATCTCCATGAATGCGGTGGCAACTGTACTAGCTTTGAAGGGATGAGAAAGTGCACACAAGCGTGTGTACTTGGTCAGTCTATCAAGAATCACCACGATGACACTCTTTCCTTCAGACTTCAATAACCCTGTGATGAAATCCATGGAAAAGCCCTCCCAAGGATGACTTGGGATGGCTAATGGTTGTAAAAGACATGGGGTATTAATTGTTTCCACTTGATTTTGTTGGCAAACTAAACATTCTGCCACAAACCTTTGAACATCATTTTTAAGGCCATCCCAAAAGAAATACTTCTTGACTCTATGGTAGGTTTTCAAAAATATTGAGTGCCCTCCTACTGGAGAGGTGTGCAATTCCAATAGTACCTTTTGTTTGAGCTGGGAGTTCTTACACAAATATAAGTGATCTTTGTACCATACTGAATTATTTTTCCATCTAAATGTATCTAATGCACTGGAATCCTGCTGCAACTTTTGAATGAGAGTCCACACTTTTTCATTATTATTCCATTCATCCCTTGCTTCTATTATCCAATTAGGTTGGATGATTGAGATAACCAAGAGAAAGGCCTCAACATCTTCATCCTTTGTTGAGAGCGCATGATCAAAATCTGGACCAGGGGTCAAATTTTAGCTCAAAAATCAACGTTCTCGGAATTGCTTCAAACTGGACGAGAGTGTAGGTCTCGTCGTTACAAACCCAATGAAACTCATTTCGTCTCAAATGGACGTCGGCAGTGAGAGATATAGCAATATGTTCATCAAGTCAAATAGGTAAAAAAAATGATGTTGACTGTACAGTGCGTACGGATGCTGACGTGGCAGAGACCGTACGCTGATGTGGCTTGACTGTACATGATGATGTGGCATAGGTGACATGGTAGTTTTTGATTGGTTGACAGTTGGGTGAATCAAGTTGAAACACATGGAATCATTTGGGTGAATGGTAAGGTGCCACGTGGCCCAGTCATGGGCTGCCACGTGGCACCCCTTTATTGGCTAATAGTTTATTGGTTTGTTGTTTAAAATTTTGTGGAGCCAACCAGATTTGAACCGGTGACCTCTCCACCGACCAAGCGCTTTAACCTAGTCCGACCAACCATCACGCCACATGTTGTTCCTTTTGAACTATATGAATTATAAAATATTTGAATTTGCATATTGTTTTAAATGACGGGGGGTCGAGCCGGGGCTTAGCCCCGACCTGTGGTTCCACCATCCGTCCATATGACCAATGGACTTGTAATGTGCGCGGAAGTATTTTATATATGATTCAAATATTAAAAGCCCACGGTTGTATTGCGAGTATCATACGACTACCATGTAAAGTGGCGCGGGAATGCATGTTTGAAATGGATTCCAGCCCTTGGTCTTATACAACATCACATGCGACCACCGTTTGAATACACAGGGTTTTTGGCGCACCTTTCAACAGTTAGCTCCCGGTCATAACATTACCATATGAACTTGCCAATTTATGCATGCAGGGTTTATGTTTTGGTTTGCACGGTTTCAAATGACCCGCCACATGTCTCTTTTTTGTTTGGTATTAGAAACAATTAGCCGTGTTGCTATTGCGCGAGGTTGTATGGAGGATCACGTGCCCAGGTGCTAGGCGGTTAGGGGCTGGCGCACCCATAACCATATTACAGTTTGCATCGTTGGAACGGTTGCACCCGATGCTGGGTTTTCACGCTTAAATTTGCGTGTGAGCCAGGTTCAAGCACACAAGGTGCATTTTGGCGAACCAGTTTCAGAAAGCTTGAAGGAGGAAAATGGAGGAGGCCTAACTTCTTCATATTTTGGCCGATTGAGGTGCTGTAAAATCCCAACTAGGGGTTTTTGGACGTCCTGGATCCATTGGCACTATTTTCACATCCATTTGAAGACTTCTTCTGCAAGTTTTTCACCATTGAAGTTTCAGCAAGCTCCAAGGAGCTTGAAGCCCTCATTGATCGAGGACATGGTTTGGTGAGCCTATGTTTGTTTTCTGTGATTGAATAATAATTTTTGGCTAATTGATATGCTCTGAACACATTGGGACAGGTTTCAGAGGCTTTTGAGGACTTTTATAGATGTTTTTTCCAAAGAGAAGATCAGGGAAGCTTATGGCCACATGTAGAAGAGGTCATGCCCGGATGAGCCATGATCCGTTTTCAGAGTTCTAATAGTCATTTTTGGGGTTTTTATGTGTTATGATCTCAATGGTATAGTCTGTTTTTCCATTGGAGTTGAGAAGCAACTTGTAAAATGACTTTTGACAAATTAATCCCAGAGAGCCAAGTCCATTGATGGAGGCTGAAGGAGATGTAGCCCGGAGGGGGGTGAACTCCTTTATCATGTTGTGATTGTTATGAGTTTGATGGTTTATTTGCTGCAAGTTGTGTTGCTGTGTATTTGATTTAAGTACATATTTAACCATCTAAAAGAACAATTCCTCACACATAAACATTTACAAGAAGATGCATGAACTTAACACATAATTTTATCTTGCATATTTATATACATGAAGCAAGGTCTTGTAAAGTTTATTTAATGAAGTAGAGGGTGCTTTCATAGCATAACAAGTCAGCCTTCTATTTTCAGATCAGGTGGTATCAGAGCACAAGTTTGTTTTGCTCATGTGTTTTCCATTGATAGCTTGAGATTTAGCTATTGGTTTTTGTGCAAGTTTTGTGTTGAAGTTTGATATCTTGCAAGGATGGAGGAAGCTTCAAGTATCGATAGTTCTTATACATTTTCATTATCTAAATTCTTTGACAAAGAATAGATTCTAACTATGAGAGATTTGATGAAAGAGATGTGTCAAGACAGAAATGTGAACATTTACCTTGAAGAGCAGTTGATGGCCATGAAGAAGGAGAAAGACCAGCTTCTTGCAAAGTTGCATGAGATGGAGATTCAACTCCATGAGGCAAAGGAAACCCTTACCAAGTACATGCATGAACATAAGGTATGCAATGTTAGTTTATCTTCTAATTCCTCTCAAGATGAATGTTTTGGTGGTTTTGAAAATCACACAAGAGGAATAGGGTCCAAGTTATTGTTTAAAATGGGCTATGAAGGTAGAGGTTTGGGAAAGAATGCACAAGGCATTGTTGAGCCTATTGTTGTTGAAGAAAGACCCAAGTATTGTGGTCTTGGATATGAATGAAGAGATGGAGCAAATTCCAAAGTTGAGGAGACAAGGGAAAAAGTTCCAAGGATAAATTTTGTTTCAAGTTCACCTCCTCAAGAAGGCTTTAAAGGTGAAAGTTTAAGAACTTTTGTTGAAAGTTCAATCCCACCAGCATGCAAGGCTTGTGTTCAAGATGAATGCGAATGTGTGAAACGAAAGAGTTGTGACAGTGATGAGGACAAGAACACTATTGATGGTCTTCATAGGAGAGCTTGTAACTCTTCAGATTCACCTCCTCAAAGAGGCGATAAAGGTGAATGTTCAAGGTATAATTCTGCTTATCATTTAGTTGCTTTTGATTATGTTAAGCATAATAACTTTGTATGTAAAAATGGAAGAAAAAATCCATGTACGTATTGTGGTTTATATAACCATCATGTTTCAAAATGTTGGAAAAGATTGACCACTTCCAGGAAAATTTATAAGCAAAGACAACGTGAAAAGAGGATGCAAAAGATTTGCACTCATTGTTAGAAGCGGGGTCATCTCATTGACCAATGTTGGACATTGCATCCAACCACTCATCTGCAGCATAAGAAGCAGATGAATAAATAGATTGGCAAGAATGGAAGAGGATATTCTATCATCGATGTGAGTCAAGATGATTCACAAGAGGACGATGTTCAGGAAAAAAAGTCATCGTTGAGTTGGTTTGGTATGAAATGGTTGGATTTCTTAAGCAAGTAATGCTTGCATTTTCTGTTGTAAATGCACTTTTCAGCGTTATGTGTGCATTTATGGGAAGCATGATAAGTTGCAACAGTTTATCACAACTTGCATGATGCAAGTTGCATGTGAATGCAATTCATTTTGAAGGTATTTTGTTGTTTCATAACTTCGCCAGGAGGATGTAAAAGATGATTATGAGGTTCACTTGTTATAGCCATTTATATTTTTCATGTTCAACTCTTATGTACCCACATGTTTTGGGTTATGTACTTATGTTTTTACTAGAAGGAGAGTTGAAGAGTCATGCACATGCATTTGTTTTTATGTATGTGTAAGAAGTAAACTGGTGAAAGTTCATCATGAGTGATTCATGATTGTAACATGATTGTGTATCATGTTTGTCGACTTGTCATTTTTGGAAGGTTGATGAGTCTAGAATGGTGTTGATGATTTTCTGACGACTATGTTGTGTCGATCGTGTTTTTCGACTTGTGTTTAGTCGATGGTGTTTATTGAATTGAAAGTTGATTTTGAGTACACCATGATGCAAGAAAATGCCATGTGCTTTGATGAAGTACAATATGTGACAGTTTGTTTAAGAACAAAAGATTTTGTTAGCATCATTTTTCAGTCTTGTATAATTTGTTTTCAAGATTGATGGTTTTCTTGGCTTGTGACAAGATGTCGCAGGAAATTTTTTGCAGCCATTGGAGAGATGATTGTGTTGACGTCAAAGAGTTCACAAGAGGGACTTGATTCTCAGTGGGAAGGTTGGCAGTCTTCCAAGCACAGAGAGAGCAGTGGGTCAGCAGCAGCCAGAGACCAGTGGTTGAGTGACATAGCTAGTTGCAGTGCAAGGCATGTCAAGGTATTCAGGTGATTGTCGAAAAGACTTTTCAAGTAGAATCAATTGATATAACTTGAAAGTAGACAAATAATCATAAGCTTTTGTGGGTCCAAAATCCTTTCAGTGGGAAGGTGTGATCAAAATCTGGACCAGGGGTCAAATTTTAGCTCAAAAATAAACGTTCTCAGAATCGCTTCAAACTGGACAAGAGCATAGGTCTCGTCGTTGCGAACCCAACGCAACTTGTTTCGTCTCAAACGGATGTCGGGAGCAAGAGATATAGAGATTTGTTTGTCAAGTCAAACAGGTAAAAAAAATGATGCTGACTGTATAGTCCGTACAGTCCGTACGGATGTTGATGTGGTAGAGACCGTACGTTGATGTGGCTTGAGCGTACATGCTGACATGGCATAGGTGATGTGGCCATTTTTGATTGGTTGACAGTTGGGTGAATCAAGTTGCGACACGTGGCATCATTTGGGTGAATGGTAAGGTGCCACGTGGCCCAGTCATGGGCTGCCACGTGGAACCCCTTTATTGGCTAATGGTTTATTGGTTTGTTGTTTAAAATTTTGTGGAGCCGACCGGATTTGAACCAGTGATCTCCCCACTGGCCAAGTGCTTTAACCAAGTCTGACCAACCATCACGCCACATGTTGCTCCTTGTGAACTATATGAATTATAAAATATTTGAATTTGCATATTGTTTTAAACGACGGGGGGTCGGGCCGGGGCTTAGCCCCGACCCGTGGTTCCACCATCCATCCATATGACCAATGGACTTGTAATGTGCGTGGGATTATTTCATATATGATTCAAATATTTAAATCCCACAGTTGTATTGCATGTATCATACGACCACCATGTAAAGTGGCGCAGGAATGCATGTTTGAAATGGATTCCAGCCCTTGGTCTTATACAACATCACATGCGACCACTGTTTGAATACACGGAGTTTTTGGCGCACCTTCAACAGTTATCTCCCAGTCATAACATTACCATATGACCTTGCCAATTTATGCACGCAGGGTTTATGTTTTGGTTTGCACGGTTTCAAATGACCCGCCACATGTCTCGTTTTCATTTGGTCTTGGAAACGGTTAGCCCTGTTGCTATTGCGTGAGGTCGTATGGAGGATCACGTGCCCAGGTGCTAGGCGGCTAGGGTTTGGTGCACCCATAAATGTCCTACAGTTTGCATCGTTGGCGCGGTTGCGGCCGGTGCTAGGTTTTCACACTTAAATTTGCGTGTGAGCCAGGTTCAAGCACACAGGGTGCATTTTGGCAAACCAGTTTCAGAAAGCTTGAAGGAGGAAAATGGAGGAGGCCTAACTTTTTCATCTTTTGGCCGATTGAGGTGTCGTAAAATCCCAACTAGGGGTTTTTGGACGTCCTGGATCCATTGGCACTATTTTCACATCCATTTGAAGACTTCTTCTACAAGTTTTTCACCATTGAAGTTTCAGCAAGCTCCAGGGAGCTTGAAGCCCTCATTGATCGAGGACATGGTTTGGTGAGCCTATGTTTTTTTTCTGTGATTGAATAATCATTTTTGGCTAATTGATATGATCTGAACAGATTGGGACAAGTTTTAGAGGCTTTTGAGGAATTTTACAGGTGTTTTTTCCAAAGAGAAGCTTAGGGAAGCTTATGGCCATATGTAGAAGAGGTCATGCCCAGATGAGCCATGATCCATTTTCAGAGTTTTGTTAGTCATTTTTGGGGTTTTTATGTGTTCTGATCTCAATGGTACAGTCTGTTTTTCCATCGGAGTTGAGAAGCAGCTTTTAAAATTACTTTTGACAAATTAATCCCAGAGAGCCAAGTCCATTGATGGAGGCTCAAGGAGATGTAGCCCGAAGGAGGGTGAACTCCTTTATCATGTTGTGATTGTTCTGAGTTTGATGGTTTATTTATTGCAAGTTGTGTTGTTGTGTATTTGTTTAAAGTACATATTTAACCATCTAAAAGAACAATTCCTCACACATAAAAATTTACAAGAAGATGCATGAACTTAACACATAATTTTATCTTGCATATTTATATACATGAAGCAAGGTCCTGTAAAGTTTATTTAATGAAGTAGAGGGTGCTTGCATAGCATAACAAGTCAGCCTTCTATTTTAAGATCAGCGCATCTGCCACAACATTTTTCTTCCCCTTTTTATTGACAATTTCAAAATCATAACCCAATATCTTGGTTACCCATTTTTGTTGTTCTTTTGAAGATAGTCTTTGTTCCAAGAAGTATTTAAGACTATCATGATCTGTTTTGACCTTGAAATGCATACCTATTAGGTAAAGACACCATTTCTTCAATGCATGTAGTATTTCCATCATTTCCTTCTCATAAATGGGTTTGTGTAAGTCCTTTACCTTGAGTGGCTGACTTTCAAAAGCTAGGGGCCTTCCTTCTTGCATTAGGACAACAACAATTCCATTTCCCGAGGCATCACATTCTACAATAAAGGTTTTTATGAAGTCTGGAGTGGTCAAGACAGGAGCTTTGCACATCACCTCTTTAAGTTTTTCAAAAGATTTAGTTTCCTCTGGAGTCCATGAAAATGCATCCTTATTAGTTAGTGTCATTAAAGGTCTTTCTATTCTTCCATAGTGTAGAACAAAGTTGTGGTAGTAACCTGTCAAACCCAAAAATACTCTAAGATTCTTCAATGTTTTGGAAATCGGCCAGTCCATCATGGCCTTAATCTTGTTAGGGTCTACCTTAACATCTTCATGAGATACAATATGACCCAAATACTCTACCTCCTTCACTCCAAAGAAACATTTGGACGGTTTGGCATATAGTTGTTTCTCCTTTAGTAGTTGTAGCACCTTGTCAACATGTCACACATGATCCTCCCAAGACTTGCTATAGATTATTATATCATCAAAAAATACTAACACAAATATTTGAAGGAAGGGCTTGAAAATGGAATTCATCAACCCTTGGAATGTGGAAGGTGCATTTGTAAGGCCAAAAACCATGACCAAAAATTCATAATGTCCTCCATGAGTTCAGAATGTTGTTTTTGGGATATCTTCTTCCTTCATTATAATCTGATGATACCCTGAACGATGATCCAATTTTGTGAAATAGATTACTCCATGTAGTTCATCTAATAATTCATCAATGACAGGAATGGGAAACTTATCTTTAATAGTGATCTTGTTGAGCTCTCTATAATCTGGATACATACGCCATAGGCTATCTTTCCTGAATACCATTACCACTGGTGCAGAGTAAGAACTTTGGCTAGGTATAATAATGATAGCCTCTAACATTTCTTCAACCATGTGCTCAATTTCACTCTTCTAGGCGTAAAGGTATATGTATGGCCTGATGTTAGCAGGGACACTCCCAGGAATTAGGTGAATTTCATGATCATGATTTCGAGTGGGTGGAAGACCTTTGGGAATATCTTCAAATACTTTGGAATGCTTATCAATGATCCCTTGGATATCTTTAGGAATAGATGGCTTAGATGTTTGAACATCTAGTGAGCATAGTTGTGCAATAAATCCTTGATGCCCCTTTTTCAATAATTTTGTCATGCCATTAGAGCTTATCACCTTATTGGGTTACCCTGTGATACCTCTTAACTCAATTTATTTTCCTTCCAATGAAAATTTCATGAAAAGTTCTTGAAAATTAAAATCCATTGTTCCTAATGATTGTAACCATTGGATTCCTAGTACAACATTTTCACCACCCATGGGTATAGAAATCATTGGACTATTCATTACATATTCCCCCATAGTAAGATTGATCTTATTGCATTTTCCTGAGCAATTGATTGGTCTTCCATCTGCAATCATTACTTGAAACTCTGGCGCAGGATATACAAAGCAATTGAGAGCTTTGGCTATTTTATAGTGAATGAAATTATGAGTACTGGCATAATCAATTAGGATTATTACCTTTTTCTTTTTGATTCATCCTTCGATCTTGAGGGTTTTAGGAGTGCTAATTATAGACAATGCATTACACGATATAGTGGGAGTCAACTCTTCAAATGAATTGCTTCTAAGTTTTCATCTTAAGATGGTTCTTGTTCTTGTTCTTCGTCCTCTTCATGATCTATGTAGAATAATTTATTCTCACCACAATTATGTCCCTTACTGTAATTGTTGTCACAATTAAAGAATAAACCTTTTTCTTTTATTTCCTCCAATTGTTGAGGTGTCGACCTTGTAGATTGAGGTGTTTTAGAAGAAGGAGCATTGTTCTCTCTATAAATGTTAGGATTGGTCCTTCTAGTATCCATAGCTATATTTTTACTTTCAACATTTCTTACCACCTTAAATGCATTCTCCAATGATTTGGGTTCCCAAAGGAGAACCTCATGTTGAATGTTATCCTTTAAAGTTCCTATGAATAGATAAATCAAGTGATCATATGGAATATCTGTTACCTTTATACTCAATCTTTGGAAGTTATCAATGTGCTCGGTAACTAAACCCTTTTTCTTGAGATTTATCAATTGGCTAAAGAAGGTATTTCTCCTTGTATCCTCATAGTGTGCTATCATTTCTTCCATGAAAATTGTCCAAGTGACGAGTGATTTGAAAGAACAAATCCATCAATACCATACAAATTGATTGGGTTCTAAATATAAAGAAGCAATTCGTACCTTTTGTGTATGTGGCACATTATGTAGATCAAAGAATTGCTCCATCTGAAGTATCCATGTGATTGGATCCTTTCCATCAAAATTCCTCATATCGATCTTAGGAATGTGGTTGGTCTTCAACCCAAAGTTGGAGTTTATCCATTCCGTATTAACCTTCCTTGTGTCCTCATCATGAATTTCATGGGATGCATTTTCACTTTTAGGTGTCTTCTCTGTTATGAAATTTTTCAATACTTCCATGATCTCCTCTTTTAAACCATCCATCTTAGTATGTGTTAAGTACATAAACCAGATCTGTAAATATACTTCATAAATAACCAAGAATAAACCATAAACCATTCACCATAACATTACCACAAGAAATATCCAAAACCCTTGAGGTAGGGTAACACCATATATTAATCCTTATGGAAGGATGAAACTCCTCAAAAAATCATTGCTTGTACAATCACAATATTCTTCACTATGTTTCATTACATTGCCTATACTTCTTTATATAGCTCTCCCTATCTCCTAGGAACCTTCTAGAGAGCCTTCTCACATTTATTACATCCAACTATCATAGTGGGCCTTTATTAATATAGTGGACCTAGTCCACCTTACATTGAATGGCCATATTCCCATATATTAATTGACTTCCACTAATAACACATAACCACATTCCCATTGGGTACCTCCCTAGGTACCCCATATTACCTCTCTAGGTATACTACAGTATTTATTGCCTCCAACTTAGCTTCCATCTCTTATAGTTCATATTTTGTTACTATCTTATTTTGTAAATCATTTATGTCCCTACGCATTTCTTCACCTTCATCAAGAGTCCAAGTAGGATTTTCTGGAGGATTATTTGGTGTAGAAGTTCCCTTTTTGGCTGGCATGTTGGCCAAGTATCACTTTTGAAACTTGATTTTGAGGTGGTTCTGCTAGAGAATCTTTCTTCTGTTGTATCTCCCAAGTTTCGACCCTTTTGGGTATGAAACTTTCTTTTATGTAGTTCTCTGATATTTCTTCTCTACAATGCCACAAGTCTGATCAAAATTGGATGTGCCAAGTGGAATTTACTGTAACTTCCCTACAACTTGTTGATTTTTGGCCTTTCCAGGAAATATCACTTGTATAGCGTGCCCCACACAAAATAGTTGATATAAAATTCTAAAACTTGTACCAGAAATACTAAAGATTGTCCACTATCCAATGAAACCAGTTTCACTCAATTTGGATACTCTAGGAAGAAGTTATGATTTTTTTACCTAGAACACCTTCTTGAGACTAGTCAATAGGACTAGTCAGATACCCTATCTTTCATAGGGTGTATCTACAAATGTAAGATGACCCAGAAGCTGAAATTTTTACCACATATACCTTACTATTTTCTTTGAATGTTCTCTGGATTTCACGGTCTGAAAATTTACATAAAATTGTTTATAGCGAAAATCCCGCAATGAATCAGTTCAGGATGATTCCAAAACCCAATCTTGCACAGGCTATATCTCCAAAAGTATAAGGCCTCAGGAGATGCAATTTTAGCCCAACGTACCTTGATCTATCTACTAAATATCCTCCAAGATGGTTCTTCTGAAACGTTGTATAAAAAAAGTTATAGTGAAAATTACAAGGTGTCTCAGATGTAGTAATGAAACCCCAAGAGATTGAGCTCTGATACCATATGTTAAGAACCAAATATCAATATAGCATAGAGAAACCTCAAAATAAGTACTCAACGCCTTGAAAAAGAGATAATTTCAGATAATAAGTGTCTATATAGCATAGAGAAACCTCAAAATAAGTACTCAACGCCTTGACCTTTATGAGGTTGAAGATGACGAAGTCTATATTAGGATGTTTGCTTTGTTGTTGCAAGGTAAAGTTAAAAATTGGTTTAAAAAACTTCCAGCTGCAAGTATCATAAATTTTCATCAGTTCTTGTAAGATTTCCTAGACCGATGGGTGATCATGGGAAATATATTTCTTATCCTAGAAGAGTATGACCATTTGAAAAGAAAGCCAGGCGAGACAGTACATCATTTTTCAACAATATTCAATAAGGTATATCGTGCAATACTTGTTGATATAAGGCCACCCCTAGGATCAACTCACTTGCATTACCTTGATGCCTTCGATCCTAATATGGAATTCCAATTAAGAGAATGAAACACTGCAACCCTTGAAGAAATGAAAAATATTGTAGTTGAGGTGGAAGCTAACTTGTTGAACAAAAGGTCAAAGTTAGAGGCTAAAGAAAAAGATAGAACAGAAAATGAACGAATGACATCTTGAGAAGTGAAATTACATATTCTGACCAACAGAGTCAATGAAATGGTGCATAAGATTAGCAAGAATGATGAAATTGTTTTTCAAAAGCCTCATGTACCATCCCAGCCTCTTTATCCTAAACCAATGAAGGATTTATTCATGTACTCAATTCACAACACAATCAAAGAGGAAGTTCAAAATTAGGTGGTGGTGGAAAAATCTATGGAGATGATGTGCATGTTTGATGACCTCCCCTACATAGATAATATGCTTAGATATGATCTTCATAATGGTGACTATATGGTTGATATTGAAGATGATTGTTCAAAGAATCAGTATTATCTTCATGGGAATAAGAAGCCCAGTTATAACAATGCATAGATGACAATCAGATTCTTCATACCCAAAAACATTGCAAGGAGGATGAAGCAGAAAAATTCCCAAGAAATGAAGAATGTTTGCCCCTGTGTTTTGCCTCACTATTAAGGGAACATTACAAACAGATCATGAATAGAAAGAATGAGGAAAACAGGGGAGATACAGAAGTTGATCCAGAGATGCAACCCTTGAGCCTTTTTGAAGGTCAAACCTCAGATAAAATCATGAAGCCTCAAAAAGGTGATGAGATAATCCATTTTGATTCTGCAAGATACCAGATATATAAAATATGCAAAACAGAAACGAAATGCTAGAAATAACAGAATAACAGTGAAATATCCAGCATAATCTTCACAATACACAGAAATGATATACGAAATAGCACAGAAATAACACTTGAACAGAAATAGCACTTGATTCAGATAGCAATGTTCACAG
>ML802132.1:132656-162369 GCA_009831015.1 Picea engelmannii | reverse complement strand
CCTTCTAGAAGCGGAAGCTTCTATTAGGTCTTCTTACATCCACCTTATTCTATTTTATTGAAAGGTCTTATTAATATTGACCTTTATTACATCCGAATACATTAATCTACCTATGTGCGGGTTAGGACCTTAACAGATTCACTGCCTCTATGCTTTAATTCATTTCAAATTCTGAGAGGGAATCTTGGACAGTTTTTAGTTGAAAGTCACAGTGTAAACCACGAAGTACCAGTAGGGCCAATGCCACTATTATCTGAAACATTTTATGACCCTATTGCTAATATTATGGATGATGTGTCTTTTCAAAGTCTGGTTTCATTTACTCCAAATGAATTAAAAAACTGTTATGATATGGATATGATCAGACAGTCTACCCCATTGTTTGGTTCAGTATAAGCATAATTCCAGAACCCATAAGAGCATTTGCAGTCGTGTAAAGAGGTTTTTGAGGACATAGATGGCATAGGTGGAAAATCATGTCATGATGTTGAATTGTTTGAAGTTGAAAATCAAAGGATGGGCCAAGACTATATTGATCCTGTAAATACATATATGGAGAAATTCTTCAATACAATATCCTTTTCCATTTCCAGTATTTTCCTATTGTTCAGGTTTATGAAATCTTATGTAGGGGAAACAAGGCTGGAAATTACTCTCAAGCACGAGTAATAGACTTATTTATGAGTTTTATCACAAACAGTGGATGAACAGAGTTATTAGATCAATTGTTGGATTGGCTGCATTAGCATTTTTCCGTCACCTAGATGATCAATGATTGCAGTAGGGTAGGTAGCAGTTTTGAATAAGCTTAGCTCCCTGAGCATCCCTTTCAGCAATTTTTCAATTTCAAATTTCTATTTTCAGTTTGATGTGGTACCAGTTGCAGAATAAGATTTTGGGACTAGACCATGGATAAGGCACTGATTTACGAAATCCGGAGATCTGAGATTCTTGACACCTCCTCAGGAGTTGCCATCCCCAATTGGAGCCTATGTTAGTGACCTATAACGATAGGGGATCTGATGATTCAAAATCTATTTATGGGCTTCATGATGAAATTCCCGGTTTGCTAGCCTATTATCTCCTCAAATAAATTAGTCAATTTCATTTGATTAGGTGTTAGTTTGTTATTAGAAAGAACATTTCTAAATTTTTAAGGCTCATTTTAAAGAGTTTTAAGCTTGTAATAAACTTTGGAAAACATTTGATTTAGTTTTTATTTCAAAAAACTCAAATACAGGTTTTGGTGGCTAAGGGTCTTTTCAAAAGGGTTTCTAAGCCACCGAGATCCCTAGCTTTCGGTGGCTTAAATGAAAATGCGGGGCTCTCCTAGCCACTGAAATCGCAGCGAGTTTTGAAACAGTCATCTTGTCTTAGTGAAATGTTATGATTGTAATTAGTCGTCGAAAATACAGGGGAGATGTCGAGTATGACTTGGTAAGTGGTGTTTTACGAGTTATTATATTATGATTTGATCTACCTAAACCTAAACCCTCCAGATCTCACACCTATCCTAGGAATTAGGATCTGGTCTTAGCATATCCTGACTTGATCATTTCAACTTATGTTTCATAAAATCACATGGTCTTTGTACTTCCTATCCCTCAAGGTTTATCGAATGATCATTATCATTTCAAATCTTAAATACCCTCTCACATCCCTCAAAATCAGGGCTCACCTTACTCTCTTTTCCCCATTTCTCACCTCTATCATAACTAAGCACAAACCTCCCTAATTCTGTGTTGAGTGGTCTCCCTCCAAGCTCGGATTTCCAATTGCAGGTACATAAGCATTCCATCAAATGAAGAGAGGAGCACCAGCATTGAGGAAGGAGATTGATGATATCAGTTACCTAGAATCACACCCAAAGTTGTGTCAGCTCTTTAAGGATGCAGGTTGTTATGAATTTTGTAAAAAAGTGCAGAGCTCTCATCAGCAGGTGGAAGAATCTTTTTCTCTCACATTTGATGGAATAAAGTCAGTCATTGGCAAAGATGAGTTCCTAGTGGATGAAACTCTCATAGCAGAGGTGACAGAGCTGCCAAGGACTGGAGAAAACTGGTTCAAGACCACTATTACAAAGGAGGTTGAATTTAGGTCTTATTTGAAACCAGACCACAAGTGTTTGATATGGAAGAAAGACATTCCTATGTCATTTCTGGAGGATAAATGGAAGCACCTACTGAAGTCAATTCTTGTTTACATAACCTGTGAGGGTAGATATAATAAGGTAATGATTTATCATTTCAAATTGATGAATCACTTTACTGGTAGGAGCCCCTTGAACTTGCCTTATTACCTCCACAAAATCTTAACTAAGATGTCTCATCGGGTCAAGGCTAAACCAAGCAAGGTTGAATGAATATCATCCCATCATGGTTTGATTAATCTCTTGATTTATGAGCTATTGCAAAGAAGGAACAAGGATTGGGGACACTTCTTAATTTGGAATGAGTTTTAGATTGATTTACAACCAGAGGATAAAAAGGGGTCTTCTTCAAGGAATTCTTCCACTCCCAAAAGTGGAAAGAGAAAGAGGAGATCCATCTCTCCAGTCATAGTTGATCAGTCCTCTCCATCCTCTAAGTCTAAAAAAGATAAGAAGAAACTGGATTTTAGAAAGGATGTGGAGAAGGTAGAAGAACCTTCAGTGGACAAGAATATCCTCAATTTCCCCTATATAGACTCTGAGGATGAATAAGACCAGATTGCAGCAGAGCAAGAAGTATCCCTAGCAGAAGATCTAGTTAAATAAGGGTATGAAGATCTTCCCTCACCTACACCAAAGGAGGATCAAGGCCAACAAATTGCAGAGGCCTCATCTAGCAAGTTAAAGCAGTCTAGATCTCAGAATATTAAGAAGCTTAAAGAGAAAATATCACAACAGGAAGTATTAGAGAAGGTGACAAAGACCCAATATGAGACTTTATCAAATAATTTCACAGCGACTAGTGCAGCCTTGGAAAGATTGGCACTTCAAAATGTCAAAGAAAAGAAAAATAAGAAGAAAATTGTAAAGGAATATAATAGTCTACTGAGAGTATCTATGCATTTGAAGAAAAAGGTTAGGTCATTGAGGTTGCAAGCCATGCCTTCAAGACCTTAGCCTCAGGAACCTGTTTATCTTGAAGCCCTAGCAAATGAAGCCATCCATTTGAATGATCCAGAGACAGCTAACAATCCTACACCCATTCCAGAACCTGCTCAAGATGCAGAGGCTTCAAAAGATCAGCCCTAAAGTGTTTAAAAGCTAATACAAAAGGTGTTTCACAATTTTTTTTAATTTTCACTACGACATAAATTTTGGTGGCTTAGGCGAACATTTCAATTGTTCATTAGCCACCAAAAGAGGAGCTTTTGGTGGCTAGCAAGCTCGTATTTTTCCTCTCTTAGCCACTGAAAGAACAAACAGGGCAGAGAGGCACTATTTTTTCACACATCCAAGTTTTTCTCACCCATACACCTCGAGGATGGTTTGTAATGATGGATAATAAATAAGGGCATCAGTTTTGGGTTTCTATTCTAGTTTTCAAGGCACCTAGCAAGGTGGAAAGGTTAAATTGGTTACCTATTTTTGGGCAAAAATTGTTTTTGTGCCAAAAGTGGAAATTTCAACTTATCCGACATCTCATGAAGATTCATCATCCTTTGAAGGCTTACTACACCTATCGAACACTTGGAAGGATATGAATACCATCAAGGATAAGGATTTGACCTATTGTATAGTATCCTTTCCTATTTTCTTGTGTCAGTTGTTGGTTTTCTATTTTTAGTAAGTTTGATCCTATATTGTAGGATCTGAATATCTGATGTAAGGGATATAAAGCCAAAAAATTCTAGGGAACCAAGGGTTGGACTTCGGATGATACAAAATGTAAAAATGCTCATACACTGTAAATGACTTTATGAAGGAATACAAGGGAAATATATTTCCATATTCCTGTGTTGTGTTTAAGTGGTGAATTTTTCTCTGATGTAACTCATTATTTTCTTATTTCACATGCTTTCTTTCTATATTGTTTACGAGAAAATAATGTGCAAGATTTGTTATTGACACCCTATCCCGGCTCGAAACAATATCTATGTTTTCTTCCAAGTTTGAAATGCAGAATTCAGATATACTCTTCTCTACATTTGAAATAAATTTCAGTTTATTCTTCTTTTCCATTTTTGTAAGATCAAAGGATCAACTAGCATGATTATCCTGCCTGGTCATATTTTGTCTTGGTTATTCATTCATCATCATCTTTACCTTTGACTCCATTTTGCCCAATAATTCTTTTATTTCTAAACCAAACCAATTCAAAATCCATAAACAAACCCATGTTCTGCATAAATATCCTAATATCTTATTTCCAACAAAGTTATATCATACATAGAGATCCCTCTCATCCAAGACTCAAAGTGGTTTTGATGTTGCCTCTATGACTGCCTCCACAGCCTTGGGAAAATTACAGAGTGCTAAAACTTGGTACCCATTGTTATAAGAGAACTCTACCAAGTCTAGGTAGTCTTCCCATTTTGATAGTTTATCCATCACATACATCCTCAACATATCCTCAATCCCCTGATTCACCCTCTCTATTTTTCCATCTATTTCTAGATGATAAGTTGTACTAAATTTCAAATTTGTTCCAAATCCATTAAATAATCCCTTTCAAAATTTTGAGGTAAATTTTGGATCTCTGTTGGCATAGGGGCAGACCCAGAGTTCAATGCTCAAGAGCACACCAACAAAACCCTAACTACCACCCCTTTCAGCAAGACCTACGAAGAAGATGAAGTCTCACCTGAGGTAGAGGCAGGGGTGGTTGCAGGACTCAGATGTCTGCAACCTTAGATGGGACATCAACATGTGATTATATCTTTTACAGGGAACTTAACATAGATCCTTCATCAATATTTAACCTGTCTGGTACTTCACAGATAACACAAAGCATCACAGTGAATACTTATACTAAAGATTATTCAGTACTTAGCCACAGAAATATAGGTTAGATTCAACAGATCAAGCACTAAGCATCTTATATATCAGATCTAACATTCATTCATATATCATCAGCACAGAGCATAACTACATCTACTTAATCACATCAAGCACTTAGCCAAGAAAGAGATAAACACATTAGATCAAATAACAAAGAACTATACACACAGTTACCTTGATTCACCCCCACCCTAGGGCTACATCCACAAAGTCTTCTTTATATTATCTTGGTCAAGTAGTTACAGCACAGAGCTTCAATGACCCTTACTTCGCACAGAACAGAATATATGCGCAACTCGCTAGATCCTTCTTCCTTTCTCTTCATCACAAGACTACAACAACTTGCACTTAGCTTTCCGATCTCATGCACAAAGAACTCTAAGATACATCCGATCACACAAATCTGATTACTAGCACTAAGCTTTCAGTTATACATCACATAGATGTACTACATTACTATCATTCTCCTCTATTTACATTGCCTATTTATAGATTACAAAATGGACCTAAGCATGGCTAAACCCACGGGCCGACATCCCTTTCCCGTTACATCAACCCAAAACCCTAAAATGAACCCAAAAATAGGTCTTACTTCCTTAATTTTTTCTTCGCGTTGTGCTCCTTCCTTGGCAAGATGTCGCAGTCCAAAAAGTGGTCAAATATGACCAAGTATTCTTGAAAACTTGATCAAGGGCCAACAGGCCCCCAACACTCACCTGTGACTTGTCCCGAGTCACTCAGGTCTGACCAAGTCCACTTTGAATGCCTCAAGCTTGGCTTGAGCTTCTTTGACCTACTGCAGTGCGACAACCTCTTGTTCAGTAAATTCCTGGATTACTATGTCATTGAGTGATCCTTCCAGGCATTGTTCTGCAGTGATGACACCCTGTTCAATTTCATCTCCCTGGCTTTCAAGTTTGGAAAACAGTTGTCATGCCTTCTCTTGGAGTGGTTGTAGTCGTTGAGAGACTTCCATTACTTTACTTTGCAGCATGTGTACTTGTTTTTGGGCTGTGCATTCTTCTACAAAACTCTTCATTCTTTCGATTGGGGTTATATACTTCATCTGCACTTGTAGCACATATGCATGCTACTTTGCTTCATGGAGATGTGCCTCCAATGTCTACAATTCTGGATTCTCTGCGAGGGTTTCATAAGTCTGGGTTCTTCTAGTGCTTAGTTGCCTACATTCCGAAGCCAAGGATTTTAATTGGTCAACTGCGCTTCAGTCAATGGCCTCTCTTAGATCTCTTATCTCTTCAGGTGTCTCAGGCACGGTGCGGAGCTCCAGATCCGTGATGTGTTATTGAAGTTGTTGGATTACTTCTTCCTGTTGGGTCACCTGCTGTGGGAGACAATCTTCCATCTTCACTTCTATGATCGTCACAGAGTGCAGTGCTTTGTGAACTCTTTCTTGTAGTTCAAGTTTCTCTGCTAGCAACTAGTCCTTGCTCTGCTGTAACTGTGCTTTTTCCTCCTCTCACTTTTCTTGTAAGGCAAGTTGCTCCTGTTCTTCCTTCCTCTGTTGTTCTCCATGTGCACTATGTTCTTGCGCCAAATCTTGGGTGGCTTGCGTTATCTCTTCTTGAGATCATCAAAGGTGAGCTTTGACTTTCTCAGTGATCTGGCATAATTGAGTGGGATCATCGCCTATTCCTGGTATTTCCATTGTTAAGGGTACCGTAGAAACTTCTTTGCTGGATCGGAGTGCCTATTGCACTTCTTTGAGTTTTCTCGTGATCCGGTGGAATAGCTCCTCCTTCTTTGCTTCTTTCTTTTCTATGAGCTCTAGTGAAACATCATTCAGTGTGGCAATTAATAAATTGAAATCATCCAGGGTAAGGATAGTTTTAAGCGTGTTCTGGGTGGCCTTAGATTTCTTTCAGGATGAGGGCTTTGGTGGGGTAATATTCCTTTTCTTGGAGGGATCTTCCTCACCTCTAGGTGGAGTAACCTCTCCTTTGTTCTACTCAACTTCTGTGCCCCCTAGTTCTTCATCCTCACCTCCCTTTGTAGGTGAGAGAGAAACAGTCTTCGTGGATGTGCTATGGATATCTTGAACTTCCACATCCTTCTTAGTCTTGTGCAGTCTTGGTGTATCTGGCATAGCTTCAGGGCTATCTACGTCGAACATTTATGTAAGGTCTGCTACAATAAGGAGGTCTGCCAACCATTCCTTGGTAATCTCCTCCAAGTCATCTTTTGTTAGTTTGTAATATGACTAGAGTTGTTGTTTGTGCTCATCTGCGTATGCTATGATGTAGGTGAAGTGGCGATCTGCACTGAATTTCATCAAAGGTCTAAACCTATGAAGTGTGTTGGCTGTGATGCGCAGTGTAGACTGAATGGAATTCTTCAACTGAGTGTAGTAAGCATGGAAGATGACATTAGACTTCCACTATTTTTTCATGTCGTTGGAGTACCACAACGTACAAAACTTCGTGGCCAGTGGTTTGAAGGGTTAGATCTCTAGAAAAGTGGCTACCTCAACTAGTTCCCAAGCGATGAAAGCGATGAGTATGAGAAACCAGCTAAAGTGGAACTCATACCCTTGGTCCTATGCTTGTCTACAGTCAAGCTCTAGCTGATTTATAAGTTATTTTTCCTAGTTCATTTGTAGTCCCTCTGCGCACTTCCCTGCGAGGTCAACTACAAATATGGTCACCTATGTAGGTCCATTTTTCCAGACTAACTTTCCTGCGATCAGCTAGAAACCAAACCGAACTATTGCATTCTCAATGGAGGATACCTTGTAACCTCACATGCCTTTCTCCAGATCACCATATATGTCTTTTATTTGTTGAGCAAGAGTGCGATCTGCGGTCTTTCCCAGGTAAAATTCCTACGGGTTAGGGCCCTACATGCTTAGACCAGTGATCCGATTGATTAGAATCATATCCACATTGACGCAGTGGTCCAACCATAGGTATCCTCCATGGTAGCAGGACAACAACAGTCTAACGCATGCATTTACTTCCTTATGCCTCCCAAAATGTGGAATCTTCATTAGGTTGAGGAGGGTTGACTGTGCAAGGTTATGGGTCCATTGTTGCGGTACAATCTTGGGGTTCTTTCCTTTTGTAATATTCAAGTACTTGTTTGGGGCTAGCATACTATAAACCTTGTGATCTCCAAGGTTAAAATCACTAAATTTTAGCATGGTGAGCTTCTCCTAGTCAGCATGAACTGTGCACACCCCTTTCGAGAGGTTTGCAATGACTACAACATAGTGAAAGTCTATGGGTACAGTGTCTCAATTCACTATTCCACTTAGTGGTGGGATATATTTAGGCAAAATGCTTGGGATCATCTTCACAGTGGTAAAGTCGTTTCCGAGCTTAGATTTCCTTTCTGAAGGCGGTCGAGATGGTCATGCTCAAGCAGTGGAGGGGGAATATGGAAGTGAGCCTGAGGATGATGCTTGTACACCTGTAGATATTCCATGTTCTGACATGACTCTCTCAGTCATTAAATCAATTAGAACTTCTTCAACAATTTTCTCAACAACACTGAGCTCGTCCGACATACAAACTTGGGTCAGTTGGCTTAGGTTCAAAAGGAATTTAGAGACTATAGTGAATAGTAAGGCAATGATCTTAGGGTAATTAAATCTCAGGGTTCATGCTCAAATTCTCAGTTTGAAAAAAGTATTCTCGATGCCTGGCTTGATGGGTTAAGTAGGAAATCTCAACAACGGTCTGCTTTCAATGGACATGGGGCCTTCATTAATTCCGTTCTATCCATTCTGGTGCTATCCAATGGTCTAGTGGTAACCCATAACTACTTTTCGATCCATTCGGAGTGGCGATCAAATAGGTATATCAGTTCCAACGGCTATATTTCTTTGTCATGGCGAAGTACTCTATGTAGTTGTTCTGATATCTCAGTGAGGCTCCAATTTTTCAATTATTCTTACTGTGAAGTATCCTCTAGAGTCTCTTGTAACCTTACAGTATTATCCCTTTTCTTTCTTAACTTCCTAGCCTTCTTCCCCGTGAGCTTCGTCTCAGTACTTCTTTTACCATTCTAATGTTTATCTTCTGTGGTCTTAGTTACTTCGCGCTGTTGAAAGTCTTTCCTAGGGTTCCTTGATAATACTTCTTCTGTATCAAAAATAGGTAACTCGACTTTTTGCGGATCCTTAAGTGTTCTTTTATCTTTGACATTGGAGTTTATAATATTAAATATATGTGATCTTCTCTTATGTTCTTCAATCAAGTGCACGATCCTTCTGGTCATAAATTCTTTTAACTCTTGCTTCTTTTGTTCCAAAACTTTTTCTTCCTATTTTCATCTACCTTGTTCTCTATCAATCCAAGGTTTTCCTATGAGCATGGTAAACGGGGCGTTGTATTCAACAAATTTAATGATCTTAAAGTCTTCCTCTATCAAAGTTCCATTGACAGTGATAGGTATCTGGGCGATCCTTCCACATAGGTTTACTAGATTTCCTCTGAAGAAACTTGTTCCTCCTAGGGAAGGGATCATGGAAGGATTTCCTATAGCTTCCCAAGTTATTTCTGGCATAATGTTCACTTGTCTTTCTTAATCAAGAGTATAGTCAATGTCAAAGTCCCCTATTCTTGCTTCTATTTTCTCGTTTTCTTTGAAGATCTCTCAAAGCCTAACATGTCAGTGGTCATTCAAGGTATCTTTCATCTATAGCAATATATTTTCTGATTCTTTCTAGGTTTCTATTATATTATTGGTCTCTTGATCTCCTTTAAGGTTTGCTTGCTCCATATTCAGCTTCTCAAGCCTAAAAATCATTCTAGGCCAATCCAATACTTCATGGTCCATAGCCTTACAACAAAGGCAACTAGGTCTTCTCCGAAGGCATTCCTTAGCAAGATGTCCCAGTATTTTGCAACTATAACAAAGGGTTAATCCTCTCTTTCATTTAGATTTTCCCCAACTCCTTATGTATTGCGCACCAGGATCATGGTGGCTAGCCTAAAAAAAACTCTTTCTAGGATCTTGCATCCACTTGTTAGTCTAGACATTCTTTCAATGCATATTTATAACATATCTATCACTATCTTGTCAGATCCATTCATATCAAACTTTCTTTCATCTATTAATGCCCTAGTTTTGAAGCTAGGACATAATCTATCAAACATACCTAGATCCATGCTTTAGAAATAATAAATTTCACTTATCTTACTTCTACAGAGAACAAAGCTTTCAAATCTAAAAACCTTTTACTATTCTTACCGTTATCACAGCACAGAGCTTACAGATCTTACCTCTTTTCTGTAGATCTGACCTTTTTCCTTAAAAAATTTCCACTTTTACTTTTCTTAAAGAATAGAGCGTTCAGATATCACTTATTTCCTTCAGTATCAACCTCTTTCTTGTAGATCTGACCTTTTCGCTTCAGATCTGACATATTTTTCTCGACACAAAGCTTTGTAGGTCAAGTAGAATACTGTTCACTAGGGCAACAGATCTATGCACAGATCTTAGTTCACACAAATCGTTTTATTCTTTTGTTCCCAACAATCATAGTTCTTGTCCTGACAACAGAACCATTTGTTGGCATAGGGGCAGACCCAGGGTTCAACGCTCAAGAGCACACCAACAAAACCCTAACTACCAGCCCTTTCGACAAGACCTGCGAAGAAGATGAAGTCTCACCCAAGGTAGAGGCAGGGGTGGTTGCAGGACTCATATGTCTGCAACCTTAGCTGCGACATCGATCTATGATTATTTCTTTTACAGGGCACTTAGCATAGATCCTTCATCAATATTTAACCCATCTGGTACTTCGCAAATAGCATAGAGAATCGTAATGAATACTTATACTAAAGATGATTCAGTTCTTAGCCATAGAAATATAGGTTAGATTCAATAGATCAAGCACTAATCATCTTATATATCAGATCTAACATTCATTCATATATCATTAGCATCGAGCATAACTAGATCTACTTAATTACATCAAGCACTTAGCCAAGAAAGAGATAAACACATTAGATCGAAGCACAATGAACTATACACATAGTTACCATGGTTCACCCTCACCCTGGGGCTACGTCCAAAAAGTCTTCTTTATATTTTCTTGGTCAAGTAGTTACAACACAGAGCTTCAATGACCCTTACTTCACACAGAACAGAAGATCTGTGCAGCTCGCTAGATCCTTCTTCCTTGCTCTTCAGCACAAGACTACAACAAATTTCACTTAGCTTTCTGATATCATGCACAGAGCACTCTAAGATACATCTGATCACACAGATCTAGTTACTAGCACTAAGCTTTCAGTTATACATTACATAGATGTACTACATTACTATCATTCTCGTCTATTTACATTGCCTATTTATAGATTACAAAATGGGCCTAAGTGTGGCTAAACCCATGGGTCGACACCCCTTTCCCGTTACATCAACCCAAAACCCTAAAATGGACCCAAAAATAGGTCTTGCTTCCTTAATTTTTGCTTCGTGTTGCGCTCCTTCCTTGGCAAGATGTCATAGTCCCCAAAGTGGTCAAATATGACAAATTATTCTTCAAAACTTGGTCAAGGGACAACAATAGTTATCAGACACAATTGTCTTGGGTATGCCATGTAGCCTAGCAATTTCCCACGTATAAACATCAACAATGTTCGCTACCTTGTGAGCGAGCTTAACCAGAATAAAATGGGCAGCTTTAGAAAGCTTATCCACCACTACCATGATAGAATCATGTTGCTTGTTCCTTCTAGGAAATTTGGTAATGAAATCCATGGTTACAACTTCCCATTTCCACTCAGGAACGGGTAATGGTTGTAGCAAATGAGTTGGGTGTCTATGCTCAACCTTTACGTTTTGCCATTCCAAACATCTGGCAATAAAAACAACAACGTCTTTCTTCATGCCTGGCCAATAATATTGGCTCTTGACAACTGCAATAGTTTTCTGATATCCTGGTTGCCCAGCATAAGGCACATTATGCATTTCCCTCGGTATCATATTTTTCAATTCTTGAGAATTTGGTACATAAATTATTCCCCTGTATGTGAGAATTTCATCTTCATCTAGCTTGTATTCTTCAATTTTCTGCTGCAAATTACCTTGTTGTAATTTTTCCACTAAATCCTTGTATTGTAAAACTGATTTGGCAATCTCTATAATTCTGTGTTTCAAATTTGATTGATACATGCTAATGATTGTAGCATGCATTTCATGCACTCTTCTATTGATTGCATCGGCCACTTTGTTATGTTTCCCCTTGATATGCTTTATATCGAAGTCATATTCGCTTAGAAATTCTAACCATCTGCTTTGCCTAGCATTTAAAGTTGGATGATCAAATAAATATTTCAAACCATTGTGGTCTGTCCTCATCTCAAACCTTTTCCCCATGAGGTAGTGTCTCCATTTCCTCAAGACATGTACTATGGCTGCCAACTCCAAATCATGAGTGGCATAGTTTCTTTCATGCCCCTTTAACTTCATTGACTCATAACATATAAAAAACCCATTTTGAATGAGGACTCCACCAAGTCCCTCTTTACATGCATCTTTTCATACAATGAAGTCTTCATTTGGGTCTGCTATCCTTAATATTGGAGCACTTATTAATAATTGTTTCAAGTGTTGGAAACTCTTTTCACAATCCAATGTCCACTGAAACTTCACACCCTTTCTTTGCAATGAAGTGATTGGGTGTGAAATCTTTGAAAATCCTTCTATAAATCTCTTATAGTATCCTGTAAGGCCCATGAATGATCACACCTTTGTCACATTCTTTGGCACTGGCCATTCTCTAATGGATTCTATCTTCTCAGGGTCCACTCCTATCCCATCCTTTGAAATGATGTGCCCCAAATAGTGAATTTGATTCTGGTAAAATGAACACTTGTTCAATTTGGCATACAATTGATGCTCCCTTAATACTTGTAAAACCATCCTCAAATGATGTTCATGCTCTTCTTCTAACTTGGAATATATGAGAATGTCATCCAAAAATACAATGACAAACTTGTCTAAATATTCTCAGAAAACACCATTCAATAAGCACATGAAAACAACTGGTGCATTTGACAACCCAAATGGCACTACTGTGAACTCATAATGACCATACCCTGTTCTGAAATCAGTCTTGCTAATATCTTCCTCTTTAATTCTTACCTGATGGTATCCTAACCTGAGATCTATCTTTGAAAATCTCTTTGCATCCTTCAATTGATCAAAAAGATAATCAATATTTGGCAGAGGATACTTGTTCTTTACAGACACTTTATTCAATTGTCTGAAATCAATGCACAATCTTAATGTTCAATATTTCTTCTTCACAAACAAGACCGGGGCACCCCAAGGTGACACACTTAGGTGTATATACCCCTTCTTCGGAATCTCTTCAAGTTGCATTTACAACTCCTTTGACTCTAGTGTACTCATTTTGTAAGGTGTCTTTGACACTGGAGCTGCTCCGGGAATTAGATTTATAGAGAAATCAATGTCACTCCTTGGGGGTAGTCATGGTACCTCCTTGAAGACATCTTCAAAATCTTCTAGGACTGCATAATCTTCCAAATTTCAAACCTTATCTCTAGGTGTCTCCTCCAAATGAGCTACAATTATTTGACACCATTTTTTGTAACATTTCTTCAGTTGCAATGATGAAATCTCTCTGATGGCTACCACCCTGGGAATTCCCTGCACTTTCCTTAGTTTCCCTTCCTCATCCAAGCAAGTAAATTCTTTGTTATGGGAGTCTAGGATGGCATCTTGTTGGTCCAACCAATACATCCCAATTAGAGAATCATAGGAACCTAAAGGAAATATGTTCAAATATGCCTGGGTGTTCATCCCATTCATGTCAATAAGACATGACTTAACCATATCATTAACTTTGCTTTTGGCCCCTATATCCAACTGCACCAACCAAGATTTCCCATGCTTGCTTCTTGGCAAATGTAAACTTTCCACCACCTTAGGATCTATATAACTATGACAAGCTCCTGAATCAATCAAAATAGAAATGGTTTGGTTGTTGATCATACCTTCCACTTCAATCATATGTGACTGATATTCTTCCTACTTGTTGTCTAGGGCTCAATAGATCCTAGGTATCTTTCATCCCATGTCCTCCATTGTTTCATCTTGTTGTACATTATGAATAGTCCTCCCTTTTTCACCTCTGTGATGACAATCTCTAAACATGTGATCCCCTTTACAACCCAACATTGAATAGGTGGTTGCCTTGGCCTTTGACTTCCTATGTCCATTGTTCTGGGTTCCTTAGGAGTTTGTTGTCCCTATGGACTATTTCTGAAGAATGGTGGCTTAGACCCCTTCTTCCTTTGATCCATCTTGAATTTCGTTTTGTCTTCCCAAAAATTTTGGAATGTTGGCATTGATTTTTGTTGATCATATAGGCATTTAGCTCGTCTTATGGTCTCTTCCAATGTCTTAGAATCATCATATTGTATTTTTTCTTTGATGTGTTGCACCTACACAATCTGATCCCACCACATGGATGCTTTTCCTTTGAGTTGATAGATGGCAATTCTACCCTCTACATGAGAGGAATAATTATGCAATTGAAAATACTTTCTCATGCCCAACAACCATGTCTCTGCATCTTCATCCTTCTTGTGCTCATCTTCAAATGTAGGAGGTTTGATTTTTTTCATTTCTCCTCGCAATTCATCCACCCCAAACCACTCATACTTTCTTACAGGGGATGGACTTGATATTTTGTGTGATCTCTTATTGGAATTCCTCAGGGAGTGGTGGTGATGCCTGCTAACACTTCTTGTTTTTCTTTTCTCATCATGAGATTTGTGACTTTTCGATTTTCTCAAGCCACTCTCATTATCCAATTTATTTTCTATTTTGTTCAAGCTCTCCAATAACTTCATGTTGAATTCATCCTACTACTCTGTGGCTCTCATAATCCTTTAATTATCATCTTTATGGCTTTAAACATCCTTCTGTAAATTTTTAATGGTCTCTGCCATATTTATGTTTTCATCCCTTTCTTCACCATGTCCATTGGATTTTGTTCCTTCCATGCTCAAATGGACATCCATCACTTTGACTTCATCTTCCTGGATGTAATTTCCTAGTGCCTCTTCCATTACTCTGGACTCTAAACTGATCTTGATCTGATCTAGTTGTTGTTAACTCTACAAAATGTACAACCAACAAAACTTGTCAGACTGATTGTTTTAGCAATTTTTATGAAAAATATGAACCATTTTGGTTCAATAATTTATCATAATCCTTTCTTATGATTTCCTGAAACATTGAATTCCCAATCAATTTTATAGGTGAATAATTATATTCCACTATCCAAGACCTTTCCAACACTTGATCACATGCTCAATTCCGAGTCTTGAGAAGAAAGTTATGACTTCATGGAGCTAGTCAAGGTCTTATAATTTACCCTTCACTATTTCTGTTGTTCTTCCCCCTTCAAACAACTTCGCGCACACAAGTTTCAATCTGTGGTCCCATATTTTCCATGTTATACAACATCACATTTAAATCATTCTTCGTGCACTTTAAAACCACTACGTATCACTTCTTTGTGACCCTAATAACATGCGCACACTTTTGTGTCGCGCGCCAATAACTACCACGCGCAGTTTTGGTTCTTGCACTATTACCCGTTGTGCACAGTTTTTGTATCACACACTCATATTCCACATGAATTTATCTCTATGCATTGCACCATGCCAAAGTTCAATATTCCCCCACCACACATCAATACTCTGCGCACACCATACTAAACTATCATGCGACAACATATACCCATATTGCGTGTGTGCCAACCAAACTCCTCTACGCTCTACTGATACTACATACACCATGTGCGCCCTTATTGTGTGTGTGTGTACACTGTGCACACCTTCTTATGGGTGTGTATTCCACGCAATGCCAAATTTAGTGCACGCACCCGCACACCATATTCTTCCTCGCAGCTCCACAATTTACCGCTCGCACCTGTACACTAACATTTTCTGCTCCATCTGTCATGGCTTCACTGTAACTTCATATTCGACCAATTCCTGGTTCGAATTTTCTAGGACAAATATTAAATCAGTAATATCCCATCACTTGGCTGAATTTCTCCATTTTCCCATGAATCCACCCACAAAAATTAGGGATTTTCCCCATTTCCACTCAGTTGTTGTTACTTTTTGCCATGGATGCTCTACAACTGAAATTTGGCCACTTCAAATTAAATCCTCTTTGACATTTTTCTTCAAATCAACTTTCTTGTCCCATTTAGGCTCGGTGTTGAAAACTGAATCTCTGATACCAATTTGTAACATCCTCGGCCTCACCCCAACCAGGACATGCCACTCCTCACACACTTTACTTAGCTATGAAACCATCTTTGTAACATTCCTAGCCTTCAAAAGCCCAGGCCGTGCTACTCTTGAACACTCTTTCATGCTCAGATACCAATTTGTAACGTCCCCGACCATTCATGCTAGGCCACGCTACACCGGAGAACACATTCGTTCTTTGTGCGGAATGTACTATAACATACTTAGCATCCTAACTAAGTTATGTCTCATATAATTTTCTAACTACATGAAATTAAAACATATGCACACACAGAACTCTTGCGGAAGATTAATATATATAAAACATCAACAGACAAATACGCTATGTAAATGCATGAATTCACACTGAGATAACAATAAACATATAAATGCAGCATATACATGCAATACACATAAGAATACAGACAATTATAATCACACATAGGATAAACCCATAAAAATAACACGTGAATAACAATGTAACATGTAAAGTAATCACGCAATTGACACTTATCTTTGTGATAATATCACCAACTGCATGCAGAACTTCCACGAACCTCCTAGCCTTAGACTACACTATTCATCACTCTCAACAGTGAGTCACCCCTGAGATGGGACTAAACTCCACCCAGGTAAAGGGGTTCCTAACCAAGCTAAAGGATCATGAACAACAGGAAAGACTTTGTCTCAAGTGCTCACTCAACTAATAGCCTATAGTCCCTCATTCCCCACATGCTTGTCCCACCCAAGGAAGTGTGCCCCTTCTCTGCTCCATAGTCCCTCGGCTACCACACTTCCCTTCCAGGGCTTCAGTAAGAGGTTGGATAGGAAGTCTCAGATCCCTACAATTGTAGTTCAACACCTTTGGGAAATCAATCCCCAACAATTCTCTCACCCAGAGAATTGCTCATGGGCCTGACAACCTACCTCTTCAATATCCCACAGGCCTGACAACCATCTTCTTCAATCCCGCTTCTTCAATCTCTCTCCCAAGCTAACAGTTACCCAACAGAAGGCTCTGGATATGGGTTTAGGTAAAGTCATGAAGATACAAATGATAGTTCAATGGCTGCCAATACTCCTAGATGATTAACTATATATCTCATTGATGGATGAATCAAGGAAAAGATGATGGTCTGAATGATGGAGAATCCCTGAAATGAACTAAGTCCAAACTTGACATTTGTCATGTTGGAAGCTACTTTGGCCCACTTGGCCCCAACTTAGAACTTAGGATAACATAATTATCCATACTTTATGATTTAAGAAATTGTTTTTTTCAGATTTCTGTGGTGAATAGATTCGAGATTAATTGTCGGATAATCCACAGTCAGATTCGAAACGTCGATGACAAAAATGACACCAACTGTGGATTATCCGACAATTAATCTCGGATTTAAGGAATATTAATATAATATTCCTTAACTTAGCCCCTTCTCTTTCCCTAACTAGTGGAGTTTAGTCCCCCATCTCTTTTATCGTGGTCAGTCTATGCGTAGCAATGTATTTTATATTAAATATGAGATATGTACAAAGATAGGCACACTGGCCTTTAACATCTAGGCTCTTCAGCCTAATCAAAACATAAGCATCCTAGCTTATAATATTGACTCACCATCCTATGAAACATATCAGATACACAAGGCTCCCTGGCCTATACATCATGCACACTTAAGATGATGCATGTGGTATCCCAGAATGTGCACACTTCCTCATTTTACTACGCAATACATGCCCCCACTATGCCATGAAATGTGCATACCAAATTGATATCAAATCAGTTCACTAACTTATGTACATTTGTATTTATATTTGCAATTGGGTTCGGCCTTAGGGATATTATAGCTCCCCTTGGAAGCATGCCTCTGGGATCTCTCTCCAAGCATCTAACTCTCCATCCATGCATTTGACGAATCTCTCCCCCTTTAGAATAAATGGAAACGGTAATTTCTAGTCAGGGTTGCTCCCCCTAACTTCCTTGTCCTTGGGGTTTCTCCCTTGATTGAACTCCTCCTGAAACTACTCCCCCAAACTGAAATTTCATCTTTATGGTGCTTCCCTCTTGTAAATATAAGACATATAACAATAGCATTCAAAATTCATTTCGGGGTATAAAGTATGCCAAGTTTTTGACGAAGATACTTAAAGACTTCCCTTGGAAGAGATTTTGTAAAGATAATTGCAATCTGTTCTTTGGTGCCAACATACTCAACTCGAATGTTTTTCTCTACAACATGTTCCCATAGAAAATGATGCTTGAATGGAATGTGCTTCATCTTGGATTGCATCATTGGATTCTTTCAGATATTGATGGCACTTGTATTTTCACAATATATCGAATGGTCTCATCATACTCAACCTATATATCTGTCAAATTTTGTTTCATTCATATAACCTATGTAAAACATGTTGCTGCTGAAATATACTCTACTCCAGTTGTAGATAATCATATTGAGATCTATTTCTTTCTTATCCAATATACCAAAAACTCACCCAAGTAGAGAACTTATCCACTTGCACTTCTTCAGTCATCGATGTAACTTGCCCATTCTGCATCTGTGTAGGAAATAAGTGATAGATCCTTTCCTTTTAGATAAACTAATTCAAACTCTTTTGCACCCTTCAAATATCTGAATATCCTCTTTAATGCTAGAACATGTGATTCCTTTGGTGTTGCTTGAAATTGTGCCACACACCCAACTTCCTGCATTACATATGATCTGGATGTTGTCACATAAAGTAAGATTCCAATCATTGACCTATATTGCCTCTAATTTGTAACCTTTGAATCATCATCTTTACTTAGCTTACAACTGGTTTTCATAGGAGTATTGATTGGTTTGTATCTTCCATCCTAAACCTCTTTAGTGTTTCTCTGATATACTTGGTTTGAGAAATAAAAATTCCTTTGTTTCTTTGACATATTTGAAGACCCAGAAAGAAGGATAGTTCTTTAAGTAATTCCATTTCAAATTCATTTTTCATATCCTTTGAAAATGTCTGGTTGAACCTGTCATCATCACTTACAAAATTAACATCATCAACATAAACTTCAATTAAAAAAATATTATCTTGATTTACCTTGATGTAGAGTTTGTTGTCTGTGTTTCCTTTCCTAGACCCTTGTTGTTGTAGATATCTATCCAGTCTGGAATAAAATGCTCTGGGGGGGTATTTGAGACCATACAAAGCCTTCTTCAACCTGCAAACATAATCTTCATTCTCTAACAACTGAAATCCTTTTGGTTTCTCAATGGATACTTCTTCTTCTAGATCCCCATTCAAGAAGGCTGATTTTACATCCATCTGATACACTTTAATTTTCTTGGATCATGCATAAGAGAGGATCAATCTGATTGATTCCATTCTCGAAACTGGCAAAAATGTATCTTCAAATTCAATACCTTTAACCTAAGTGTATTCTTTACATACCAATCTAGATTTTTTCTTGGTAACCTATCCATATTCATTCAATTTGTTTCTAAAGACCCACTTTGTGTCGATCACATTCGTATTCCTTGGACGTGGAACCAATTCCCAAGTGTCATTCTTCTCTATCTAATCCAACTTTTCATCCATGAATTTTATCTAGAATTCATCCTTGTTGGCTTCTTCAAAGTTGTTTGGCTCAATCGAGGATAAGAGTGTTAGGTGCAGTTGTGTCAGTGAATGAATTATTCTTCTAGTCTCAACTCCTGCATATTTGTTCCTTATAATATCCTCTGATGGATGATTCTTTTGTATTATTTTTCTTGGTATCTTTGGAGGTACTTGAAGATCTTGTTGTTCTTTCTCTTCTACTTCTAACTGCTCTTCTTTCTCTTCCCCTTATGCTACTTATTCCTTCTTTTATTCTTCTTCGTGAGCCTGTTCCATTGACTCCTTTTCTTCTTCCTTTCTCTTTCATCCACCTATCTCATCAACCGTCGCATTTATGCTTTCCAAAACTTTTTTGAGACTTATATTGAAACATCTGTATGTTTTCCTTATGATTGAATACCTGACAAGTATTCCTTTTTCCACACGAGAGTTGAACTTTACCATTATGCCATCTTCTCTTTTGATGTAGCATTTTCCTCCAAAAACTCTGAAATGCTTCACATTCACTAGTCTTCCTTTCCATAGCTCGTAGGGAGTTTTATCACTATTTTTTCTGAGCATTACTCTATTTTGAATGTGGATTGTTGTATGCATTGCATGTGCCCAAAAGACATCTGTCAACTTGGAATCTGTTAACATTGTTCAATCCATTTCCTATATTATCATGTTCTTCCTTTCGACAACTCCATTCTGTTGAGGTGTCCTAGCAATGGAGAAATGCCTTTTTTATTCCATGCTTGTTGCAGAAATACATAAATTCCTTTGAAGTAAAATCTCCTCCATTATCGTATCTCAAACATTATATTTTTTAATCCGTTTCATTTTCAACCATTTCCTTGTATATATTGAAGTTATCAAAACCTTATGACTTCTTCCTGAGAAGCAAAAGTACATTCATCCTTGTATAATCATCAACCAATAAAATAAAATATTTCTCACCTGTTAAACCCTTTGTTCTAGTTGGTCCAACTAGATCAATATGCACAATTTCCAGTGGTCTTGTATTGGAGTATTCCTTTGATTTGAATCTGGTCTTTGTTTTATTTTCTTGTTGAACATGCTTGCATAAGGTGTTGGTTGGCTTCGTGATCTAGGGCATTTCTCTAACTGCTTCATTTTTTATGAATTTGTCTAGGTTTTCAAAGTTTATGTGACCCATCCTTTTGTGCCATAGCCAAAATTCATCTTCCTTACCTAGACAACACTTTTCATTTCCAATTTCACTTAATACATATAAATTTATTGAAGTTCTTACAGTTGTTGCAACCAATCTACCTGAACCTGATTTTCTTATCTCTCACTTCTATGAATCAAGCACAAGTTTGTGAACTTGGTCGGACATTTGACTTACACTTAGATGATTATGTTTCATATCTTCCACTAGTATAACATTTTTTTCCTTGTTATCCTTGTTTCCAATTCTTATTGTGCCTCTTCCAATGATTCTATCTAATTCATCGTTTCCAAAAGAGATTGATCCTTCTCTTTCCTTTCTCAAGGTTAGAAACCCATCCTCATCACCTGTCATGTTGTTTGTGCAGCCACTGTCAACACACCAACCTTGTTTCTTTTGTTTATGTTGTAGAGCGAGTACGCATTATTCATTGTTATACAGATTATGATTTCTTATCCATATTCTTTGCTAAGGTTCCTCTCTTTGTTTGTTTTTATTCTATTGTGATTCTCTAGAAGGAACTGTCATTCTACAATCCTTGGCCATGTGTCCAAAGTTGTTGCACTTGTAGAATTCCACTTCATTGCTCAAGGATTCAAACTTGTTGTAGTTTCTTCTATGTATTTCACTAGGCCTTCTTGGATAACCATTTTGTGCATGAATTTCATTGTTGTTTATGTTTCTTCTATTTTCTATGCAATTTCCATCTTTATGTCCAAAATTATTACATGCATAACATAAACCAAAGAAGATAGTTTGATACCTGGGAGTTGAATATCTTATGAAAGGAGTTACTCTTCTAAATCCTTCTTCTTCTTGAGGCCTGCTTGTTTCTTACTATTGTTGATTCTGAAATCTGAATCTTCTGGGTGGAGGAGTGTCCTTGTGATCTTCCTTGTAAAAATTTGTGTCTCCTCTGACTATCTCTACATAGGTTCTTGGATGTGTTTCTTGATCTATTGTTTTGGAGCTTGATCCCTTTTCTGTCTAATTGTATCCAAGTCCGGACATGTCACGATTTTCTCTCCGACTGTTAATAATGTTATCCAAAACTTTAGAGCTATTCTACATGTTTTTCTTTCGAAAATATTTACTCAATGTGACAATCTCTTCTTCCAAATTTCCAATGATCTTGTCTATTTCTTCTAACCGTTCCTTGAGTGCTTCTTCAATTCTTTTGTCTACTTCAACTTGAATTTTTAACTTAGTGATCATATGTTCTAGTTCTTCAAAGTTGGAACTTTGAGATTCCTCTTTTCTTTTTAGTTCTTCCTGTAGTGACTTGTTTTTCATCTTTTACATTTGTATAAATTCTATGGAAATCATTAATTATTCTTTGTACTCAAATTTTACCTCTTCATATTCTTCTTCAGTGATTTCTTCATCAAAGTATTCTATGTCCATGAATAGAACCCTTTTTGTCTCACTTCCACTACCTTCATCTTCGTCTAATGAGGTGCTATCTTCTTTTGTGCAAAATCATTCCTTGAATAATTTATTTTTGGCTTTCTTTCATTCTTACATTTGTTTGTTATTTGAATCATCTTCTTAATTTATTTTATTTTTCTTATCGGGACATTTGTTATCAAAATGACCAATACCATCACAATTAAAAAATCAATGGAATATTACCTCTATATTTTTCGTCGGTTCCCTTTTTCAGCCTTGTGACGAAGTTGGCTACTTCTTCATCATCTTATGAGATGTCACTGTTGTTTTGTTCTGACTTTTCCTATTGCTTTCCCTTTTTGTTTGAATTATTATATGCTTTGAATGTTGCTTCATTTGTAATTGGATTCTCCTGTTCAGTTCTCATTTCATATGATGTGAATCCATGTATTTCATCCATGCTTATTGAATCCATATATGTTTTTTTTTCTAGTGTTGAGATCTTCTAATCAAATCTCATCGAAAGAGATCTTAGTACTTTTTGAACAATTATTGATTCATCAACTTCTTCTCCCAATACTCTAACTGCATTCACTGTTTCATCAACTCACAAAAAGTAAGTTGCAATATTCTCATCATCCTTCATTCAAGTTGGTCAAATTGACCTTTGTAAGTTTGAATCTTTGCTTTGTTGACTTTTGCATATCCTTCATAAACATTATGAAGTTTGTCCAATATCTCCTTTGCGGAGCTGCAATGCATAACCTTGACATATAAAGAATCACCAAGACCATTCAGAAGAGCATTTTTGGCTTTTGAATTATTTAGACTGAGTTTCCTTCCATTTTGATTTGTTGGAGGAAGGACGGGTTCCTTATATCCATCTATAATTTATTTCCCAACCTCACATCCCTATGTTTGTACATATATTTTCATCCTTCTGCTCCACAATGCATATTTTTATCCATCAAATTGTGGTATTCCATTTGTATACATATTTCTTCTCTCCATGATCTACCTTGTATTGGTTAAGATGATTCTTGAAGGAACCTTCTCTTATACCAATTGTTGGATTACTGAGAGGGGGGGTGAATCAGTAATAGATATTTTTAATCCTTTTAACCAGAGTATGTAACTGTTATTTAACTTTATGATCAATATGTAATTATAATTCAACAAGTGTAGAGTAAATAAACCATGAAAAATGAACAATCATACACATACATAGTACACCAATATTTGTACATGGAAACCCAATGTGGGAGAAAACCATGGAATGATTTTTCTTATATGTCTTTAAGAATTACATTCATTGGAAGCACCAACTTCCTTTGTTCTCCATCTACAACTAGAAGGAGGCTCCATCACCCTATATCTTTAGGATAAAACCTGAGGGAAGATCCAACTCCCCAAATCTCTGGCTACAACTAGAATAAGGCTACAACCACCTATGTTCTTCGCGTATGACCGGAAAGTGACTACAACCACCTATCCTTTCCACATCTTTTTTCCCTAAAATATAAGTGTCAAATGATGAAACCACTAACATACTGTCACTATTATATAAACCACCGTAAACCAGTACCAAACTGTGCCAACAACCTATAACCAACTTCTGCCACTGACCTGTAACCAACCTGTACCTGTACTCAACCTGTACCAACAAAACCCAATAGGTACTTGACCTGTATATGTTTCATATCATGTATGTACACACCTTGTATAAACTACAACCTATGTATGTACATGGTCTGTCTATACTGCAGCTTGTGTACACCTTCAGAAAGCTAGGTTTTTCATCTTTTCTGAAAATTCAAACACTTTGTTGCATTTTTCATATCAACATGAAACTTGTCATTGTGTCTTATCTATAGTTGTGCCATGCGCATACATCATCTTATACATTCATTAACCAAGTGCATCTATGTCTCTCTAGTCATGTGCCCTACATGTGTGTACAATCATGAACACGTGTAATAATCCTCACATGGACTAGACATCAAACCCTTATTGATATGCAATCTCAAACTTCACAAACAAATTCACAACTTATTCACAACCAAAACTCCCTCAACCATGTACCAAGAAATACTAGCTATGTATCAACACTTGAACCAACAAGATGTACTAAAGAATAATACCAACATACCGGTGTTGTATTTTTGTAGAACTAGCTCATACTATATATTCCATACAACCAACAACCTCTCTAGGGAAAAACCTAAAACTCCCATAACCATATCTCATGGAGAAAATAACATCCAACTACACATAAGAATATGGTATACCTTTTGAATTTATAGATAGATTTTATGTACCTGATCATTGTAGACCTTCCTGGGAGATTACTTCCAGACTCTCATAATCTAGTATCTTCAACAATCAATATTTCATGGATTTTACAATTGTTTTTATGTTCCCTGTTATACTTCCAACCTGCATACGTACATTCCCTTCTCCACCGCATCCCACATACACCTCAAAAACTACGGTTTTTTCAGTATTTCTACAATTCTGAAATATTTGTCATCAACCCTTCATGCTACCTTAGACTTGTGTAACTTAAGATGTGTCAATGAGTACCTACAATAAACCTTACACAATAATAGATATTCAATGTGATCAATAGGTGCTAATAGGAGACCCTTTCTCTCTTATTTATACTCTCCAAGTAGTTTTCTCTAGGGGTTACCTACTAACCAACTTAAGCCAACTTCCTTCTTTTAGGGATAACCCACTTATAACCACTTGTCCACTTATAACCACTTTATCCACAAATACTAAACTCTCAAATTCTAGTTGAAACTAATATATTTTTAATTATGTTATTATTGCAGCAAATTAACCCATGATTAAATCCTAGTTTCACCCACTTTGACCAGTCGACTTCTTCTAGAAGTTTCTAGATTAATTTGACTTTTTTGACCTTCTAGGGGCTTCTAGATAACTCAATATGGTTCTCCAACTTCATAAGACCATAACTCTCTAACCATGAGGAGTTACATGATGTTCCACTTATCACCGGAAATGGCATGACATGTACTATACATCTAGAATAGTTGCACCTGCAAATATACTAATCATCATACCATTATACATCAAAAAAACATAAGTCCCTTAGCCATCATGTTGGGGATACCAAAATTTTCTACCGGACTTGCTGCAAGGGTTGACATCAATGAAAACCAACCCAATTAATCAATATCATATGTATGGGGGTTGTAGTGAAGAAAGCACAGATATTTGGGGGTCGTAGATGATAAGGTCACATATCTGTTGGTACCAGGTCTCGACAGTTTGAATGCAAGTTCTAAGGTCATCATTCTACAAGTTTATTTTAGCTACATAAGTTCTGGTATGGATATTAGTTTGTTTTGATGCTTATATTTTCTTCTGATGTTGTGAATTCTTGAGGCATTCTTCATGTGATGGTTGTGGTACATGGACATGGTATATGTTGGATGGTTGGTTAAGTGAGAAGAACTCTTATGTATGGTGCAATATTGATATGGTTCCTATAGTTTACATACTTGAGCTACTTGTACTTGATTGAGGGATATATACATTGTGTGGTGATGTATGCATGAGGGTAATTCATAGGTTGTTAGAGATGCTTCATTGATGACATGGTTCAGATATTCATATGGCTGATGGTATGGTATATGGCACAAGTTGTACATGGTTAATGCTTTGTTCATGATTCACTATTCATTGTTGATATATATTTTGATTCATGATTGATGCATGAGATAGTATGTGTTGTAACCTAGGTCTGCACCCCTTCCCCTCCTCTCTCATTTCTCTATGCCTTCATCAAATTTTTCCTCTTCTAGTTGGTGAATCCATTTCCCATTACTAAGTGACTTGGTTTTTTATCGTTTCTTTCTTGATTGAGTCTTCGTGCATTTTGTTCTTATGTATGTTTTCTTGAAGGATAATTACATGTTGTGGCTTGGGTTTGAAATACTTGTCATCATATATGCCACTAATTGAATATGTTTCAGCTCCACCAAGTCTTTTGTATGCGCAGGAGACATCCATGTCCAACAAGTCCTTTTTAAGCTCATTAATCTTCTACAAAAAAAGGTATTAAATCAAAGCAATCCATTTCTGGCTTAGAATTTAAACCAAACGGTCAGTTCAAATCTTCAATGGTGGATATCTAATAGTCGATGCAGATCAACGACTCTCGCGAATTTGAAATCTCAAACTCACGCGGGGTTTAATAGAATTGACTCTGCAACTTTGTCGTTCAAGCGTCTGAACTTGCCATTGTTTCAAATCTTCCGTACTCCTAAAGTGTTGGAGCCCCAAAGCCTCGAAGTGTCGGAGTGGGCCATCACTGCAATGTCACTTCACAATTTCGTTCATCCATGAGGTTTTGGTCCAAAGCGAGAAAATAGTCAAATTTTAGAAGTGTCGAAGTTCTGAAAACATGTGGCACTCATCAATCATGACACCTGGCACTCATTTTAGGTCATTGGGTTGCATCATTCACCCTTTTCCATATGAAACATGTCACTCTCTTCTTATGACACATTAATCGAAGTGACGTCATGTGGAGATGTCATTGTTTTCCCCATAAGCTTCAGTAGATATTAATTCGGGAGATTTCTATCAAGAACATGCGCAGTACCCTAAATATCGAAGTTCAAAACACCTGAAATACTTTAAGGATTAATGTATTAATATTGGGGTAATTAGTCTAATATAAGCACAGATTAGTGACTTCGTGAGATTAGCACTTTGGGAGCTTTCATTGCTTCACATCCCAAAACTCTCGAATCCCGAAGTATCAAAGCACAGGGCACTCATACTTCAAGACTAGTGGCACTCATCCATGGATACATGTGGCTTCCATCTAGCCCTGACGCATGTCACTCATTTATGGTCATTTGGGTCCCATCATCCACTCATTTTTTAGTGACACATGTCACTCACCTTATGTGACACATCAGCAGCCGGGACATCATATGACATCAAGCCACCATGTCACTTTATATCATTTTCACTTCAGGATATTTTCATGCTCTACACTCTGAAGCCCTTGAATTTCGAAGAGACGAACCACCGAAGTCCCGAAGTAATTAAGGTTAAAGGTAATATCGGGTTAATAAGTGATTAGTGTTGGTTAACAACTTCGGGGGTTCTATCCTCCAGAGGATATGCATCCTCTACACTATGAAACCTCTGAATGTTGAATTTTTGAAGTAGCTCACCCACATTTATTGCATATCTAAAAGTTTTAAAAAAAAGGGCACCAAACCAGGAACAGGGAATCTAGGCATCCATACTCCAAAAAAGTGCAACACGACTTGCTTTTGTCCTCAAAAAGATAAGTGGGGGAAAGACACGCCCACACTTCCAGTTGTCTCAATGTTGGAGTTACTTCACACACACCTAGGATTTATTTTCCCTAAGGTTTTTATTTGTTTATTATTCATAATTAGTCATTATTCAGTCTCCTATATTCTAGGAGAGAATATTCCACCTGGAGAATATTCTCTTTCAGTACACACTTCAGTTTGACTAGTTGAGTTGAGTTTAGATGTTACATTGGGATCATCACCATGCTAATTCAACCTTTCCTTGGTATCATCACCAAAGTGGAACATTACCCTTGATTCCTTGAGTTAACTCCTCACTACTTTATGTTCGGTCAGTTAACTGGAGACTAGTTGACTAGTTACCTCAACTAGGTGGCAATTCACTCCCATAATTGCCTGTGAGACTAGAATAGGTGGAATTTCACTCCCGTAACTGTTGGTGTGTGTCCATATCACTCTAGACCACCACTATGGTGACTTAAATTCAACTCAAGTCTAACTCATTGAGTTATACAGAGTATATCATGTGTAAATTATTCATTATTCACAACGGTTAATGAGAATTCTTGCCATTCTTTCTCTCCTTCTTCTTCTTTTTCCAATTCTCTCTGAAAATGTGTGTATCATTGTTTAGATAGATCTATTTTGTGTAGGTCAAAACATTTACATGGTATCAGATCCAACGGACTACTAAGCAAAAGCTACAATAAAATTGTTTGCAGGTACAAAATATTGAAGACAGCGGAAAGATGGAATTCCAAAAAGAATTCATTCTTACACCTTACAACTATTTTGCATGGAAGGAGAAAATAACCATACATATTCGATCCATAGGATTGTATAGGTTAACCATGAATACAGATACAAAGCCGACATCATCCATAGAAAAATCCAAGTACTTAAATCGCATGGATGAGGCACTCGGAACAAATTGCAGTCTTATTTCTCCCGATCTCCTTTTTCATATATCTTCCTGGAAGACTCCCAATGAAGCCTGAACCATCTTGGAAGGGCTCTTTGGAAAAAAGGATGATATGAGGGGACACGTGCTGGAGGTGGAGCTTCTCACATTGGATCCAAAAAGATTTGAGAATATCCAAGATTTCTTTACAAAATTCAAGGACTTACTGTCGCAACTCAAAGCTTGCGAGCTTGATAAATCAAAGGAGGAGAAACAAATGGTTCTTACCATTCTATCCAATATTGGACCTGAATTCTCTGTATTCGTATCCACATTCCATACTGTCAGATTCACCTTTGGAGCCACCTAGGAGATGCCTTCTCTTGAGGACTTTATTGAATCTTTGACACAAGAGAAAACAAAGCTCATCAACATGGGTGCAATCAAAGGCCCAAGGGCGCATGCACTCACTGTGCATGATGGTAGCCAAAAAAATAAAAAATCTAAATATAAAGATAAGAGGAAAGGTCATGCACATACGAAGAAGTAAGGGTACACAAAACCCTTCAACGATGCCTCTAGATCCAAAGGAGAAAAGGGAAGAAAAGGAGAGAAATCCACATATTGTCACAAAGGATTCCATTCAGAATCTACATGCATGAAAAAAAAAATAGATCTGATGCCTCAGATAATTCAATGAAACAAACTTGGAGATTGCATCCCCGAGGGTGCAAAGAAGAAGAAGCCAGAAGATCTGAATTCCAAGAAAGGCAATTCTAGCCATGCCTTGTGTTACACATCCAAAACACTCAACTGGATAAGTGTCGCACTTGTCTCTCACTTGTCACAAGTGTCGCAACTCCTGTAAAACTTGTCGCAAATGTCGCAAGTTGGTCATAAGAGTGTCGTAAATACTGTTGAATCCTGTTACCTCGATGACGACATCACAGAGGCACTTGGGACATCTCATTTACTCAATTTGAAGGAAGGAAACTGGTCTACTGAAGTCAAACATCTCTCAATACCTTAGAAGGCTTCATAATCAAGGTTTTGGAAGGGGAACGCTCC
>ML802132.1:114861-132556 GCA_009831015.1 Picea engelmannii | reverse complement strand
TCGGTTAAGAGGTACTTATGTTACTCTTCCTTCTCATGCATTAGGCTTAGATAGATTCGAAAGGAATTCAGTGTCCATGATAAGCACTTTTCTGTCTAGGGTTAAGGTCAAACCTTAGAGGTCGATCTACTTGTCCGCAGGCAAATTTTCCTACAACACCTTGATAGCAATCAACTCCTCTCCCGATGCTTAGATCATAGATTCATAAGAATCACATCACATGGTTGCCTCAGAAGCAGTCTATTCTTCTTTGGATGCATGCAAAGTTCCTCTGATTATGATGGGGGACAACTCTTATGTCAAAGTCACCGGCAAAGGAAGGATTGAACTCACCAATGGAAGCTTTGAGAACGTGATGCATGTTCCCAAGCTTTCTGTCAACCTTCTCTCCATGTATCAGATGATGAATTCCGACACCAGAAAGAAATTCATAATCACACCAAATTCCATGGACATATATGACATGCAAACCAACTCCAGGGTTGCTACCAGTGACGTAAATCATCAGTCTAGATTGTATACATTTTCTAAATTCATTGAACCTAATTCTCCTTTATGCTTACTCATGCTGATGAAAGTAGTAGGATATGGCACGAAAGGTTTGGACATTTGAATTTCAGATACATGCAACAGCTTAGAAAGGATAGATTAGTTGATGGTCTACTAGACATCCATTTCTCCAAGGGAGTATGTGAGGGATGTGTTCTCGAAAAACACCCTCAAGAGAAATTTGTCAAAGGAAAGTCTCAGTGAGCTTCCACACATTTAGATATGATCCACAGTGACCTCATGGGTCCTTTTCCACATCCATTGATCAAAAAAGAGAGGTTTGTTCTCATTTTTGTTGATGATTTCTCACATTTTACTTGGATCTACTTTCTCAGGCAAATATCTGAGGTAAAGGATAGATTAGTTGATGGTCTACCACACATCCATTTCTCCAAGGGAGTATGTTAGGGATGTGTTCTCGAAAAACACCCTCAAGAGAAATTCGTCAAAGGAAATTCTCAGTAAACTTCCACACATTTATATCTGATCCATAGTGACCTCATGGGTCCTTTTCCGCATCCATTAATCAGAAAAGAGAGGTTTTTTCTCATTTTTGTTGATGATTTCTCACATTTTACTTGGATCTACTTTCTCAGGCAAAAATCCGAGGTCTTTCAACACCTCAAATATTTCAAAGCTTTGGTTGAGACACAGTCCGGAAAGAAGATCAAAGTCCTCCGAACTGATAATGGGGGAGAGTATGCGAATCATGAGATTCATAATATTTTCCATGAGGTAGGGATTCAGTTGCAACATACAGTTCCCTACACTCCGCAGCAAAATAGAGTTGTCGAACGGAAAAACAGATCTCTAAAGGAGATGGAATCTTGCATGTTGCATGCAAATTCACTACCAAAGAGACTATGAGCCAAAGCACTTAACTGTGCAACATACATCCAAAATATATCTCCTCATAGATCTGTCAAGGATAAGACCCCCTACGAGGCTTGGAGCGGCCTCAAACAGGAAGTGACCCACTTTTGCATTTTTGGTTCTCATGCATGGGCCCAGATTCCATCTGAAAAGGGGAAGGCACTTGATTCACAGAGAAATGAGTGCATTTTTGTTGGATACCCCGATGGTGTGAAGGGATATCGACTTATTGATATTTCCTCATATCGACTCATCATTGAGTGTAGTGTCCAATTCAAGGAAAGTGTCTCTCATGTACCTCAGCAGTCGCATGCAGACAACTTCACTCTTCCACCTATCCGAGATAATGAGCATGCAGATGCTAACTCTTATTCAGACAAGAGTTTTGATTCAAAGGACTCAGATGATTCAGATTCAGAGTCAATACAGTCATATGTAGAGTCAGAGCATCCATATGCAGTTGCAGAGCCAGAGCAGAGGCCCAAGTGGGCACATACTACTCTTCAAGGTGAAGGGAATCTCGTAGGTGATCCATCCAATACTAGGAGGGCTCAATCTGATTTTGAGGAGCCTCCTATTGCAATCACCGCCACTAAACCATTTCCTTCCAAGCATCTTTTCTTGGTTCAGTCTTCAGATCCACAGTCTTATGGCGAGGTTGTTGAAAATCCCTTTTTGGAATCCGCCAAGCAGGAGTAGTACAACTCCCTCCTCGAGAACCAGACTTGGGATATGGTTCACCTTTATTCTGGGAGGAAACTTGTCAGATGCATATGGGTCTATAGGACTAAGAGCGCAACAAATGGACAGATCAGCAGATACAAATCCAATCTTGTCACCAAAGGCTTTCCACAGGTTCATGGTATTGACTATGATGAGACCTTCTCTCTAGTAGCGAATATGGATTCCATATGATTGCAACTTTCCATTGCGGCAACCAAGGGATGGGAAGTCCATTATATGGACATGAAGAATGCATTTCTTGATGGTGATCTCTCTGAGGATATCTACATGGATCAACCCCAGGGATTTATGTAGGACTCATCTTTTGTCTATTGACTGAAGAAGTCACTTTATGGCCTCAAGCAGGCTCCGAGGCCAAGTATGCATGACATCTCCTTGAGAGATTTCACATGACAGACTACAAGTTTGCTCTGACTCCTTTCCTATCAGGAACCAAACATGAGGATGGCGGGGAGACTCCACTGGTTGACAACACACTATACAGACATCTAGTGGGGAGCTTGTTGTATCTCACACACTCCATACCAGACCTCTCATATGCAGTTGGCGCAGTTTTCAGGTTCATGCAAGAACTGCATGAGCTACATTGGAAAGCTGCAAAGTGTATCCTTCGATACGTACAAGGCACCATCACCTTTGGGATTCATTATGCATCAAACTCTACATTAGATCTCATTGGTTTTACTGATTCTGACTGGGCTTGCGATAGCACTAATCGCAAGTCCACATCTAGTTACTCACTCAGTCTTGGTTCTGGGCCTATCTATTGGTCGAGCAAGAATAAAGCTGTCATTTCTCTATCTTCATCCGAGGCAGAGTACATAGGGGTAGTTAATATAACCATTCAGGCTATGTGGCTACAACATTTTCTCACTAAGTTGGGCATTCAGTTTCATCGGCCGATCATCATCTGGTGTGACAACCAGAGCACTCTGAAGTTCTGCAGAGATCCAGTTCAGAGGCAGCAGACGAAGCACATCAATATCCACATGCACTACATCTGGGACTTGGTACATGAGGGGATCATCGTCTTCCATTTCTTTCCTTCAGCAGAACAGACACCGGACATTTTCACCAAGACCTTCACTAGGCAGAAATTCCATTCTCTGCGAGGTCATCTTGGAGTGAAGGACACAGTTGCCTAGCAACTCTAGTTCTTCTTTTTTTACNGAGGTTTTCCCTCTTTCCTCACTTTATTTTCAGTGTATCTTTTGTACTTGGGTACCTAACATGGCCTCGCTGCCAGGACCCAATCTTTATTTTCACCATAGTGATGTTCAAGGGGGGTGTTGGAGTTACTTCACACACACCTAGGATTTCTTTTTCCTAAGGTTTTTATTTGTTTATTAGTCATAATTAGTCATTATCTAGTCTCCTATATTTTAGGAGAGAATATTCCACCTAGAGAATATTCTCTTTCAGTTCACTCTTCAGTTTGACTAGTTGAGTTGAGTTTAGATGTTGCATTGGGATCATCACCATGTTAATTCGACCTTGCCTTGGTATCATCACCAAAGTGGTGCATTAGCCTTGATTCCTTGATTTAACTCCTCACTAATTTATGTTCATTCAGTTAACTGAAGACTAGTTGACTAGTTAACTCAACTAGGTGGCAGTTCACTCTCGTAACTACCTGAGAGACTAGAATAGGTGGAAGTTCACTCCCGTAACTGCTGGTGTGTGTCTAGATCACTCTAGACCACCACTATGGTGACTTGGTTCACCTCAAGTCTAACTCATTGAGTTATACAAAGTATATCATGTGTAAATTATTCATTATTCACAATGGTTAATGAGAATTCTTTCCATTCTTTCTCTCCTTCTTCTTGTTTTTCCAATTCTCTCTGCAAATGTGTCTATCATTGTTTAGCTATATCTATTCTATGAAAGTCAACAAATTTACACTCAAGTGGCCTACAACAGTGCGTGTGCATGCCATGATTGATACAGAACTTAGTTTTGTCACTCTTGGTCATTTCTGTCAGATCTCAGTTCACTCCAACACATGCATCAATATGATATCATTGTGAGTAGAAGTTTTCAATTATTTAATTGCTAGACTCTTTTAGTTTAAGGAATAATAAGTGGTCTTCTATGTGTGATAAAAAACACTCCTTTTTGTTAAGTCAAGTTCAGATTATCCATTAGCGTACTCCATCATTGTGTTTTAGTTAAGTTAATAAGTGTTTTAACAACATATGTGGTATATTTAAGCCCCAGTTCCACACTCGTCGAGGGCCTCTGCATTTCCGATAAATATGCAGCTTTTGTATGTTTTGGGGGTTGATTTTTTTGGGAAAAGAGATCAATACAACAACTGGTTGGACCCATTTTGTTCATGGAATAAATCTCTCTACCTATTAAAGATATTATTGATGACATTGTGTTTGTTTCCAAATTCATATGTGTTTCTTATCTTGAATACAGTTTTGATTTATGCGAAGTACATTTCTTTTCCTTCAGCTACTGTATAAATTGTCTTTATTAATATGCAACCTGTGATAACAATTATGCTTTGATGAATATTTGTTTTTATTGCAACCTGTGGGAGTAATTGTGTTCTTGATACATGTTTAATGTCTTAAAATGATATTTTTAGTATTAAACTTCTTGCAGGAGATTATTCATTGAGTGGTTTGTTGTTTCCCTTTGTTTTTTACCTCTATTATCTCACTTGCCTATCATTAGTGTGCCACCAGCCAAGGAGGACCTTCATCCTTGTATTTTTTTTTTGACCCAACCATGCTCTTGTCTTGGTAAAACCAACCCTCTAACTAACCAAGAAAAAGAAAAAACAATCATTCCAAAAATTGAGGTGGCCTAGCTTTTCCCTTTAGTAGTCAGGTGAAAACTTTAGGACCAACATATTCTAGCATCACTTCCTAGGAATAGAGTAATGAAGTATCTTTCCCTGGGAGAATGACATTGAATAAATATGACCTTTGATGGTGAACAAGGATCAAACAGAGACAAACTTCCATCTTTCACCTGGCGACTCCACTGAGTAGAATTTATGAAAGAATTACTAGCGCCCAGAAAAGGACTCATCAGATACAAATATGAACACATCAAAGCCACCAAGGTTCATCCTAACACTTATAAGGACACAATATTCTTTGATCCATACAAGAAACTAATAAAATACACCATAGATCAGAGATATACCTCCCCCCTCAAGGGTAAAGTTGTTCCCAAAGAGTCTACTTCTCTTCTTCATCACAAGCTGCTTGAATTTGCTAGCCCTAAGAATCACAACTCCAAGGAACCTCAGACATATTCAAATCACGACTCTACTTCATCATCCAGTCCAACATCCATCCATGTAGCTCCCATAAATCTTCAGATTCCTATTCCCCAAGCCATGGCTGCTAACATGATGGATTTCATAATTGTTGTAGAATATGCACCCCTAGTTCTTCCTGTAGGATTACATGCACTCCCAACCACATATTACATGAAATATTTACCAATATATAATGGGGAAGGTGATTTCACTGTTGAGGAACATCTAGTAGCATTCTACAACTTTGCAGACAACTTTAACATTGACTATGCAGATGTGTGGATGAGGTTGTTTGTGCAAAGTCTAGATGGGAAGTAAGGAAATGGTTCTGGGGTATTCCTCCAGCCTCCATCGCAGATATTGAGGTTTTATATGAATATTTCATAAATAAATAGTGAGATAGGAGATATTATCTCTACTACATCACTGAGTTTGGGGCTCTAAAGAGAAACAATGGTGAATCTATTTCAGACTTCACCAAGAGATTCAATAAGATGTATGGCAGAATCCCAGATGAGATCAAACCAACTGAAGCCTCTGCCAAGATCACTTATGCAAATGCATTTGATTCAAAGTTTTCCCTTTTTTTGAGAGAGAGAAGATCCACCACCTTGTTGTCCATGCAAGAAACATCCATTGAGGTTGAATCCAATATCTTGGCATCAGATAGGTTAAAAACTAGATATGATAAAGACAGGAAAAAATAGAGAGAATATTCTCTTGCCTCCTCTAACTCAGCCACATCTGATCCCAAACTTAATGAAATGACCAAAACTTTGAAGGATTTGACATCTAAAATAGCTAAGCTGGAATGGGAATCTAAACAACCAATTAGGGATTTTCAAGGGGCTGGAAATAGAAATCCAAATCAGCTTAGAAGGCCTAATGAAGCCCCCGAGATAATGCAAAGAGAAAGGAGGAATGGTGATGATCAAAGGGTAGTGCCTCCTTTCCAAGACAATCAGATTGATGAGATATATGCAGACAATGATGTTGTAGATGATATTGTTGTTGTACTTTTCAATGAAATAGATTTGTATACCAGTCACTTAACACAGCAAGAATATGAGGTAGCACAACTGTCAAATCAATTTGATAATCAGATAGGGGAAGAGGGAGTTATTCAAGGCCAACCCTAGAAAAAGTATGATTTGAGGCCGAGAGCAGGAGCTCCCAAAGCCACAACCTATGATCAAAACAAATAGGTGGAAGTTCCTCCCAAGCCAGATCCAAGTAAAGGTATGTCATCTAAAGCTCAACAACTTCCCCCATCTAAACCTGTAGTCCCTGAAATAAAGGAAGTTGATAGGTCACTAGCCTCTTTCAGCCTAGAGCATGACTTAAGCAAGATCAAGATCCATGTGCCTTTGACATAACTGATGAAGAATGAACCTTTAAAAAAATCCATCATGAAAGTTATGAAGCTAACTACTTCCATTGTATCTTCTGATGTAATTAGTTTGCAGGATAAGAACCCAACCATTATTATGGGTCCACACATTGAGGATGGCTCCAATGCTTCTCCACCTTTCTATATATCTTTAAATTTCCATGATAATATCCTGCATAAATGTCTTATGGACTCAGGAGCCTCTCACAATGTTATGCCCAAAGTTGTTATGGAAGAACTAGGTTTGGAAATCATCAAACCCTACCAAGACCTGTACTCCTTTGATTTTAATAAAGTAAAATGTCTGGGAATGATAAAGGATATGGTGGTTTCTTTGGCACAATTACCAATGAAGAGTGTAGTGATGGACATTGCTGTGGCTGAAATTCCTCTGAATTTTGGTATGCTCTTATCCAGAACTTGGCCTAAGAAGGTTAGAGAATCATTACAAATTGACCTCACTTATGCCACCATTCAATTATCCTATATCGTCAATGACCATCATAACCCAAGCAATCTCCTAATTTATGTTGTTGAGGGTGAGATCAGCTCATCTGTTTTTCATTTAAACGATGATGAACCCAAAATATCAGTTATCCAATGCAAATATCAGCCACTGATAGATCAACAAAAAAAAGTATGGAGGATGTATCGCATGGCTCTTCAACAAAGGAAGGATCTGGGACATGTATACTCTTCATTTCCCCTTCAAAAGAGGTAATAAAACTCTCTTATAAGATGGAGTTTGAAACTACTAACAATATAGTTGAATATGAAGCTCTAGTGTTGGGATTGAGGACTGCCAAAGACATGGCCATTGACTGTTTAGTAGTTTTTGGTCGTTCTAAGTAAATCATCAATCAAGTTAAGAACATATATCAAGATAAACAATGGAGGCTCAAGCAATATAGAAATGAGGTATGGGACCTGATCCATAATTTATTTCTATCATTTAACATATCCTCCATCCCTAAAGAGCATAATCAAAAGGCGAATTTTGTAGCCATAGCTTCCAGCACTTTCAGACCTCCCATTGGTCCAAATATTAAATATTAGGTGGAAAACAAATATGGAACAACCATACCATACGATATAAAGCATTGACATGTCTTTAGTGATGATCTATAGCTGCAGATATTTCTACACATCATTGATGAATTCTCCAATATCTCAATTGAAAAATAAAGCCAAGAAGGTGGAAATAATGAATTAGAAAATCATCAAACATCTCATCTGCTAAAGATAGTAGTTGGCCATGATATTTTGGAGCTGAAAACCAATCACATTCCAAGAGGACTAGTGCCACTAGAAAGGTTGTTTGACAATAATGATGTTTCCAGAGGAGCTTCCATGAAGAATCAAGAAGAAGAGATAGCATATTGCAATATTGGGACCGCTGAGAATCCCAAGATCATGAATTTGTCCAAAGCATTAACTACGGAACAAAGGGACAGGTATGTCAGTCTCATCAAAAAGTTTTTTGATACTTTTGCATGGTCGTATGAGGATTTAAATACATTTGGCACTGACATAAACCAACACAAGATCCCTCTGAAGGCTATCTCCAAGTCATTCATATAGAAGATTCAAAATTTAATCCCATGTTTATGTCCATAATCAAGAAAGAGTTGAAACGAATGTTGGATGCAAGGATTATCGTACCATTGAGGTACTTAAACTAGGTGGCCAACTTGGTACCTGTGAAAAATAAAAGCAGGGAGATACACTTGTGTGTTGATTTCTGAAATCTCAACAAGTGTTCTCTAAAGGAAAATTACCCCCTCCCCAAGATGGATCATATTTTATAGAGGGCGGTAGGTGCCCACACGATTTCCTTGTTAGATGGATACTCATGTTATAACCGGATAGGGGTGTGTGAAGAGGACAAATAAAAAGCAACATTCACCACCCCATGGGGAACATTAATGTACGACAAGATGCCTTTTGCGCTGATGAACGTAGGGGCCACTTTGCAGAGGGCCATGGACATAGATTTCATGGTGGAAAAAAGAAAAATTTATAGTTATATATTTGGATGAAATCACCATTTTCTCCAAGTCCGATGATGAACATTTGCAGCATCTAGAGCAAGTTTTCCGGAAATGCAGGAGATACGGAATAACTCTGAATCCTAGGAAGTCCAACTTTTCCATGCCAGAAGGAAATATTTTGGGCCACATCATATCAGCAGGAGGTATAAAAATTGATATGAAGTGATTTTATGCCATTCAAAAGATCAAAATCCCCATAAATAAAAAGGTTATCCAGTCTTTCATTAGCAAGATAAACTTCCTAAGGCACTTTGTGCCAAATTTCTCCGAAATCCTGAAGCCTATCACTAACATGTTGAAGAAAGATGTTGTGATAAAATGGTCACTAGAGGAAAAAACAACATTACAAAGGATCAAGTAGGCTTTAGTTGAAGCCCCTGTATTAGCCAACACTGACTATGCAAAAGATTTCTTCATCTTCTCTTTCACTTCCAAGGAAACTATTGTTGTTGTACTATTGCAAAAAAATGGAGAAGGGAATGAACAACCCATATCCTTTTTTAGCAAATCCCTCCGAGATGTTGAGCTGAAGTATGATATATTAGAAAAGAAGGCTTATGCGCTGGTCAAATCACTCAAGGCCTTCACGGTATATGTGTTATAGTCTAGCATAACATCCCCTTTTCCTAGCAGTAGTGTCAAAGAGATTATGATCTAGCCGAATAGTGAGGGGAAAAGAGGGAAGTGGATTGTCAAAATATTGGAGTATGACCTACACACAAAAACCCACCAAGATGATCAAGGGACAAAGAATTTCCAAGTTGTTATTAGAATCAAACTTTAAGGTGCTAGAATTACATCAAATCTTCACCCAATCAAATGCACCCATCATAGAACCTGGAAACTATAGCATGCACATATTTGAAAATTACTGTTGATTATTTGGGTTGGTTGTCATTGATTCCAACCCTTGAAGAAAGTCTGGTAGAAAAAATGTTTGGGTAATGGACCCAAGTTTGTTTGATGGATAATGGTATTAGTTTTGATATATTTGCAGGTAAGAATATTCTAGATGGATAGTACATGTCATGCCATTTTAGGTGCTATGTGGAACATCACATAACTCCTCATAGTTAATGAGTTATGTCCATGTGAAGTTGGAGAACCCTCATGAGTCATCGAGAAGCCCCAGAAGTGGGTTAGCCCTAAAATAAGGAAAGTGGTTTAAGCTGGTTAGAAGGTAACCCCTTGAGGTAAAGTGAAGTGATGAGTGTACTATAACTCAAAGTGGATACAAAATAAATTATTTAAGTAATAAATTCAATGGAGAAATTACTAAGTGGACAAGTAGTTACAAATGGGTTAACCCTAAAATAAGGAAAGTGGGTTAAGATGGTTAAAAGGTAACCCCTTGAGAAAGCTACATGAAAGTATAAACAAGAGCCAAGGGTGTCTCATTTTTTCATCACACTTGAGCATATTGAATATCTATAAGTGACTGAGATAATCGAAGGATATCTAAGCCGAATTTCAGAGGGAAGGTGAAGTAAAGAAGGCCGGAATTTAAGGGAGGATAAATTCTTTTGATGGTGATTTTTAGGTATGTTATTTTCAGGTCATCTCACCATTTTTGAAATAACATTTTTTCTAGAATGATTCAGACCGTGAAATTGGGAGGCCATTGAGGAAACATATCCAAGTAGTTTTATTGAAAAATTCATCTTGTGGGTGGTTTTATTTTTGGAGTTACATGCCGTGGAAAATAGGGTTTGTGGCTAGTCCTGAAACTAGTCTAAAACGGGTGTTTCAGGTAAATATGTCATAAATTCTTTATAACATATCTAAATTCAAAAAGAACAAATGTATTGGTTATAGTACAATATGTAGTATTTTATGTACAATTTTCAAATCCATACAACAAATATTCTATGCAGGGTATGCTCTATAGGTTTGCTCTCTAGAATAAGCCAAAATTCAACAAGGTGTGCCATTTTTTCTATAACCCCTTTTATGAGAGGTTCCAAGTAGTGGAATCTAGAGGAATTGCATAAAAGACACCGAAGAACATTGTGTACCATTTTCAGATATTTATTCATTACAAGTGCATAGTTATGATTATTGCAAGTTAGGGTTTTTGACTAATCCAAAATTAGTCATGTCAGACTAAAGTAAAGTTTGATAAAAGTGATAGTCTCTTGTTGTTAAAGTTAAGGAAGGTTTGCAGGTATGTGATCATATACACCAAGTCTATTACAGAGTTACAAATTAGATTTAGATGATTAAATTGATGAGGGATTTTGGTTGAGGTACATGTTGGGTACATGGTTGAGACAAGTAGTTGATGGGTTGGCACATACATGAGGTGGTAGTTGATGATGTTGGTACATTTTAATGAGTCATAGTTTATGTGTATTTGATACATGATTGGTACATACTTGGTACATGATTGGAGGCACTTGTTAGTAGTATTGTTGACACATGGTTTATGGATGATGTAACATACTTGTCTTGGTATATTATTAGAAGCACATATTGATATTGGTGGTGATTATGAGTTCTTTTGTTATGCTTGGATGATGCACATATTTGAGAGTTGTCTTGGAAATTGATCTTGGTGAGTAGATCTGATTTGGTTGATAAGATTGATGAGACAGGTTGTTGTCATAGGTTGTTTGGATAGGTTGTTGTGACATGTTATTTGTACAGGTTTGGTGCATGGTTGATCCACTTGTTCATGGTACAGGTTGAGGTACATGTTAGGGCATGGTTGATGCACTTGTTTATGGTACAGGTTGGTGCATGGTTGATGCATTTTTTTATGGTACAAGTTGATTACAGGTTGAGGTACAGGTTGATGCATGGTTTATGCATGGTTCAGGTTATTGTTACAGGTTGTTTGGTGTAGATTGATTGGTACAGGTTTAGAGCAGTATATCTCACAGTGATAGTGTGACATTGGTTCCATCATTCTACTTCTATGTCATGGAGGTTGAACGGGGAAAGGACAGGTGGTTGTATCCACCTTTTGGTTGTATTCGGAGAACATAGGGGGTTGTAGACTCCTTCTGGTTGTAGCCAGAGAATTGGGGAGTTGGAGCTTCCCTCAGGTTGTAGCCTAAAAAACTAGGGGGTTGGAGCCTCCTTCTAGTTGCAGATGAAAAACAAAGGAAGTTGGTTCTTCCAATGATTGTAATTCTTAAATACATATAAGAAAAAAAATTCCACAGTTTTTCTCCCGCTTTGGGTTTCTACATAAAAATATTTGTGTGCTATGTATGTGTATGATTACTCATTTGTTCATTGTTTATTTACTTTGCAACTATTGGATGATAATTCTACATCGATATAACACTTGCATTTTGTGGTTAAAAATGATTGTATTGGTCTATTATTGATTCACCCCCCTCTCAGTAATCCAACAATTGGTATCAGAGTCGGTTCCTTCAGGAAATAATTTAACCACTGGAAGGAGATCTGGATTATTCTGAGAATGGAGTACCAATGTTTAATGATCATAATGGTTTAAAGTATGAGATGTGGAGCAGAAGGATGAAAGTATATTTACAGGCACAAGGGAATTATATTTGGCTATTAGTTGTTACAGGATATGATAGTTCAAAAAGGGAAAAGACTATATCCACGAAGGAATTGAAGAAGAATAACAAAATAGCAATGGATTCCATCTAGGAAGGATTACCTAATCTGGTAAGAGAAAAGGTTGGCAAATGTTCATCGGCCAAAGAACTTTGGGATAAGTTACATGACATATATTGTACACCCATTGCAGATTCAGAAAATTCCAAAGAAGATGCATATACAGATCAAGAAGAATTATGTTCACCATGTCAAACAGATTCAGAAGATGAAGAGTACATAATCACCGGAGGTATGTTGTTTTTCTTTAATTGTGAAAAACACAAACATCTTGAAATAGAATTCCATGAAGGAAATGAGACAGAAAAAATAATTGAAAAGGAAGACAATTATGAAGCAAAACTGATTAGTGCTTTAGATGAACTAAGAGAATAAAATAAGTCACTCAAGAAAGAATTTATGAAACAAAAGGAAAGTGTTCACATTTTTTAAGAAGCCCAACAGGTCATCGAGAACGTAAGAACTCAGCTAGAAGAAGCCAGAAAGATTGAAGAAAATCTTGAGTATGAAAAGTAGTATTTATAAGCCAACATAGAAGCACAGAAGGAAGAAGCAGAAATGAGAGAGAAGATACTAAAAGATCATCTTAAGGAAAAAAACTAACGATCTAAACTAGCTTGAGGTAGAGTTTTGTCAAGAAGAGAAAGGACTTGAAGAAGAAATAATCACATTAAAAATTCATCTTGGAGAAGCGAAAAGAACAAAAGAAGTCATGAAGTCTCAAATAATGAAGAAAGAAGAAGAGGTTGAGAAGCTTGAAGAAGAACTTATCACATTAAGAAGTAAAATCGTCAATCTCAACAAGAACATTGAAGAGACAGAAACATCCACATAAGTTATATATAATGAAGAGAAACACTCTATGTTGCTAGAAAAGAAGAATGAATACATTCTAAGAGTTGTGCAGAAGTACTCAAAGGAAAGAATCATGGTCAACTAGAATCTAAGAAAACTATTGAAGATACATCTTCAAGAAGACCATCCATGTTCAAGCCACAAAGAAGCTTCAATCATGATCATGATCAGTCAAGGAAGAAATTCAGAAGGACTACACCACAAAGAAGACCATTCACTCCCAGGTATGCAAATTTATTTTATGGTCATTGTTTTTATTGTACTAATTTTGGACATAAGGTTGTAGATTGTAGGGATTATAAAAGAAATGTTCAAGCAATAAGTGCCTATGTGGCCCCACATAACATTGAATGTTACAAATGTCATAACTATGGACACATATCTAATGATTGTAGAAGCATGATAGATACTTCAATGAAAGAGAACATTGATATCATATATAAGAAAGTATGGATAAGAAAATGGGAAGAACATGTGAACAAAGACCAGGTACTAGATATTGCAAGATTGACAATAAAAGGAGATGAAGAAAATTCTACATAGAAAAAGAAAGATCTCAGATACAGAAAGGTTTGGAGAATAACTGAAAGAAACGAAGGACAGGTAAATAAGGAACAAGTTCAAGAGATTTCACTTTCAGGCATTGTAGTGAAATATGAGTCCAAAGACAAAAAGAAAGAAGTCATAGGTCAAAGAGATGATGAATCTACCAATGAAGATGATGATGAATACACATCAGAGTAGGATTTGTTTTTATCCATCCGGCTTAGAGACTCCCTAGTAATATGAATATTAGACAGGGGGGGTCTATGCGATAGTTGTGACAGACCAAAGAACCATCCTTTGAGCAGCTTGCAGAGTTTGAGATGACAGATCTAGAGCAGTCAATTAGTAGAAGTGCAGTTTGATAGATTAATCAAGACTTCATGATAGTATACTGATAAATGGGTCAACATTATGGACAGTTGTGCAAGTAGAGTCTTGGACAGTATGGACAGATATGGATTTGTAAGAACACTTAGCAGGTTTGGATAGATATATGATAGTGGACAAGAGCATGGATTCATAGATTGTTTCAGAGACAAAGGAACATTATCATAATGGATTATAATTACACAGGAAATGGATCGAACAATGATAATGGATTCCAAATTGACATATATTTTTTGGACACATGCAATGCATACAATAGTTCACATTCAAAATAGAGTACTTTTCATAAACAACAATGACAAAACTCCCTACGAACTATGGAAAGGAAGCACAGACAACAACCTCTACATCAAGAAATTTGCAAAGGATATGCAGAATGAATTTGAAATGTCATTACTTGGAGAACTGTGCTTCTTTTTAGGTCTTCATATATGTCAAATAAACAAAGTAATTTTTATTTCTCAAACTAAGTATATCATAGAAATGATAAAGAGGTTTGGAATGCAAGATTGCAAACTAGTTACCACTCCTATGCAAACTAGTTGCAAGTTGAGAAAAGATGACGATTCAAAGTCTACAGACCAAAGGTAATACAGGTCAATGATTGATAGTTTACTATATGTGACAACATCCAAACCATATGTAATGGAGGCAGTTGGACAGGTGGCACAATTTCAAGCTGCACCAAAGGAATCACTTGTATTAGCAATAAAGAGGATTTTCAGATATCTCAAAGGAAAAAAAGAGTTTGGATTATGGTATCCAAAAGGAAATGATCTATCACTTATTGCCTACATAGATGCAGATTGGGCAGGTTGCATTGATGACCGAAAAAGAAACAATAGAGAAGCGTTCTACTTGGGTGAGTGCTTAGTATCTTGGCAAAGCAAGAAACAATCATCAGTATCTTTATATAAAACCAAAGAAGAGTATATTGCAAGAGCATGATGTTGTACTCCGACTCTATGGATGAAACAAAATTTGAAAGATATACAGGTTGAGAATGATGAGCCCATTCCAATCTATTATGATAATACAAGCGCCATCAGTATCTTAAAGAACCTGGTGATGCACTCCAAGATGAAGCACATTCCAATAAAGTATCACTTTCTACAGGAATAGATTGCAGAGAACAACATCAGAGTTGAGTATGTGGGAACAAAAGAAAAAGTTGTAGACATATTTACAAAACCCCTTCCATGGGAATCCTTTGAGTATGTTCTCCAGAGACTCAAAGTAATTTCTACTCCAAAATGAATGTTTTTGAATGATTATCTTATATTTCTTATATTTACATGAGGAAGCACCATAGAGAGGACAGTTCAGGTTGGGATATCAGTTTCAGGAAAATTTCAGTCAGGGGGGAGTATCCCCAAGGAAATTTCAATTAGGGGGAGCAGCCCTGGATGGAAAGATACATTTTCCATTGATAACAAAGGGGGAGAGATTTATCAGATGCAGAGCATAGAGGCATGGTTCTTATTGATACTGAGAGGGGGGTGAATCAGTGTCAAGTACAATTTAAAACTTTGTTCAACTTATACTTAAACCTTTCAAATATATCCAATGAACAATGAACAATAGTATAAGATTTACACCAATACACCACAATACACCATGCACAATATATGAGAAATAATAAATAGTTATTTTTCAAGGGAAGTAATGACTTCCAAAGGTAGCTACAACTTCCAAATGTAAAGGGAGGGAAAACCTCCAAGAGGAAGCTATAATCCTCCAATATCAAGAGAGAGTTGAACTCTCCATCATTGCCCCTTCCTTCCACCCAAGAATATATGAGAGATAATAAAACTTTACATTAAATCATTACCATCAACCAATCATCACATAGAACCTGATAATGCTTCCTGAGACTTCTTCAATTTCTACAATTCTTCAATTCTTGGAGTAATATGATCCTATATATAATATTATTCAATGTATTCTCTAAAACTCCTCCAAGTTTCACTCCTTTAATCCTCCCCAAAAAGAAGTTATAGAAAGAATGGTAGAATTTATTCAATTCTGGTCTATTCAGGAGACTGAACTTGTACAGAATGCCTCGTGCTCAATATTTAACATCCGATTTTCAAAATTGCACGAAAGAAACTAAAGTCTGTACTCTTTCCAATGAAAATTTTCCCACATCATTTGGATTCTCAATGAAGAATTTATGACTGTTTTACCCGGAACACCTATTTATTGACTAACTTTAGGACTGGTCATAAATCTTATCTTCCACAGAGTGTATCTCCATAATTATAGCAAATCAAGAGATGAAATTTTTACCAAAGGTACCTTGATATGTCTTCTCAATAAAATAGCTATTTCACCATCTGAATAATTCTAGAAAAATGTTATAGAAAAAATGGTCAGATGACCTGAAAATAACATACCTTAGAACACATCACCAAAAGACTTCATCCTCCCTTGAAATCCGACATTCTTTTCTTCTTATTTCCTCTGAAATTTGACTTGTATCAAAATGAATGTATAATGATGTTTATTTATACCATTTATGTCACTTCATTTTAACATTCGAGCCGACCTGACACTTTCTTATTTTGTAATTCTTTTCTTTAATTATCTTTAGGGCCTACATGTACTTCCTGTTAAGAACCAAACATCAATATAGCATATAAAAACCTCAGGAAAAGTACTCAACGCTTTGAAAAAGAGATAATTTTAGATAATAAGCCTCTTCGAGGGGGCAACCTCCTTTTACCCCACTTAAATGTTCAAGTACAAGATGATTCAAAATGAAAATGTCTCCTTGGTATATATAGGAGACTAGGACGTATAATTACAAATAATGGCCTAAAGCCGACATAATTAAAATAACATTACTAATCTAAATTACAACTAATGGCCTAAAGCCGACATAAATAAAATAGCATTACTAATCTAATATGACCCAATTAAGGGGTATTGAGCCAATATTAGGGCTTAACATGCCCTTCCCCTTGAGACAAGTGTTGTCCACAACGCTTGAGTAACTATGGATGCTTCTGTATAAAAGACTCATCTTCCCAAGTGGAATCTTCAGCCAGTAGTTTCCTCCATTTAATGAGACAATCTGAAATGGATCTATTCCTCAGTTGGTGAATTCTTGTGTCAGTGATGGCTCAGGCTCCAATATGATTTTTCCTTTCTCGTCAAGTTCTAGCAATATAGTTTGAACTGGTATCTTGTCACCTATAAACTTCTTTAAGCATGAAACATGGAAAACTAGGTGTACTCATGAAGATGCAGGCAACTCCAATTTGTATGCCATAGTATAAATCTTTTGCAACACCTTATAAGGGCCATAGTACTTTGGTGATAATTTATTATCCTTCTTGGCTTGCTTGAGGGACATCTGTTTGTATGGTTGTAGTCTTAAAAATACCCAATCCCCTACTTCAAAACTTCTTTTACTACGAT
>ML802132.1:85322-95509 GCA_009831015.1 Picea engelmannii | reverse complement strand
GTAAAATAGTGAATAAATACAAAAACCCACTTTTAATATGGTAAAAAGTAAATAAAACAAATTTTACTATTCATTTTTACCATATGTTTTACCCATTTACCATTGTAGTGCAAAAAACTTCCATTTTACCTCCGATCTTCACCGTCGATTTCCGGGAGCTTCGGGGCACCATTCCATGAACCGTCTGGATCAGATTGGTAAGTTCTCAATTCTCTAGCCTTTCATGGTTTAATTTTATGATTTTAATGGCTAAAATTCAAGTTTCAAGTGAGTTTTTGAAAGCCTACACGTGAATGAGGATTCCCGTAGGCTGCCCATACGGGGCCTGCGAGAAGTCTTCATTCCCACAGGTGGGCTTAAGCTACAGTGCAAGAAGTCCGCACTGTGCGTTATAAGTCACTTGCGAACAGCGCAGTGCCCAAAATTTTTTATAATATTTAGCCAATCAAACCAATTTTTCTCATGTTTCAAATCATTAACTATCTTCCCATGGTTGCCATGCAGGTTAATAACTATCACAATGGTGCTCAAATGGAGAGAAAGGGAAAACGAAGATGATAATTCTACCGCCGAAAATCACTCTCAAACCATTGCCTCTTTAAGAGATTGTGGTCTCCTAAAGTATTTTCGTATACCGGGCATGAGAGCCCAGGTTTGATTGTTGGAACATTTAGTCTGGATGTGGGATCCGAATTAGCAGGTCTTTAATGTCGGTGCCCACACATTGACGATTGATATTGAGGATATCTATTTCCTGATTGGGTTGTCAAGATGGGGTTCTCATGTCAGTTTGACTGGTAGCCGCAGGGGTGGCATGAAAATGAGTGAGTATTGCCAAGAGTATTGCATGCCAGAGGCTGAAAGACAAAAGGGAAAAGTGGCCATTTGGGGAGTGACTGATATCACTCTCCGTACCATTCTCTTTACTATAGCTCGGATGGCAGGAAGTGTTGCCCCACATATGGATCTACAGAGCTAATTTTAGTATGCCCTCGAGTGTGTCAAGCCCGGGGTCTTCAACTGGGCTGACGCAGTGTTACGCAGTCTCAAGAAACAACTGACAAAAAGTAGGCGTGGAGATCTAAAGCAGTTTGGTTATGGATCGTTGCTGGTGTCATTCTTCTGTGAGAGGGTCCCAGTGTATAGGCTTCAGGCTGATTGGCACTTTCCAGGTCCCAGGGATCCTTGGATGCTACGATGGTGCCAACTCATGGCTAGGCACGTGACAGGACCTATCGTCAGGTATGACGATCGTTTCTTCGACTGGCTCCAAGGCCAGGTCTTGATGATTGAGGATTATGCGTATGCTGGCTTGGACTTTCGCGGTGATCCTGAGCTTGCCCTTCTTGAAGGCGCACAGTGGGGAGATATTGGTAAGAAGTACACCAAATTTTTAACTTTTTAGATGTTTTTGTATTTTCATCATATTAAATGTTTTTGGTTTTTATAGAATCATCCAAAGACTAACACCAAAAATTTGTTGATAACATAGATGTTGGGGCATATAGACCAGCTGGTAGTTCTCCTGTTCACCGCCGAGGAGAAGCAGTAGTTCCACTCCCCCAGTATGCTGAGGACTATCTTACAGTGGAGAAAAACTTAGAGGGCTTGATGGTCGATGTTCCAGATATGCCTCTGGAGGAGATCCCACGACATGATCACCGTCACATCGTGGGAGTCTCTGCCTCTATGGGTCGTTTGCTCCGCAGAGTAGCCAGGACCTTAGCATGCTATCATGAACATCATTAGTGATGTCACTTTGTAGAAGCCAGGAGCTTCATTTTTTGATATTTTGGTCTTCAAACACATTTTGTAAAAACAAACTTTGACTGTTATATATATATACATGGGTTCTACCGGCTTACTTTACAATTGTGTACATTTTAATGTGTTTGATTTTATAAATGATTTAAATGCCCGTCTAATACATAATTAGCTAAAGCGTCTGTCAATGTATTAAGACTTCTCAAAATGTGTTGATATTCTATGTAATCAAAATGTCTTTCCAAGAGGCGAATCCGCAAATATATCCTTAATAGAGTAGGACTTCGAATAGAATATACATTACTGAGCTGTAGTACTACCAACTGCGAGTGAAGTTGAACAACCAAATAATGAATTCTGAGAGAGATAACATCAACCAATAATTCAACCACGGTGCTATACTCTGCAATATTGTTGGTTTCTCGGGCAAGACATATACCTCGTAGAGATATGAGTTCATTTGTCGGGGCATAGATTGCCCAAGCAGCGGAAGCTAGGTTCTGAGTACTACGACTAGCACCGTCGGAGAAGACAATATAAGGTAGTGAATACTCCGACATATGGCAATCAAACACAACGTCACGTAAGGGTAAAGACCAGATAACGTCAAAGGAAAAACTAAAGTAACACACACACTCAGTATGATACATAAAAATACAGTACTCATGCATAAATGACTCATGCGTAGTACTTCTTCAAGTACAACCCATTCCTGGGTTCACTCAAAGGCACACCATCATAGTCCACTAGCTCATATGCTATTTTTTCCAAAACTTTGCTAACAATATAAGGCCCACGCCACATTGGTTCGAATTTCCCAGCTCCTAAGACATCTTTATCTTGTTCATATAGAAGAACAATATCTCCTTCAGAGAAGACACGAGGTTTGACATGCTTGTCATATTGTGCCTTAACACGTCTCTTCTGGGCTTCTATTACAAGAGTACCATCACGGAGAGTCTTGTCTAATCGCATCAAATACAACAGACATTCCTCTTCGGCAGAAGTATTAGGTAAGAGTTCTACAGGTAGCTTCAAAGACGGTATCTCTCATTCTATTGGTAGAATGGCTTCCATGCCATAAACTAAACGAAAAGGCATGAATCCTATGGCAGACTTAACAGATGTCTGATATGCCCACAATGCCAAAAATAACATTGTGTGCCAGCTGGTTTTATGGATTCCTATCATCCGTCGAATCATAGTGATAAGAACTTTATTGATGGCTTCGACCTGGCCATTAGCCTGTGGATAATAGGGTGTTGAGCTATCATGACGAAGACCCAACTTCTCTGCAAGTTCAGACATCATGCTATTTCTAAAATGACTACCGTGATCGGTAACGATAGCCTGAGGAACACCAAAACGAGTGATGATATGGTTAAAAAGGAATAAGGATGCAGTCTTCCCAGTATTATCGAATGTCGGCATTGCCTCGGCCCACTTTGTGAAATAATCAACAGCTACAATAATGTAACCATGCCCCCCGGCCGAGTGAGGGTGACATGTCACGAAATCAATGCCCCATTTAGCAAAAGGACCTACTGAGACTACAGGATGAAGGGGAGAAGGATTCGATTGAATCTTCTGATTATAGGTTTGGCAGGCGTGACACTTATGAACAATAGTAATGCAGTCAGTGAATAGGGAAGGCCAAAAGTAACCTACACGTAAGATCTTCTGGGCAGTAGCATACCCAGACATATGACCACCACATGCTCCTGAATGGCAGTCATTCAAAGCTTTCTCAGCTTCGTCAAAAGTCAAACAATGTCGAAAGACAGAGTCAATGCCTCGACGATAAAGAGTATCACCGAGGATAATATAATGACGTGCTTGGTAACGGACACGACGTCGTTCATTACTGGACAAATTAGGCTAGAAAGTTTGAGTTTGGAGATATATAATGATATCTCCGTACCAAATATTGTCAGTACTAATAAGGAAAAGTGACTCGTCAGGTAACGAATCAACTGCTACCTTTTCCGTGGCAGTGTGGGGAAAATCACAAATTAACTCAGCGAAAACTAGGGATTTCTTCGACATGGCGCGATCGAATTCCAAATCGAACTCCTGGAGAATAACAATCCACTTGGAGTACTTTCCTCCCAGCAATTGACGGGTCAATATGTGTTGCATGGGGTTACAGTGTGAAATCACTGTAGTCTTCCTGGAGAGAATATAATGATGGAAACGTTGGACTGCTTGGACAGCAGCCAAGGCCAACTTCTCAACATGTTGGTACTTGATTTTTGTGGATGATAAAATTCTACTCAAGTAATAGATAACATGTTCATCGTGGTTATCATCCTCTTGAACGAGGACCATGCCGATAGTATACTCAGACGCAGCTAGATAAAGAAAGTAATCTCGACTATAATCCGGAGGAAAAAGGAGAGGAGCTTTGGTAAGGGATAACTTTAACGTTTCAAAAGCGTTATTAGTAATTTTATCCCAAACAAACTCTGAACCTTTCTTTAGAAGACGGGTGAAACATCAAGTAATCTCGGCATAATTCAGGATGAAACGACGAAGAAAGTTTTCTTTCCCCTGCAAACTTTGTAACTGACACAAAGAAGAAGGAGGAGGGAGGTTAAGAATCGCCTCGACCTTGATAGGATCTACCCTAATCCCATGGCATGAAACAATGAAACCGAGGAGACGGTCGGATTCTACGCAAAAGACACATTTATGAGGATTCAAGCGAATGCGATAGAATCGACAATGAACAAAAATTGCTTGGAGATGAGTAGGGTGATCAACTCGACGTAAAGAGTGAGCCAGCAAATCATCCAAATACGGTTGAACAATATGCTTGATATAGTGAAAGGCGTAAGACATAGCACGTTGGAACGTAGCACCTGTGTTCTTCAGACCGAAAGGAAGTTTTCTGTAGGCGAAAGTACCCCAAGGACAAATAAAATATGTTTTGTGTTGGTCCTCAGGAGCGATATTGATTTGATTATAGCCGAAAAATCCATCCATGAGGGAAAAGATTTCACTGCCGACACATTCATCGACAATTTGGTCAACGAAAGGGGTTGGAAAATTGTCCTTTGGACAAGCTTTGTTGATATCTCGATAATCAACACAAACGCGTATACTACCACCCTTTTTATCAATCGGTACGGGGTTGGAAACCCATTCTGTCAATGCCACGGGGTAAATAAAACCGGCTTTAAGAAGTTTTTCAACTTCGAGTTTAATGGTTGCCGCTTTACGTGGATGGATAGGATGTAGGCGCTGCTAGAATGGTTTAGCTCTGGGGTATGTCTTAATCTCGTGAACAATGATAGCAGGGTCAATACCCGGCATCTCCTCGTAACTCCACGCAAAAATATCACGGAATTATTTAAACAAGGAATTATAGGTGATAATTTCTGCGGGAGAACAGGAAGCTTCGATATGAACGTTCTCGATGATCCCAGGTTTCACTGAAATATCGATGGGTATCATGGGTGAAATGTTATTGAGATTCCCTTCTTCTAACACATCGTGTGTGGGTTGGGAAACCGTGGATATAACAACAATGGTCGGCACAGTCGAGATCCGCTGATAATTCTCAAGAGTCTGTTGTTCCAGAAACAAGATGGAACGATGATATCCATCATCCCAAGGGGTGTCTTCCATGATGGACATGATCATCTCGTCAGTGGGAAAGATGACACAGAAAGGATCAGGAGACAACTCGTCAAAATAAGAAGTAATAGGGGTTGCCGATTGAATGGCTTGATAAGCGGACTCAACCAGACTTAACGTCATGACGTTGCCGAAACGAACATGATCTCTAGCATCAAGGACTACCCAAGGGTCAACAGACACTAGAAGTTCATGAGGTACAATAGAGATCATATTAATAGACGCAATAAATGGGCATGGAAGATCGGGTGGTGGTGGTATGGGGAAAGTACCCATAAGTGAAGAGTCTTTTAAAAGACCGACTCCGACATTCTCATAACCCGGTGGGGTTTTAGAAATGAAAGGCATGTTGCCAACATGAGTATCAGCATTAAAAAAGGCAAGTTGATCGACCGTAACCACTTTTCCTTGGTGAGGAAATTGTACGACACGGAAAAGGGTTGACACAACAACACGCATAGAATCGACCCAGCTTCGACCAAGTCGAAGATTATAATCTAAGGGAGTATCGAAAACTTCCACTTCCACCTGAACGGTCATACCTTCTAGAGTGACAGGAAACGATGGTAGAACACCATAAGGCTTAAAACCCGAGCCATTGAAGGCTCGCAAAGTGTTTTGTGATTCGTTTAACGGTGGAGAACCAATGGCTTTCCAACAAGAAAAAGACATTACGCATGTAGAGGCACCCTCATCGATAACAGTCCGTCAAATACTCTTGTCGGAGACCACAACTTGGATTTGAAACGCAAGTTGTGGGGGTAACCTTGGAATGTGATCATCCAAGTTAAAGACTATCAGATTCGTATCTGTTGGATCAATGTCACCTATAGCTTTCAACAGCGCCCTTCGTTACGTAGGACAAGACTGAAGGACTTCCACGGCAGACATCATTAAAGGTGCTTGGGCCAGATCTTCGACAATGCTATAGTTCTGGGCTTCCCGAGCATGAGGATTGAATGTCGACTTCTTAACGACACCTTTCGGAGGTCGTAAAACTGTATCAAGATTCGGTCATTCAAGATGAAGAGGACCGTTCCCAGGTGGGTTGGGTGGAGAAGGCTGTACCAAATCGAGAGGTAAGTCATCAACCTTCTCCTTAGAAGGAGTATAGTCTTTAGCTCTAGTGGTAAGTGCAACATTGTTTTTCGTGGAATCACCAGTGCACATCAAAACATAAGATGATGTAGAAGTAGAGGGTTGGTCGTGGATGACCAACGAAGCCTGTTGTTGATACAGGAAGGGTTGAGACAAGATAGCTGGCGTAGAGGGCTTCGGTGCTCCTTGAAGGAACTTGTTAACCTCGGCACGTCTCGGACAATCCTTCGTGTAGTGATCATCACCACAGATAAGGCAAGGGTAGCATGGTTTTCGCTTATCCCGGTCATCAACAGGGGGAGATTTGGTTTTCTCATTTGGATTATTGTTTTTACCCTCCTTATTATTGCCTCTCCCTTTCCTAGACTTAGTTTTACCGGTCGGCATAGATTGAACAGCGTTCACTTCAGAGGTTTTACCGGTGGGAGGAGCAGGAGACGGAGCACTTTGTACATTCGAAGAATTGGATTTCAAGGGTGTAGTTGACACGGAATGTGAGTGGCTATGAGTGGAACCAATCACACCATCAGCTGCATGTGAGGCAGTCGGTGCAGTAGAAGTAGTAGCAGTACCAATATGAGGTAAATCAGGCAGTAAATCATACAAGGTTCCCGTTTGTGAATAAACGAGATCTAGATATTGAGCACGGCTAATAGCCTGCTCTTCTGTGACAACACCACCCATAGCAATGTCTTTTCCAAATTTGTTTACAAAAGACTTGGTAAACCACTCTGCCAGTAACTGATCAGGAAGCTCAAGTTTAATGAGACGTCGCCTCCGTCGCCATTCATGAATATGATCAGATATATGAGTGCCCGATCTTTGTTTGAAGGAGGTTAAAATCTCGATTCCAGTATCGTAACGAATTGGTAACTGGTAGTGTGTGAGAAAAGCCATTGCAAGAGTGTTGAAATCGGAAAAGAAACATCGTGGTAATTCAATGTACCACTTCGCAGCAGCACCCATAAGAGTTCGTTGAAAAAGACGCAGTCTAATGGAGTCATCCATCAACGAGTTGGACGAACACCACAAGTGGAAAGTCATGACATGATTATTTGGGTCCTCTCCTGCCTTCCCATCGAATTTGGGAATGTCCGATGGAATCTTTGCAGGAATAGAAGGCCATTGGGGAGAGTGACGAATAGGATCATTGAGAATCCTGGACAAATCTGGAAGATCCAAAGTAGCAAGAAAAGGCAATTGTCGATTCACTTGTGGATACTGGTGACTTTGGGGCGGAAGCCCTGTCGGTAGACCAGTGGGACCATATGCAGTCTACCCCCAGAGGGAAGATCCTGGTTGGTTGGGTGGTGGTTGGAATGGATAGTAACCCCAAGGATTTTGACCTTGAGTTTGGGGTTGAGTAGTTTGACCAGAACCCCAGATAGGATTAGTCACCCCTGGATATGGTTGGCCTGTAGTAGGGACAGTTTTCTGCCCCCCAGCATTTTGAGGAAAGTTTTGCATAAGGTGATTCCAATATTGGGCCAATGCAGGAGGTATGTCTGGTCCTAAAGGTGAGGTTGGTCCCCCTATCAAAGGGACAGTTCCACCCGGAAGTTGTGTACCAACCGTAGGTTGCGTAGTAATTGTGTTATGTCTAGGAAAAGGAAAAGGAAATGTACTACCCTGACCACCAACAGGATTGTGCAAGTTTGGTGCAACAGTCGGGATAATGCTACTAATATTAGGATTACCAGGAGGAAACGGAGGGAGTGTCGGGATGAAACTGGGAATAGGATGCCCAGGAAACTGAGGACCACTTGGAGAACCAGCTGGAGTTTGTGGGGGTGTTGGATGGGAAACATTCAACGATGGATTCAAAGCATGGTAACCAGGAGGTAAATTCGGATTAGCCTCAGGAGTTCTTTGGGTATTAATAGGGGCAAGAGTAGTGGTAGTAATTCCGGTTGGGACACTCATAGTATTCGCAAGATGGGCCATCTCGAGAGGAAGAACAAAATGATAAGTTGTAGTCTCTGGTGTAGTCTCTGGTTCAGGAGATGCAGGAGGGTTGACGAGTTCATAGACAGGGGATTCAGTACCAAACAAGACTCGTCGAAAATCACCTGACCGAAAAGGATCTTGGCCTACTACACCGTGAGAAGGCCCAATGATTGATTCAGAAGATACAACAAGAGTTTCTTCAGAAAGATGAAATCGTCCTGAAGGTCGTTCACCATGACGAATGCGATAATCCTCTATAGTATTGGTAATACGAAATTCCGCAAGAGGATCAGTGGGTTGTACTTGTGGAGGTGGTGTAAAAACTTCTGGGACGTCACTTATGTCCACGTGTGGTAGAGTAACAAGGGGAATTTCACCTGGACGAGGAGAGTCCTCGGGGGTACCCTCAAGTGTTGTTGTGTGCAAAGGTTGTGAAGCTTCCGGATGTTCCGGAGACAAACCTTGCATCCTACGTGAACGTCTTGGGGGAGCAATTGTAAACAAAAAACCAACTCCCCAACAAAAATCCTATGGTCAACTTCAAGGAATGAACAACACACCCTAGTAAACAAAATCTAGAAGCAATCACCAAGCAAAAAATACCTTCTAATACCAAAGCCACTAGTTGGTGATGAAATCCAACGTCGCAACAACGAGACAAGAAGGGGCGGGGCTAAGGTGGAAAAGTTACGTTGACGACCTGTTTAACAGACTTACGCCCTGGTGCAAGCTCCCACACATAATCATGGGTATACCCTCCAAGGAGCCCAAGTGAGTTTGATCAACGTCGATTCCAGGTACCGTGAAGACTTTCCCCACCACAGTCACCTTGGGCAAGAACCTAGAGAGATAAGCCACTAAGGTCACCACAGACAACAGTACAACTTGGGGAAACAGTCTTCATTCCGATCCACACGCAAAGGCAGGGTATCTAGCCCGAAATCAACTCAAAGGATTCCACTCATAATTGTGGGTATACCTCGGAGTGACCCCCGTAATACATGCAATATATACACCGATGCGAACAAAGCAGGGTTAGTAACTCTGCCAACACCAATGCGACCTAATGCTTGACCCTTGTGTTAGAAGGGCTTCCCAGGATAATATGCTGCCAATGGAAGTTTACACTCCCTAACTCAAGATGCTATTGTGTGTTTTTGAGCTTTTGGAGAGTGTGTCTCTCTTCCTACTCCAAAGCACTAGCCTAGCTAAATGTTGGTGTAAAAGAGCCCTAGAAAAGAGTTACTAGTTCAATTTTAATATTACGCAATGTTTTTACAGGCTGTTGTTTACTCAAAGGCAATGGAAATGAAACTCGTGATGTATGACTCTGACCCAAATAATGCAAGGATACGATGAAATAGAATTCATTTCATTCGATGAATCCTAATTATGGGAGAGAGATATCAATTTCTGAATAAAACTCAATACTACAATGCAAAAGCAATGCTCAATTTCCTTTCAGATGCCAATGCAAATAATCATGTATCAATGAACATTTTCAATATGTCTTTTTCAAAACTTCAATACTCTTAAAAATTTGATTTTCAATGTTCTCGCAAAAAGAAAAAACAAAACTTGAAAGAAAACATGCAATTCACTTTCCAAGAAGAACTCTGAATAATGAGAAAATAAAACCAAAATATAAAGACTCAAACAAACAACCCAAGCCAATACTTTCAATGAAAGCAAAAACAAAAGAAAACTAAAGAGCTTCTCAATGTAAATGAAAAATTTGT
>ML802132.1:27896-84579 GCA_009831015.1 Picea engelmannii | reverse complement strand
CCCTAGATCCACCTGGTATCTAGAACAAAACAGGACAGAATAATACACTTTCCCTAGATCTAGCCTATTGAATGAACTAAGAGATAAGGGCTATGGACATACCTTATGAACGCTTTCCTTATATCTTTGTTGTTCCAAGCTTCACTTCAATGCTCTCGTCCAATCCGGATCACAACAAAACGAACCAATCGAAGTAAAGACAAGTTAAGGTATTCAATGACTAGTCTATACATATGATCAAGGAATTATGTAATAAAGTGACATCATCTTTATGGGAAAGGGACATATCACTGTATTGCATTAATTGAAAGAGAAACTTACAACCTGAGCCTTGATTTCATAGGTTTCCTTTCGATGGCTTCTAGCTCTGACACACACACTTTCTCATGCATGAAGAAAATCAACCACATGTGATGACCTTGCTGTTGTTTTTTGCTGCTGTAGCATCAGTCCTCCATACAGTCTTGCACTAATTCTCTAATCAAACTCTTGCTAACTTGCTGAACTTCTTAACTTAACCTTTTCCATGAGAAATCTCCTCAATATATAGGAAGAGATAGATTAGTTACTTGGATAGGGAATGATCCCAAGATATCTGGAATGACAGTACTTGAGTAACCACTCGAAAGCCAACTCATCCTTCTATAAGATTCCCTTCTAAAAGGTTCGAGATCTTTATATTTTTCCCCTTTAAAATCATGTCTGCACCCTAACCATGAGTACAGTGCAGGAAGTTCGCACCCTAGCTTAAAGTAGCCTGCGGGAAACATGCATTCCCGCAGGTGAATATATAAGCAGCCTGCGAACATGTTTCAAAGAATGAATTCTGGAAGACGACAACTGTAATATTTCTCAGGAAAGTATTCTTGGTAAAGAGCTTGATTTTCCATCATCATGACATCATCATGACACCATCACAATGACCAAATTTGTGGATAACAGTCATGCTACACCGGAGAACTATTTTGTTCTCTCTGTGGAACATGTTGTAACATAGGTAGTATCCAACTGAGCTATGCCACATAAATTTTCTGAACTGCATGCAATTAGAATATATACACATAGAACTCTTGTGAAAACATATACATATAAAACGTAAATGGCCAAAAACATCTGTAAATGCATGGATTCAAAAATAATAATAAACATATACAGGAAATACCCATAAAATTAAACGCAGTTATAACTGCAAATACGATAACCCATAAAAATAAGCACGTAAATAACAATGCAACATATAAATTTATCACACAGTTGGCACTTATCTTGGTAAGAATGTCACCAACTGTGTGAAGACCTTCCATGAACCTCCCATCCTTAGACCACACTGTTCATGACTCTCAACAATGAGTCACCCCCGAGATGGGACTAAAATCCACCCAAGTAAAGGGATTCCTAACCAGGCTAAAGGCTCATAGACAACAGGAGAAATTTCATCTCAGGTGCCAACTCAAACTAACAAACTACAGTCCCTCATTCCCCAGATGTCTGTCCCACCCAGGAAGTGTGCCCCTTCTCTGCTCAACAATCCTTCTGTTTCCCCACTTCCTTTCTGGGCTTCAGCAATAAGCCGGACAGGAAGTCTCAGAGCACTGTAGCTGCAGTTTAGCACCTTCAGGAAATTAATTCCCAACAATTCTCTTACCCAGAGAATTGTTCACAGGCCTGACAACCCTCCTCTTCAATATCCCACGAGCTTGACAACCCGCTTCTTCAATCCAGCTCCCAAGCTAACCAGATACACCAACGAAAAATGGCTATGGATACAGGTTCATGTATAGTCATGAAGATATGGAGGATAGCTCAATGGATGTGTTCATGCTCATGGATGATTGACTGGATGACTGAATGATGGAAGGAATGATGGGAATAATGATGGAAAAGATCCCCACAAATGATTTAAGTCCCAACAATATGTATGAATGTCCCCAACTTGACACTTGTCATGTTGGGAGCTACCTTGGCCCACTTGTCCCCAACTTTAGAAATTAGGATAAAATAATTATCCATACTTTATGATTTAATAAATATTAATATAATATTCCTTTTTGGATTAAGATCCCTAGCTTAGCCCTTTTCCTTAAATTTTATTCCAACCCTTTCCCTAACTAGTGGAGTTTAGTCCCCCATACTCTTTTATTGTGGTCGGTCTACATGCAGTGATGTATTTTATATTAATTATGAGACCTATACAAAAATAGGCACGCTAGCATTTAACATATAGGCTCTCCAACCTAATCAAAACATAAGCATCTTAGCTTATAATAACATGCTCACCAGCCTATAAAACACATCATATACACAAAAGGCTCACTAGCCGCAAAATCTCGCGCACTCAGGTTGTTGCACGCAGTATCAAGGAATGTGCAAACTTCATCATTTTACTGCATAGTACAAGCACGCACTATGCCATGAAATGTGCATACAAAATTATATCAAATAGCTCCCCAGCTTAAGTAAATTTTCATTTACATTACAATTGGGTTCGGCCTAGGGATACTAAAATCCCCACCCCTTATTTATGCATTGTCCTCAGTGCATCATGTACCCATATACAACAAAATTTCAAAAATCCTCAAAAAGATGTGAGTATTCTACCCGCACTGCATCCTCATGCTCCCAAGTAGCATCCTTAGGACCATACCAGTTCCATTGGACCTTTACAAGCCCTATGGCTCGATTCCAGAGCTGTTTGATTTTCCGGTCCAGAATGTGTACCAGATGCACTTGAAAAGCACCTTCTTTCTCCACCTGAATCACATTCCAATCAATAACATGATTAGCATCAGGTATATATTTCTTGAGTAATGATACATGGAATACATTATGAATAGACATAGATGTAGTAAATGAAATAATATAATCCACTGGACCAATCCTCTCTAGGATTTCAAATGGTCCACAATAGCGAGCTGTCAACTTTGAACAATTTCCCAACTTCAGGGAACTTCTATTGCCTTTTACTTTCAAAAATACATGGTCACCCACTTTAAATTCCCTATGAGTTATGCCCTTATCAACATAGATTTTCTACCTGTCTTGGGCATCCTTTAAATTTTGTTTTATTTTTATCATTTGCTCCTCCATTTCCCTATGCAAATCTGGCCCAACCACTACTCTATCTGTTGGGTTATCCCAGCTTACTAGTGTGTTGCACTTTCTGCCATAAAGTGACTCAAATGGGCTCATCTTTAGAGATGCTTGGTACCCATTGTTATAAGAAAACTCCACCAAGTGTAGACAGTCTTCCCATTTTGATGGTTTATCCATCTCATACATCCTCAACATATGTTCAATCACTTGATTCACCCTCTTTGTTTCCCCATATAATTCAGGATGATAAGTTGTACTAAAATTCAAATTTGTTCCAAATCCATTAAATAATTTCTTCCAAAATTTTGAGGTAAATTTTGGATCTCTGTTAGACACAATTGTCTTGGGTATGCCATGTAATCTACCAATTTCCTTCATATAAACATCAACGATGTTGGCTACCTTGTGAGTGAGCTTAACTGGAACAAAATGGATAGCTTCAGTAAGCTTATCCACTACTACCATGATAGAATCATGTTGCTTGTTTGTTTTGGGACATTTAGTGATGAAATCCATTGTTAGAACCTCCCATTTCCACTCAGGAATGGGTAATGGTTGTAGAAAACTAGTTGGGTGTCTATTCTCAGCCTTTACATTTTGACATTCCAAACATCTGGCAATAAAATCAACAACCTCTTTCTTCATGCTTGGCCAATAATATTGGCTCTTGACAGCTGCAATAGTTTTCTGATATCCTGGGTGCCTAGCATAAGGCACATTACGCATTTCTCTCAATATCATGTTTTTCAATTCCTAAGAATTTGGTACATAAATTATGCCCCTATACATGAGAATTCCATCATTATCTAGCTTATATTCCTCAATTTTCTGCTGCAAATTACCTTGCTGTAATTTTGATACTAATTCCTTCCATTGCAAATCTCATTTTCCACCCTCTAAAATTCTAGGTTTTAAATCTGATTGGTACATGCTAATAGTTGTAGCATGCAATTCATGTACTCTTTTGTTGAGTGCATCAACCACTTTGTTCTCTTTCCCCTTGATATGCTTTATATCAAAGTCATATTCACTTAGAAATTCTAACCATCTGCTTTGCCTAGCATTTAGAGTTGGTTGATCAAATAAATATTTCAGACCATTATGGTCTATTCTTAGCTCAAACCTTTTCCCCATGAGGTAGTGTCTACATTTCATCGAGGCATGCACTATGGCTGCCAACTCCAAATCATGAGTGGCATAGTGTCTTTCATGCTCCTTTAAATTCCTTGACTCATAACATATAACAAACCCATTTTGACTGAGGACCCCAGCAAGTCCCTCTTTACATGCATCTGTGTATACAATGAAGTCTTCATTTGGGTCTGCAATCCTTAGTATTGGAGCACTTGTTAATAATTGTTTCAAGTGTTGGAAACTCCTTTCACAATCCAATGTCCATTGAAAATTCACACCCTTTCTTTGTAAGGAAGTGATTGGGTGTGCAATATTTGAGAATCCTTCAATAAATCTCATGTAGTAGCCTACAAGGCCCATGAATGATCTTACTTCTGTCACATTCTTTGGTGTTGACCATTCTCTAATGGCTTCTATCTTCTTAGGATCCACAACTATACCATCCTTTGAAATGATACGCCCCAAATAATGAATTTGCTTCTGATAAAATGAGCACTTGCTCAACTTGGAATACAATTGATGCTCACTTAATACTTGCAACACCATCGTCAAATGATGTTAATTCTCTTCTTATCACTTGGAATATATAATAATGTCATCCAAAAAGACAATGACAAACTTGTCTAAATATTCTTGGAAAACACCATTCATTAAGCACATGAAAACAACTGGTGCATTTGAAAACCCAAATGGTGCCACTATGAACTCATAATGACCATACCTTGTCCTGAAGGCGTTCTTAATGATGTCTTCCTCTTTAATCCTTACCTGATGGTATCCTGACCTAAGATCTATCATTGAAAATATCTTTGCATCCTTCAATTGATCAAAAAGATCATCGGTCCTTGGAAAAGGATACTTGTTCTTAACAGTCACTTTATTCAACTGTCTAAAATCAATGCACAATATTAATGTTCCATCTTTCTTCTTCACAAACAAGACTGGGGCACCCCAAGGTGACAAACTTGGGTGTATAAACCCCTTCTTTTGAAGTTCTTCAAGTTGCATTTGAAACTCCTTTAGCTCTGGTGTACTCATTATGTAAGGAGTCTTTGACACTGGAGCTACTCCATGCATTAGATTTATAGAGAAATAAATATCTATCTTTGGGGGTAGTCCTAGTACCTCCTTGAACACATCTTCAAAATTTTCCAAGACTGTATGATCTTCCAAATTTTGCACCTTATCTTTAGGTGTCTCTTCCATATGAGCTGCAAATAATTGACATCCTTTCCTGTAACATTTCTTCAGTTGCAATGCTGAAATTTCTCTAATGGTTGCTACCCTGGGAATTCCCTGCACCTTCCTTAGGGTCCCTTCCTCATCCAAGGAAGTAAAGGTCTTGTTATGAAATTCTAGGATGGCATGATCCTAGTCCAACCAATCCATCCCAATTAGATAGTCATAGGAACCTAAAGGCAAATGTTCAATTATGCCCTGGTGTTCAGTCCATTCATGTCGATAAGACATGACTTAACCATCTCATTAAATTTTCCTTTGGCTCTTGTAGCCAGCTACACCAACCAATATTTCCCATGCTTGCTTCTTGGAAAATGCAAACTTTCCACCATCTTAGGATCTATATAACTATGACTATCTCCTAAATCAATTAAATAGAAATGGTTTGGTTGTTGATCATACCTTCCACTTCAATCATATGTGACTGATACTCTTCTTGCTTATTGTTCAGGTCTCCATAAATCCTTTGTACATTTCTTCCCATGTCCTCCACTATTTCAGCTTGTTGTACATTGTGAACAGTTCTCACTTTTTCACCTCTGTGAGGACAATCTCTGAACATATGATCCCCTTTACAACCCCAACATTGAATAGGTGGTTGCCTTGGCCTTTGACCCCCTGCCTCAATCATTCTGGGTTCTCTAGGAGTTTGTTTTCCCTGTGGAATATTTCTAAAGACTGGTGTCTTAGATCCCTTCTTCCTCTAATCCACCTTGAATTTCTTTTTGTCTTCCCAAGATTTTTGGAAAGTTGGCCTTGCTTTCTGCTGATCATATAGACACTTAGCTCTCCTTATGGTCTCCTCCAATGTCTTTGGATCATCATACTGTATTTTGTCACTGATGAATGATGGTAAACCACTCAAATACCTTTGAATCTTAATTGTCTCATCCTTGATGAAACAGACATACTTTAACAGTTCTAGAAACCTTCTCTCATATTCATCTATTGTCATAATCCCAAGCTTGAGTTCGAAGAACTATTTCATTTTCTTGTCATAATATATCTTATTCAAGTATTTCTTCTTAAAATACTTCTTGAATTCCCTCCAAGTAACACTTTTCTTTTTAATGTGTTGCACCTGCACAAGCTGATCCCACCACATAGATTCCTTTCCCTTGAGTTTATAGATAGAAATTCTACCTTCCGCATGAGAAGAATAATTATGCAATTGAAAATAATTTCTCGTGCCCAGCAACCATGTCTCTGCATCTTCATCCTTCTTTTTCTCACCATCAAATGTAGCAGGTTTTATTTTGTTTATTTCTCCTCATAGTTCATCCACCCCATACCCCTTATGCTTCCTAACAGGGGATGGGCTCGAGCTATTGTGTTCTCTCTTATTGGAATGCCTCAAGGAGTGATGGTTATGTATGCTAACACTTCTTGCTCTTGTTTTCTCATCAAGAGGCCTGTGACTTCCAGATTTGCTTGAGCCACTCTCTTTATCCAATTTCTTTTCTATTCGGTTCAAGCTCTACATTAAATTCATGTTGAAGTCATCGTGTTGCTCCTTGGATCTCATAATCCTTTCATTATCATCATTATGTCTTTGGACATCCTTCTGCAAATGTTCAATGGTCTTTTCCATATTCATGTTTTCATTCCTTTCATCTCCATGTCCATTGGAGTTTGTTCCTTCAATGCCCAAATGAACATCCATCCCTATAATATCATCCTCCTAATTGTAAGTCCCATGTGCCTCTTCCATTACTATGGAATTTGTGATGATTCTGATATAATCTAATTGTTGTTAACTCTGCAAAATGTGCAGCTAACAAAACTTTATCAGGTTAACTGTTTCAATAATTTCATGAAAATATGAACCATCCTGGTTCAATAATATATATCAGAATTATTTCTTTTGATTTCCTAGAAAATTGAATTCCCAAATCAATTTTATGGGTGGATATTTATATTCCACTATCCAATACCTTTCCAACACCTTCTCCCATGCTCAAGTCCAAGCCTTGAACAAAAAGTTATGGCTATTTGAAATTTTCCCATTAATTTTTTTGTTCATTTTTCAACTTGGCGCAACTCTGCACGATAATTATGCACCTACTTATTTAGAATTTTGATAGGATCTCAATTGGGTTTCCGTATATACATCTTATGGACACTCTTTCCAAGTTTCACCTCTTTCTGGGTTCCAGGCTGCTAGTTATAGTCGACTGAAGTTCTAGGCAAAAATACCATATTGTAACTGATATGCTACATGTATCTTCTTTTCCATATTAAATTATTTTAGCATGCCCAGAAATTTAATTGAGCTCTAGGAATGTCTTCGATGGTTCAATATATTTCCATTGACTTCTCTTGTGCCTCAATCTGATTCCGGAGCAGAAAGTTATGGCTCTTTGAAGTTAGTTGGGTCTTAAAATTTACCCTTCACTGTTTGTGTTGTAACTTTCTCATAAAAGTTTCACTTAACAAATGGTTTACACCATTAGAAATCTCTCTCTGAGCTCTTTTATTTGAGTTGCAAAGACAAATTGTTCTTGTGGTTTTAGAGTGCCTAAAAATTCTCTTAAGGGCCTCAAAAACGCGCTGCAAAAAAATGACGTTCAAATGATATAAAACGTCACAGAAAATCATTGGTTTTCTATTGTTGTTCACCCTTCAAACAACTTCGCATGCACAAATTTCAACCTGTACACCCATATTTACCATCTCCAATGACATCACAAGGTAAATCATTCTTTGCGCACCTATAACCATTGTGCATAACTTCTTTGTCGCATCAGTAACTGCGCACTACTTTTGTGTCGCACGCCAATATTCACCGCGCACAGTTTTGGTTCTTGCACTATTACCTGTTGCATGTAGTTTTTGTATCGCACGCTGATATTCCACGTACATTGTACTCTACGCATTGCACCATGCCATAGTTTATTACGTCTCCACTGCGCACCAAAAATCTGCGCACACCACTAACTAAACTGTCGTGCAACAATATTTATCCACATTGTGCACACACCAACAAAACTCCTCTATGCTCTACCAACACTGTGCACACCATGCACTTCGTTATTATGTGTTTCACACCGTGCAGTGCTAAATTTATCGCGCAGTCCTATACACCAACATTTTTCCGCACAACACCAAAATTTAGCACGCACACCCACACACTAACATTTTTCCGCATGGCACCAAAATTTAGCACATGCACCAGCACACCAATATCTTTCTGTGCAGTGTCAAATTTTACCTATCACAAGATTTTCACTACACATCATGTATTTTTAGTGCGCCCTCTTTTCCACACTCATTTTTATGCGCATCAATTCCTCGTGAATTTCGCTGTAGAAATTGGTGCTTTTGGCATAACTTTTTCCCCAATTTACCATCGACATTCTGCAACCATTAAATTTGATCAATTTCACCCCAATAACACTAGTTTAACCTATGCAACAACAAATCATTGTAAGTTTACATTTCTGGAACGAATTTACCCAAAATCAATTCATGAATTGAGAATTTTAATTATAAAACTCGCTCCAACTGTCATGGCTTCACCGTGACTTCAAATTCGACCCATTCTAGATCTTGATTTGCTAGAACAAATATTAAATCGGGAATATCTCATCACTTAGATGAATTTCTCCATTTTCTCATGAATTTAACAACAGAAATTAAGGTTTTTCCCCAATTCCGCCCAGTTGTTGTTACTTTTATTTTTTTTACCATGGACGCTCTACAAATTGAAATTTGGCCACTTTGAAATAAATCCTCTATGACATTTCGCTTCAACTCAACTTTCTCGGCCTATCCAGGCTCAGTGTTGAAAACTAAATCTTTGATACCATGTTGTAACATCCTCGACCATCCATGTTGGGCCACACTATGACAAATAACTCTTTCGTTCTCTCTATGGAACATATTGTAACATACCCAATATCCAACTAAGTTGTCACATAAATTTTTCGAGTTGCATGCAATTAAAATACATACACACAAAACTCTTGCGGAAACATATATATATATATATATATATATATATTATATAACATAAAAAACCAAAAACATTTGTAAATGGATGGATTCACACTGAAATAATAGTAAACATATGCAGGCAGCATATACAGGAAATACTCATAAAATTAAACACAGTTATAACCGCACATATGATAACCCATAAAAATAAGCACGTAAATAACAATGTAGCATATAAATTTATCACACATTAGCACTTATCTTGGTAAGAATGTCACCAATTGTGTGCATACCTTCCATGAACCTCCCATCCTTAGACCACACCATTCATCACTCTCAACAGTGAGTCACCCCCAAGGTGGGACTAAACTCCACCCGGGTAAAGGGATTCCTAACTAGGCTAAAGGCTCATAGACAACAGGAAAGACTCTGTCTCAGGTGCCAAATCAAACTAAAAACCTACAGTCCCTCTTTCCCCACATGCCTGTCCCACCTAGGAAGTGTGCCCCTTCTCTTCTCAATAGTCCTTTGTCTATCCCACTTCCTTTCTGAGCTTCAGCAACAAGTCGGACAGGAAGTCTCAGAGCACTGTAGTTGTAGTTTAGCACCTTCAAGAAATCAATTCCCAGTAATTCTCTCACCCAAAGAATTTTTCACAGGCCTAAAAACATGCCTCTTCAATATCCCATGGGCCTAACAACCCGCTTCTTCATTCTAGCTCCCAACTAACCAGATACACCAAAAACAATTGGCTATTGATACAGGTTCATGTACAGTCATGAAGATACGGAGGATAGCTCAATGGGTGTGTGCATGCTCATGGATGATTGACTGGATGAATGAATGATGGAAGGAATGATGGGAAGAATGATGGAAAATATGCTCACAAATGAACTAAGTCCCAACAATATGTTTGCATGTCCCCAACTTGACACTTGTCATGTTGGGAGCTACTTTGGCCCACTTGTCTCCAGCTTTAGAACTTAGGATAAAATAATTATCCATACTTTATGATTTAAGAAATATTAATATAATATTCCTTTTTGGCATAATCTCCCTAGCTTATCCCTTTTCATTAACATTTAGCCCCACCCTTTCCCTAACTAGTGGAGTTTAGTCACCAATACTTTTTTATCATGGTTGGTTTGCATACAGTGATGTATTTTATATTAATTATGAGACATATACAAAAATAGGTGCACTGGCCTTTAACATCTTGGCTCTCCGACCTAAGCAAAACATAAGAATCCTATCTTATAATAATAGGCTAACTAGCCTATAAAACACATCATATACACAAAAGGCTCCCTGGCCTAAAAAATGTCAAGTTGTTGTGCGCGGTATTCAGGAATGTGCACACTTCATCATTTTATTGTGCAGTACAAGAACGCACTATGCCATGAAATATGCATACAAAATGATATCAAACATCTCACCAGCTTAAGTACATTTTCATTTACATTACAATTGGGTTCGACCTAGGGATATTAGACAAATTGCATCTTGTGGGTCGTTGTATTTTTGGAGTTACACGCCGTGGAAAATAGGGTTTGTGGCTAGTCCTAAAACTAGTCTAAAACAGGTGTTTTGGGTAAAAACTTCATAAATTCTTCATAACATATCAAAATTTAGTAAGAACAAATGTATTGGTTAGAGTACAGTCGGTAGTATTCTGTGTACAATTTTCAGATCCATACAACAAATATTCTGTGTGGGGTATGCTCTACAAGTTCACTCTCTAGAATAAGCCAGAATTCAACAAGGTATGCCATTTTTTCTATAACGTATTTTCTGAGAGGTTCCAAGTAGTGAAATATGGAGGACTTGCATAAAAGACAGTGAAGAACATTATGTACCATTTCCATATCTTTATTCATTACAAGTATATAGTTATTATTATTACAAGTTAGTGTTTTTTACTAATCCAAAATTAGTCATGTGAGACTAAAGTAAAGTTTGATGAAAATGCTAGTCTCTTGTTGTTAAAGTTAAGGAAGGTTTGTAGGTATGTTGGCATATACACCAGGTCTATCACAGTGTTAAAAAACATATTTGTATGATTAAATTGATGAGGGATTTTGGTTGAGGTACATGTTGAGTACATGGTTGAGACAAGTAGTTGATGAGTTGGCACATACATGAGGTGTATAGTTGATGATGTTGGTACATATTGATGAGTCATAGTTTATGTTTATTTGATACATGATTGGTACATACTTGGTACATGGTTGGAGGCACTTGTTAGTAGTATTGTTGACACATGGTTTATGGATGATGTAGCATACTTGTCTTGGTATATTATTAGAAGAACATATTGATCTTGGTGATGATTATGAGTTTTTGTGTTATGCTTGGTTGATGCACATCTTTGAGAGTTGTATTGGTGATATATATTGGTGAGTATATATGCTTTGGTTGATACGATTGATGAGACAGGTTGGTGTGATAGGTTTTTTGGACAGGTTGTTGTGACATGTTATTTGTACAGGTTTGGTGCATGGTTGATGCACTTGTTTATAGTATAGGTTGATTACAATTTGTTTGGTACAGGTTAGTGCATGGTTGATGCACTTGTTTATGGTACAGGTTGATTACAGGTTGAGGTACAGTTTGATGCATGGTTGATGCATGGTTCAAGTTATTGGTGCAGGTTGATTAGTACAGGTTTATAGCAGTATATCTCACATTGATAGTGTGATAGTGGTTCCATCATTCTACTTATACATCATGGAGGTTGGACGAGGCAAGGGCAAGTGGTTGTATCCACCTTCCGGTTGTAGTCGGAGAACATAGGGGGTTGTAGCCTCCTTCTGGTTGTAGCCAGATAATTAGGGAGTTGGATTGTCCCTCAGGTTGTAGCCTGGGAAACTAGGGGGTTGGAGCATCCTTCGAGTTGTAGCTGGAAAACAAAGGAAGATGGTGCTTCCAATGAATGTAATTCTTAAAGACATATAAGAAAAAGCATTCTATGGTTTTTCTCCCTCTTTGGGTTTCCACGTAAAAATACTAGTGTGCGGTGTATGTGTATGATTGCTCATTTGTTCATTGTTTATTTACTCTGCAATGATTGGATGATAATTCTACATTGATATAACACTTGCTTTTTGTGGTTAAATAGGATTTTATTTCTCTATTACTGATTCACCTCCCCTCTCAGTAATCCAACAATTACTCCTCTTCACCTTGGTATAGAAACATCATTTATTTTCTGTAGCATCTTTAATGTCCACCAGACGTGAAGAAGACTAAGGTCAGGTCTCTCAAATTGAAGGCTATCAAATTCTGCATTTCAAACCAAAACTCGTATTGGAGGGATCCTGCTGGAATCTTGTTAAAATGCCTTGATGAAAATGAATCCAAAAATGTCACAATAGAAATGCATAGAGGAGTGTGTGGAGGACACTAGCATTGAAAGGCCACAACTCTCAATATTATAAGGGTAGGGTACTACTAACCCACCCTTTTCTCTGATATATTTACAACTATTAGGGCCTGCAATGAATGTCATAAATTTGTAGGAAAACAAAAGTTACTACCACTACCCCTAAAATATATCACTATGAGTGGTCCATTTCAACAATGGGAATTAGATTTCATAGGTGAGATAAATCCATCCTCTAGTGGGAAGCACAAGTGGAATCTCACTACCACTGACTATTTCACCAAGTGGATTGAGGTTCTGCCCACCAGGAATGCCACTAACAAGGTGATCATGAATTTCCTAGAAACCAATATTTTTTGTTGGATTTGGCTACCCCAACAAGCTTATAATAGAAAATTCCCAAGCATTTAAGTCCAAAGCCATGATTTAATTATGTGGTGTTCATAACATTTCCTTGACACATTCCACATGTTATTACCCTCAGGGGAATGGTCTGGCAGAGTCATCAAACAAAACTCTCATCGGGATTATCAAGACGTTGTTGACCAAAAACAAGAAATATTGGGACTCTAAACTCAAGTATGCTTTCTGGGCCGACATAGTAAACACCAAGAAGTCTTTGGGAACCTCTCCATTTCAACTTGTTTATAGTGCAAGCATTTTTTTCCCACCCAGCTTGGTATACCGGCCCTAAAATTATTATAGGAAGAGATTGAGGATCCAAATGACATCCAAAGGAGAATATTCTATATTATAGAGGTTCAACAGAAGAGAGAAGCACTGGATCAGAGGACCAAAGCATACCAGAGCAAGATCAAATCATCCTTTGAAAAGAAAACAAAGAAGGAGATCTTTCAAGAAGATGACCTGGTCTTGAGGTGGGATGCTAGAAGGGATGACAAGTCCAAGCACATTAAGTTTGATAACCTTTGGTTTGGCCCTTTTAAGGTGGTTGAGGTTGTGGAAAATAACATATTTATCTTGCACAATCTAGATGATGTAGATATCTTCGGAGGCCAAGTAAATGGGTGCTTCCTGAAACACTATTTTTCTTAAGGATGAGGGAAGGTCCCTCTTGTACCATAGATTCTCTCCTTTTATTTTTGCATTTGATTAGTTATTTGTGTGAGAATAAAGACTCCATAGCCCAAAAAAGGAACTGGGGTTAGCTTCAGTGTTAATTTTCAGAGATGCATGGTGTTATCGGACTAATCGATAGGTGCAGACACTAACGGATCTCCCTAGATCCACCTGGATCTAGAACAAAACATAACAGGACATGACTTTTTCCCTAAGTTATGACCATTGAATTAGCTAGTAAGGAGGAAAAAGTGACATACCTTTGTATCGCTTCCTTAGGTATTTGTTTCTCCCACTTCACAGTGGTTCTCTCATGAGGTCAAGAGCAAGGCAACACAAACCAACCAAAGTGAAGATAGCAAAATGTATTCAATCGTCAACTTATGTATATGATCAAGGAGTTACATAATAAAGTAAGAATGACTTTATGGGAAAAGGACATGTCGTTGTATCATATTAATTGAAAGTAGAAGATACAACCTGATTGCCTTGATGTTGCAAGCTTCCTTTCAATGACTCTCAGTTCCAACACACACACTTGCTCTGTACTTTCATGAAGAAGATCCAATTCCTCTTGATAGACCTACTAGAGTCTTCAAGATTCTGTTCAAGTAGGGTTCTTCACACAATTCCTTCACCAATTCTTCAATTAATCTTTCTTAACCTTTTCCATGAGAATCCTTTCAATATATAAGAGAGGGTGAGATGGTTACATGGATGAGAATGATCCCACCAAATCAGGGAAGCCAATAAAATGAAAACCATATGAGTGCCAACCCATTCTCTAGAAGATCCCCTTCTAGAACCCTCGAGACTTCATCTCTTTTCCAAGATTAAAAACAAGTTCGCACCCTATGTATAGAGAAACCTGTGAGAAGTTCACACCCTAGATGAAGGTGGCCTACGAGAATGGTTCATTCTCGCACCCTAGGCCATATGTAGCCTGTGAACTCACTTTGAAAATATGTTTTCGGGAAGGAGATAAATGCCACTTTTCTCAAGAGAAATTTCTTGTTGGGAACCTGAGTACACCATTGTTAATACGTCACCAAGATGACCAAAATCATCTGTAACAGAATGCCCCCCAAAGTATGAGGCCGGAATCAGTGATAGTTGAAATGCTTTGTAAACTACATGTGTGTGTTGGAAACCAGGAGTGCACCTAATCAGAAACCTAAAAACAACCAAGCATCTGTAGAATATCATATTAGTTCTGAGGTAGGCATTCCCATACTCAAATCACAGACATATAACCTCATAAACATAGGTCATGGCCACCAATCATACACCGTGGATCCATTCCGTCAAAATATCGCATAGCCACCAAGAATACACTATGGATCTATGCAAGAAAATTCAAATTAAGACAACATATCCACGAGACATACAAAGTGGATCTATGTGTCAGCAAATTATATATATTCCATCGCAACTTGGATCAAAGAGATGAGATCCAGGGTCTTCAATCCCGTCACCTGAAAGTATGAGTCTAACCATGTGATTACATGTGTTGAAGTCGAACATGGTAGAAACCACTTAATTACCAGTCATTGATTAGCCGTTAACAAGTGCGAGGGAAATCACCATTAATGTCAATGACTCCCAAGGTACACTAGTACAATCCACCAAATGTGAATAAATGAGTTGAGGTCGAACATTGGACGGAATATCCCGAGGGATCAATGATGAAAACCTACTGTCGAAAGCGAGGAAACTTGCCTTTGAGCCATGCAAGTTCCAAGGTACCAAAGAATTTCTAAGTATTGTTTCCGGATAATGAGCTAGAGTCAATGGAACAAAACTCATCACAGGAGGGCCTTGATGTATCCCCCATCAATGACATGAATGAGTAACAGATTTTGAAGGTGGAACAAAGTATGATGTAAGTTGAACTGGACACAGGGTAGGCTGACACGGAGAGAATGGATAATTGGAGATGGCCGACTCAATTTCGGATGAACTTCTCTTAAACATATGAATGACACGACCAATGATTTGGTAGCACTGACTCAGAGACGACTCGGGATATGACCTTGTAGCAAATCGAATGAGAGACAAATGGATTTCTCAAACCAGCTTCATATAATGAATAAGGGGGTGTCATATTCAAGAGCGACACTTACTGCCAATAATATGAATTCGAAAACACATCCCTTTCCCAAATTTCTCCCCACCATTTCTAACGAGTACCTCTTTATTTTTACGCAAGCTTGAGGAGGATAGCATATGCTTGTTGATGTAAGCTCATCCTTTGGATGAGTCCTTCGGAGTATGTTTAACGAACCCTAGGAAGGAGTGGTTTGGTCCCATTACGGGTCTTTCGATGTTTGTTTAACGAGTCCAAAGATAGAAAACGCAAAGGTTTTTCATGATTATAGAGTCTGGAAAAACACTCAAAAGAGAACTCTCTCAGTTCCTTTTTCATAAAATAGTCTGATGAGACCGAAAAAGAGATAAATTATCGCCCAACAGACGCTTTCTTCAAATACTTTAATGAGCGTGAAAATAGCAAGATCGCTCGGCAATCTTTTCATATTTAGAGAGTCTGAAAAGAGATTAAAGAGGACTCCAGGGGGTTCCTTTTTTGTATAACCTTGTTGAGCCCTAAAAAGTGATAAAAGTGTGCTCAATTACGTTCTCATGTATTTTCGAGCGTGAGAATGGACAAAGACCAAGCTCGAGGTTTTGTGCAAAAAACCATAAAAAACAACTTAAACATGTGATGAAAAAGAGGAAATATCCATATCCCTATGTATGGATGTCGAAGTCGTTATGTCTGCAAAAATTCACACTCATAGGGGTATTAGGCATTAGGTTTAATAAATAAAACAATTATAAAAAAAAATAAAAAAATGGTAAAAGTAAATATAAGTGGGTAAAAGTTCTTTTTACCATAGTCATTGTAACTTTGCCAGGATTTTAGCCCAAAACCCCTCTTTTTCCCTTGAATTTGGGTGCTCTTTTGTCTTCTATCTTTTCATGGTTCAATTTTTAATTTTCATTGGTAAATTTCAAGTTTTTGAGCTTGTTTTAGGGCTCAAATTTGCGCTCAAGCATTCTCACAGGCTAGCCACATGGGACCTGCGAGAATGCATGATTCTCGCAAGTAGCCCCAAAGGCATCTGTGGAACCTCGTACTATGCCAAAGGGGCACCTACGAGAACCGCAAAGTGAAAATTTTGTTTGATGTTTGCCCAATGAAAAATGTACCAAGTCTTGAAGAGAGTTGTTGACCTTCTTCTTATGTGTCTTATGCAGGCATTTGGTTGTCACCATGGTTCTGGAATGGCGTGAAAGAAAGCATCAAGAAGATGATTCTATTTTCGGGAATAACCTGGGCACCATTGCCATTTTGCGAGACTATGGTATCCTTAAATTCTTTCGGATCCCAGGTATGAGGGCCCAAGTCAGGTTGTTGGAGCACCTCGTTCATATGTGGGATGTGGACCAACAAGTATTCCATGTAGGGGTCCACACATTGTCCTTGGATATCAAGGATGTTTATTTCTTGACAGGACTATCATGGCATGGGTACCATGCTAGCTTGACTGGTAGCCGAGGTGGTGGGCTACCTATGAGTGAATACTGCCATTTGTACTGTGTTCCAGAGGAGGAAAGAAGCAAAGGAAAAGTGGCCATTTGGGGGGTGCAGGATTTGACCATTCGCACTATTTTTTTCACCATTGCTCATATGGATAAGATTATTGCTCCACACATGGCTTTCCAGAGCTACTTTCAGTATGCCATAGAGTGTACTGAGCCTCGTATTTTTAACTGGTCAGACGCAGTCCTTCGTAGCATGAAGAGGCAGTTGAATAATGCAGGAGAGGCGACCTGAAGAAATTTGAGTACGGGTCATTGTTGGTGTCCTTCTTTCTTGAGAGGGTTCCCTTGCTGAGGTTGCAGTTTGAGTGGGGTTTACTGGCTCCAGAGGATCCGAGAATGCTGAGGTGGTGTAACCTCATGGCCCGACATCTAGCTGGACCAATCATCAAATACAATGATTCCTTATTTGATTGGTTTTGACCACAGATGTTGATGGTCGATGATTATGCCTATCCCAGGTTGGACTTCCAAGGGGATCTGGACTTGGCCCTGCCCGAGGGTGCTCAATGGGGAGATCTCAATAAGTACACATTTTTTACTTTTTAAATTTTTTTGTGAATTTTATCATATGCAAATGTTTTTATGTTCGTCAAGGTCTAATTACAAAAAATATTTTTTGGTGACACAGACGTGGGGCCTTATCGACCTCCGGGTACTTCTCCTATTCAGTGACAAGGAGAGGTGGCTCTAGTGCCATGATGGGACGTTGAAGAGTATGAGGCAGTGGAACAAAACTTATAGGGTTTGACTGCAGACATTCCAGACATGCCTCTTGGAGAGGTTCCACAACGTTATCAACGTCATATGGTGGGGGTGTCAGAGTCTTTTGGCAGACTGCTTCATAGGGTTTCCCGAGCAGTCGTGTGTTACCATGAACGTCATCCATGACATCACTTTTTAGAAGCTATGAGATTCAGATTTTGAAATTTTGGTCCTTGGACAAAACTTTTTTGTAAAAAACTTTTTGATCGTTATATATACATACGGCTTCTACCAGCTTATCTTGTGTTGTGTGATACTTGTGATGTGATTGATTTATAAATGAACCAAATGTCTGTCTAATACATAATTAGCTAATGCATCAGTTAATGTATTTAGACATCTAGGAATATGTTGATACTCAATATAATCAAAATAACGTTCCAAGAGGCTAATTCGCAAATACACCCGTAACAAAGTAGGACTTCGAATAGCATAGACATTACTTAGTTGTAGTACTACGAGCTATGAATCAAGTCGCACAACCAAGTGATGGATACCAAGCAAGATAGCATCAATCAACAATTCGATAACGACGCTATACTTTGAAATATTTTTGGTCGCACGATTGAGGCACACACCTCGTAGAGTGATAAGTTCGCTTGTAGGGGTGTAAATTTCCCACGCACCAAAAGAAAGGTTTTGAGTACTAAGGCTAGCACCATCAGCGAAGACAATGTGGGGTAGCGAAGACTCAGACATCTGGAAATCAAACACAATGTCACATAAGGGAAAAGACCAGATAACGAAAAATCATACTACAGTAACACACAAGAAGTATGATACAATAAAATACAAGTACTCGTGCACAGGTGATCTTATGCATAGTACTTCTTTAAGTACAACCCATTTCTGGGTTCACTCAAAGGGATACCATCATAATATACTAACTCGTAAGCTCCTTTCTCCAAAACTCGTCTAACAATATAAGGACCTGGCTGCATGGCTTCAAATTTTCCATCCCCTAGCATATCTCGATCTTGTTCGTAGAGGAGAACCAGATCTCCTTCGGAGAAAATGTGAGGCTTGACATGTTTTTCGTATTGGGCCTTGACGTGTTTCTTCTGGGCTTCTATGAATAGGGTAGCATCGCATCAAGTTTCGTCTAATCGCATGAGATACAATAGACATTATTCCTTGGAAGAAGTGTTTGGTAGGAGTTCGACAGCTAGTTTTAAAGAGGGTATCCCGCATTCCATCAGGAGGATGGCTTCTAGACCATAGACTAACCGGAAAGGTGTAAACCTAGTAGTGGACTTAACGGATGTCTGGTAAGCCCACAATGTTGAAAACAACATTGTGTGCCAACTTGTTTTGTGAATCCCTATCATTCGTCGAAGCATGGTTATGAGAACTTTATTAATCGCTTCGACTTGGTCATTGGCTTGTGGGTAATAGGGCGTTGAGTTTTCATGGTGAAGACCCAACTTTTTAGTGAGTTCAGACATCATGAAGTTTCTAAAGTAGCTACCGTGATCAGTGACGATAGCCTGAGGAACACCAAAATGAGTTATGATGTAATTGAAAATGAATAATGTTGCGGTCTTTCCAGTATTGTCAAATGTCGGCATCACCTCAGCCCATTTCGTAAAATAATCTATGGCTACAATAATGTATCCATGCCCCCCGACTGAGTGGGGGTGACATGTCATGAAATCGATGCCCCATTTCACAAAGGGACCAATGAAGACCACAGGGTGAAGAGGAGTGGGATGTGACTGTATCTTATAATTATAGGTCTGGCAAGCGTGGCATTTTTGGATGGCGATTATGCAATTGTTAAATAAAGAAGGCCAAAAATACCCTGCTCATAAGATCTTTTGGGAAGTAGCATACCCGGACATATGACCACCACAGGCTCTAAAATGGTAGTCATTTAAGGCTTTCTCAGCTTCGTCGAACGTGAGGCAGCGTCGAAAAACTGAGTCAATCCCACGACGATAAAGAGTATCCCCGAGGATAATATATTGACGGGCTTGGTAGCGTATTCGACGCCAGTAAGTACTACACAAATTAGGCTGGAAAGTCTAGGTTTGGAGATATATGATGATATCACCATACCAAATATTATTGGAACTAATTAAGAAAAGGGATTCATCAGGTAATGAATCGGCTGCTACATTTTCCGTTTCAGAGTAGGGAAAGTCATAGATCAACTCGGCAAACACTAAGGACTTCTTGGACTTAGCTCGTTCAAATTCCAAATCAAACTCCTGGAGTATCATGATCCATTTGGATTATTTTCCCCCTAGAAATTGACGTGTGAGAATGTGTTACATAGGGTTGCAGTTAGAAATTACCGTAGTCCTGCAAGAGAGGATATAGTGTCGGAAACATTGAACTGCTTGGACGGCTACCAAGGCCAGTTTTTCGACATGTAAATACTTGGTTTTAGTAGGTGTTAGACTTAGGCTCAAGTAATAGATAACATGTTCATCATGAGAATCATCCTCTTGGACGAGGACCATAGCAATGGTGTAAGCCGAGGCTGCGAGGTAGAGGAAGTAACCGTGACCGTAATCAGGGGGGAAGAGAAGAGGAGCACATGTCAGTGACAGTTTCAAAGCTTCGAAGGCTTTGTTTGCGATGGTATCCCATACGAACTCATACCCCTTTTTGAGTAGTCGTGTAAATCCACGAGTTATCTCAGCATAGTTTGGGATGAAATGACGAAGAAAGTTTTCTTTCCCTTGCAAACTTTGTAACTGGTGAAGTGTAGAAGGAGGAGGGAGATTGAGAATCACCTTGGCCTTTAAAGGATCTACCATAATCCCTTGACATGAAACAATAAATCCTAGAAGTCAGTTGGATTCTATGCAGAAAATGCATTTGTGAGGATTCAAGCATATATGGTAAAACCGACAGCGGAGGAAAATGGCTTGGAGGTGGATTGGATGATCAACTTGGTGCATGGAATGAGCGGGTAAGTCATCAAGATATGGCTGCACGATATGCTTGATATCATGGAAGGCATAAGACATAGCATGCTGAAAAGTTGTGCCAGCGTTCTTGAGACCAAAAGGAAGTTTTCGATAGGTGAAAGTGCCCCAAGGACAAATGAAAGCAGTTTTGTGTTGATCCTCAAGAAAAATATTGATTTGATTATATCCAGAGAAACCATCCATCAGAGAGAATATTTTGCTTTCGGTGCAATCGTCGACAATCTGATCGACGAAGGGGGTAGGAAAGTTGTATTTAGGATAAGATTTGTTAATATCCCTATAATCAATGCATACACGGATTGTGCCTTGTTTCTTGTCAATCGGGACAAGATTGGAAACCCAGTCAGTGAGGGCCACTGGGTAAATAAAGCCAGCTTTGAGAAGTTTCTCAACTTTAAGTTTAATAGCAGTCGCTTTACGTGGGTGAACTGAACGAAGGAGTTGCCAGACGGGTTTAGCATCTGGGTATGTCTTAATCTCATGTATCACAATGTCGAGGTCGATACCCAACATTTATTCATAGCTCCAGGCGAATATGTCAAGAAATTCTTTGAAAAGTGACTGGTAGGTGACGATTTCAGAAGGGGAACATGAAGCTCCGATATGCACATTTTCGACAATTCCAGGTTTGATGGATATGTCAAGGGGAATAGTGGGTGAGATATTGCTTAGGTTCCCTTCAAAAAACACATCGTGTGTGGACTCGGGAATGGTTGAAATGACGACAATGGTCGATGGGGTCGAGATCCGTTGGTAGCTCTCAATGGTGTGTTGTTCCAAGAAGAGGGTGGAATGGTGATGTCCATCGTTCCAAGGGGTGTCTTCCATGGTAGACATAATCATCTTGTCCATGGGAAAAATGACGTGGAAAGGATCTGGAGATAACTCACCAATAGAGGGGGTAGAATGGGTTGCCAATTGAATGGCCTGATAGGCAAATTCAACTAAACTCAAAGGCATTTCATCACTGTAACGAAAGTGATTGTCGAGGTCAAGTACCATCCATCAGTCGTGAGATGTAGGGGTTCCATGAATTGAGGTGGAGATCATGTGGATTGAAGTGATAGACGAGTGTGGAACATCGGGTGGTGGAATGGGGAAGGTACCCATTAACGAAGAGTCTTTGAGAAGACCTACACCGACGTTCTCGTAACCTGGTGGGGTTTTGGTGATGAACGATATGTTTTCAATATGTGTATCCAAGTTAAAGAAGGATAATTGATCGACGATGATTACCTTTCATTGATGTGGGAAACGTACAACACGAAAAAGAGTCGATACAACTGCGCGCATGGAATCAATCCAGCTACGGCCAAGAAGAAGATTGTAATCGAGAGGAGCGTCAAAGACTTCCACTTCGACATGGACCGTTTTCCCTCTATCATTATGGGAAATGAAGGAAGGACACCGTAAGGCTTAAAACCAAAGCCATTGAAAGCTTTGAGTGTGTTATGGGATTCATTCAAAGAGGGAGAGTCGATGGCTTTCCAGCAGGAAATAAACATGACACACGTCGAGGCACCCTCATCGATAACGGTTCGATAAATGTTTTTGTTGGATATAATCACTTGGATATAGAATGAAATTTGAGGGGGTAACCCTGGAATGTGATCTTCCAAGTCAAAAATTATTAAATTCCTATCCGTAGGGTTGATTCCACCGATAGCTTTCATTAGTGCCTTTCGTTGTGTGGGACAATTTTGAAGGACTTCGAGGGCTGACATCGTGGAAGGTGCTTGGACTAGGTCTTCAAAAATGCTGTAGTTCTGGGTTGCACGAGCATGAGGATTGAAATTTGATTTCTTAACGACGCCCTTTGGCAGGGGGCGAAGAACTGTGTCAAGGCTCAGTCGTTCGAGATGAAGAGGACCGTTGGTAGGTGGAGTCGCAAGAGAGGGTTGGACCAATGAAGGAGGTATATCATCAACCTTCTCTTTAGAGGGAGAATAATATTTGGCTCGAGTGGTGAGTGCAATTTCATTCTTCTTTGGATCGCCAGTACACATTAATACATAGGACGTAGTAGAAGGGGAAGGTTGGTCATGAATGACCAACTGGGCCTGTTGTTGAGAGGGGAAGGTTTGGGACAAAGCGGCCAGAGTGGGTGGTTTCAGGGCCCCTTGAAGGAACTTAGTAACCTCGACGCATCATGGACAATCCTTCATGTAGTGATCATCACCACAGATAAGAGAAGGGTATCGGGGTTTGTGCTTATCCCTATCGTCAACAGGTGGAGTTTTGGTTTTCTTTGCTTGTGAAGTATTTTTGTCCTCCTTATTCTTACCCTTTCCCTTTCTGTATTTTCTTTTACCGGTTGGGGTAGATTGAACCGCGTTTACCTCAGACGTTTTACCGACAGGAGGGGTAGGAGACAGATAATTTTGAACATTATAAGAAGCGGGTTTGGGGTTGTTACTTGAGGCAGAATGTGGTTGGGCATGGAAAGTGCCAATAACACTGTCGGCTGCATGAGAAGCAGTTGGAGCAGTTGAAGTGGCGGAAGTGGAAGGACGAGGTGCATCAGGAAGTAAGTCGTAAAGAGTACCTATTTGTGAGTAAACAAGGTCAAGGTATTGAGAACGACTTATGGCCTATTCTTCCGTGAAAACTCCACCCATGGCGATCTCATGACTGATCTCATTCAAAAATGATTTTGTGAACCACTCTGCTAGCAACTGATCGGGAAGTTCAAGTTTGATGAGACGTTGTCTCCGTCGCCACTCATGAATGTGATCGGATATATGAGTGGCTTTGTTTTGTTTGAAAGAACTCAAAATCTCGGTCTCCGTTTCATAGCAAATCGGTAACTGGTAGTGGGTGAGGAAATCCATGGCTAGGGTGTTGAATTCGGTGAAGAAACCTTGTGGTAATTCTATATACCACTTCACGGAAGAACCTATGAGAGTTCTTTGAAAAATACATAAACGAATAGAGTCATCCATCAAGGAGTTGGATAAGCACCAGAGGTGAAAATTCATGGCGTGATTGTTCGGGTCCTCTCCCACTTTGCCATCGAATTTAGGGATGTCAGATGGAAGCTTGGCTGGTATAGCGGGCCAATGGGGAGAGTGATTGTTATAACCCTAAATTGCACTATACATGCTTACCTGGAATCAGGCCAACTCATTGCCCTTCATTGCCAAAACCATGCTGAACAGACTCTTTAAAAACCTCTTAAACCAAGTAACCTGCGCCCTAACCCACTGCTGGGCACGTTGGAATGCTGGCAGGCCTTATACTGCACGTGTTGGAACACGGGCTGGCCCACTACAGCAAGCATTTACCTAACAAAGAAAAAAATCAGGAAAGTTTCCACCGGGACGAAAAGCTTTGGGTCAGTTAACTGGAACTCACAGCCATGCATGGCTGAGAGTTCATCTAAAACCCTAGCTCCTTCTAGCCTATAAGAGAAGGGGTAGGGGTACTATTCAAAGGAGGAAAATCATAACAAAGAAACTCTGCCCAATTGCTGAATCCGTTTTGTCCCAACCCTTTAGCCTTTCCTCAAGCTTTAGGAGAATTCAAGCAAAGTAGTTGGAGGACAAAGAAGAGGAGGAGCCCAGGATCAGGATCAAGGAATGGTGGTCGGTCTCTATAATCATTGGAAGTTGATTCATCTTGAGATTAATAAAAAATATACTTTTCCCGTCCCAAATACACGATTTTTATATGTTTTTATTTGATTTGTGTTTAATCTCTAACCCTCTAGTATAAAAATATAATGCATGCGTAGTTTTGTCTTGATTGCAGGATCGCTTTTTGGAAGGAGCAGCAGAAGCAAGGGAGATAAATCTCAACGGAGGATCTACACCAACCGTCGATAAAAAGGTTAGTTGGTTCTTCCCATGTTTGCATGTGAAAAGGGGTTTTAGGTTGGGGTAGAAGGTTAAAAGTTATTTCTGAAAGGGTCATGATCTACATGCAAGTTCAAGCCCTAGCTTGTTAGTCCGTAGGGTAGAATAACCCCACAACATAATTGGAAACTCCACTGGGGATATTTACTCTTAGGGTTTCCAGATTTCATTAGAGGTTTTTGGGTAGTTCAAAGAAGTAGAGTTTCAGTTTCTTTGTTTATTTGTTTTCTGTTAGGTCAAAGCTAGCAGGGAACCTGGTTATCAATACCAGTTTTTCCTTGGTTGTTGCTTGACATTTATTCTCGGGACACACAGAGGTACACGCGGCCTACAGAAGGCCTGGACACATGTGACCCGTACCCTAACCTTCTACAGCCCGTGTTTGAATGCCTGTTGTAGTGGTTTCAGTAGCATGTAGAGCCTAGGAAGCTTAAGAGGTAGTCTCCTCTTCCCTGTCAGAAGTTTACCTTCTCAGGGGGCTTTATAGATCCTGTTTGGGTCTTGTTGGTTTACTGTCTCGCTTTCAGTCTGCCTTATTGTGTTAGTTGTTCTTTGCATTTGTTTTCTTTTTTGTAAATTTTCCTTTTCTGTTGAAGTAATAGCATCCAAGCCTTTCAGAGACCCTGGTTGTCCATACCAGAGGCCATTTTCAGGTCTGGGCTGCCTATGTGTTGTTTTATCTCAGTTTTTATACAGACCCGCGACCTGATCAGGTTTAGCCCGTGGGTACCCGCGCGCTGCTGTAGCTCAGCACACGTTTGCATGCGTGTTGTCTTGGTGACAGTCGCGGGCTTGATTGGTAGCTTTTCAGCTTGGGTGGGGCAGTCATCCCCTCCTGTGGTGAGAAGAGCTCCTCTCAGGGGTCTAGAGTCTGGGGCTGCACACTCAGCAGGTTAGGGCATATTATCCTTTGCCTGTGTTTGTTAGTTGATGTTTTGATAGAAAAGACAAAAGAGAAAAAAAAATTGTTTTATGGTTTTTAGGCAAGTGTTAGAATCGGTGTTGTCTTGATTGCTTTTACGTATTTTGTACTCTGATTCTTTTTGCGATTTGCACTTTAAGCCAGAGTTTTCTTTTCATTCTCTTGGTTTTGTTCTTGTCATCATTTTTCCTTGTTGCGTTATATTGCAATAAAATAAAATAAAATAAAATAAAAATTATTGTTTCATTTTCTTCTTGATTTGAAGATTGTGTTGTTGCATCAGTAGCTTGGAAAGAAGTCTTTTTGCATAAGTTTTTGCAGTGCATGTAGAGTATAAGTAGCTCGCAGATTTGAGTGAAAGTGCTTCATATTTACTGCATGAAATCTTAGTAAATTTGAAAAGAAAAGAAGTCTTTCTTATTGAAAAGTTGTTGGTTTTGCATTTTAGTAAACGTTTTTGTTTCCAAGCATTTATTGTTCATTTTGCTTTGAGTCTTTTTAAACACCATCAGTTTCACTTTCGTACCTTGTGACTTAAAAATCCCATTAAAAGCAACGCTAATTAAAAGCAATTAGACTTTTCTGTTTGTAGGGTGCATACACTAGCTCAGGAATAGGGCCTTGGAATAGGTTGGAGAGTAAATTCTCCAAGGCCACCCAAACCAAACATCGGAGTCTGTCAATAGGGAGTGTAGAAGTCCAATTACGGAAAGTTATTCAGGACCCCCCTCTAACATAGGGGCTATTACGAGGTCACGTAAGGAAAGGTACTGGAGATAACCCCTCCAAAGCTGGACCGAGCGTTGTGGAGAACACATATCAAGGATTTGTTAAGGGATTCCATCATTTTCATTTGCCACAGAGCTTCGTGGGTCTCGAATCCATTTGAGGTCCTCAGTTGTCTTCTGGACCATTTTCTCTCAATACCCTTGACAGGTTTCGGGCTTGATACCCTGCTCATTGTGGTCTACCCGACTATCGATTGTACCCGCCTGATGATTGTTCACATGCTGGCAAACTAGTTGCCAATCTTTTCTAGGGACATACACGGGTGACTGCGGGGGTATACCACGGTACATATGACAGACATCGGGCCACGCTTTGCAGAGTACACCCGAAGTGTGCTTCCGTATTCAAGTTGCACTTGCACCGGTAAGTTGCTCTAGTGTTGGTTGTTGTAACTGTTCTTCCAACTAGTTTAGTGCTTGCTTGATTTATCTTCTAGGGGCTTTCTTTTAGTGTGTGTTGTTGTTTGTTCATGTAGAATACCTTAGTGTGTCATGAATCTTCTCACACAGTGGAGGATTCAGAGCTCTGTCGGTCACGAAGGCTTCTGGGCCTGCCGTCGGTTATACTGGAGCCGACCCCGCCACCATTGAGGTGGACGCTAGACCATCAAGGGTCTTTCGAAGCAATCGGGGCTTTTGAGCCCAAGCAACCCCCCGAGGAATCGACCGCCAATATTGGATTGGTTGAAACCTCAAACACTGATACTTGGTCGGACATTATTGTGCCAATTCAATTTTACGAAAGCATGTCATTGCCTAACCCAGTGATGGAACCAAACTCGGTTACTTCCTATGGGAATTCTTCCATTCCTATCACTGTTACTACCACAGGAGAAGCTTCTCCTAACTTTCCTTTGTCGACGGTCCGGGCCACCATGGTCTCGGTCACAACTACGTCGCACATTGGACCGACCCCATATATCGCGACGACCACACCTCCTTACACACCTAGTGCGACAGGCGCTCCGTTTTCATACGGTATTCCTAGTTCAGGTACAAGTCCTGCACTCACTACCTCCACTTTACAGACTTTGGGTCTGGGGGCAGGGAGCTCTAACGCTCCTCTACAAGGTCAACTTGGGGGCATTCCTGTCCCTTTCAATGTTTTTCCTTACGCTGGAGGTCATATCCCTCCTTTGTCCCCTTCGCTTAGTGGATTACATCAGCAGTCTGCCGGGCAGCCTGCACACACGAGTCCTTTTGGAGCCGGAAGTCAAGGAACACCTGCACAAACTCTGTCGATAGGTTCATCGTCGTTTGATTGGAATGGGACGTTTGGTAATAACACTTTTGCATGCGCTGCTTTCCCATCAGGGGGCACACCCATTTTTGGACAGTCTACGCTGGCACAGGGTACTATTCCTATGATGGGGGCACATATACCAGGACCTTGAAACTCAGGTCAAGGATCCGTTCCTTCCTATGGAATGTCATTCTGGGGTAATTCTTTCCACAGTCAATGGAACCTCAGACAGACTTCTATGCCTCTCTCCTTGGGACCGGCATGGGGTAATCCTTCCCCAAGTCCGTCAAACACAATGAACTCCCAACATCCTATGTCCTTCATGGGGAATTAGCCAATGATGTCTCATCAGATGCAAAACCCTTATGTTGGTCAGGGCCACGGTTTCTACCAAAACCCTGGCCAGCAGCCAAACTTTTCCTGGAAACCTGGTGCCAGTCAAACTCTAGGACCCTTTTATCCTAGATATCAGCAGCAACCTAAACTACCTTTCTTGGCAACATTACACTTGCCAGATTTAACATGGTTGTTGAATGATCCTATATGTCACGATCCACATTAGCCTCCTATGCCGACGAGGTTGCCTTCGGACATCCCAAAGTTCAAGGCCAAGCCTAACGAAGATCCAGGTGATCACGTGACTACATTCCACCTTTGGTGTTCATCCAAATCACTGAAAGATGACTCCGTCCAGTTGCAATTGTTTCAACGCACTCTTATTGGAAGTGCTATGAAATGGTACATTGAGTTTGATCATTCACGATACTCTTCTTTTGTCGAACTGGCGATGGCCTTCCTTAACCATTTCCAGTTACCTATGAGATACGACGCCGGCACAGAGTTGCTAGCCAATTTCGAGTAGGCGACCACAGACCATATCTCGAACCATATCTGAGAGTGGCGACGCTGAAAGAGTCTTATCAAGGTACCCGTCCCACCAGCATTCCTGCTTGAGTGGTTCCTTAAGTCTTTAGTTCTGCAGTTATCCAAAGACGTCACGACTTCAGGGGTTTTCACCGAGGAAGATACCATCATGAGGGCTCAACAGTTTGAGCTTATCTATTCTCAGTTTGGTCTATTGTACACCATCCTGCCGAATGCACCATGATCAATTCTGGATAAAACCAGACAGAGAGACGGACCACATGCCGATGGTATAGTTGGTTCGGCACAAACTAAGCCCACTGAGCAATTGACAAAACAATTGCAGCAGTTATCTATACAACACTCAGCGGCCAGCCAGACTACTGCTTTGGCTGCTCCTCCTACTCAAACGTTAGAAGTACACTCTGTACAGACGACTAACCCAAAGGCCAACCAACAGCCCGAAGGGAAGAAAAAACAACGCAAGAAGGGTAAGGGGGATAAGAAACCAACTAATAATGCTGGCAAGGGAACTACTGAAAAATGGAAGGCGAGGTATCTGTGCAACTTGTGTGTGGAAGACCACCCTACTCATCTGTGTCTTCGACTTGCGGAGGCCCAAAATTTTTTCACACAACAACAACAAGCCATGTTGACTAATCCCTTTCAGCATGGGCAAAATTTAACCCAAGCCTCTACAAGCGCCGAGGTGGGCAGCCAAGAAAACTGCCCTCCCCCAAACAATTCATCTTCCGCGAACGTATATATGGTGAAAAGTGATGCTTTCATAATGAATAGAGCACACGACTATAGCAAACCAAGCGCCCCTGAGAAAGGCAAGGAAGCCGAGATCCCATCTCTTCCTCTACAGATTGAGAAGACATTGGGTGAAACAATGACATGCACTCCAAAGGGTGCATTTAAGAGGGCTTCTCACAATCCAAATGCAAGGGCCACCCAGAACTACTCTGTGGCGGAAGATTTATCCCAAACCCCTTGTGCTATGTCTGCTTTGGAGGTCCTCCAAAGTTGCCCTGCTCAGAGGAAAGCCTTGTTGACTGCTTTAGGCTCTACTGAGACTTGTAACCCAGGTACCATCACGTTAGATACGACTGACTTGAAACCTCATTTGCCTTACCACGTCGCGTTTCAGATAGTAGTGGCTCACCCCACGAAAACTTTTACACGAAATATCTTTCGCATGGTGGTAGACGAGGGCGCTTCGACTTGCGTTATGTCATTAGCATGTTGGAAAGCCATTGGTCAACCTGAGTTGCCTCCGTCACCTACTCTCCTTACTGCATTCTATGGTCGTTCTTTCTGACCGCATGGCATCATTCCTTCTTTCCCTGTGCAGTTAGGGGGGAATACCGTGTGCATCGAAGTAGAGGTAGTTGACGCCCCCATCGACTACAATCTATTGTTAGGTCGTAGTTGGAATTATGCAATGCAAGCGGTGGTCGCTACACTTTTTCGAGTCTTACTGTTTCCACATGAAGGCCGGATAGTGACTATTGATCAGTTGTCCTTCTCTCGACCCGACCCAGCCTTGGGGGCATCCATGGTTCCCATGGTAGATAATCCTCAAGCCGATGTCGTCAATGTAGGAGTTGGTTTGTGCCCATATTTGATGGGTACCTTCGATTACCCACCTCCTCAAGGCAATGTCAAGTTTATATCGACTCACCATAATGCTGAGATTTTCCATGTTTCGTCGTTCCGCACGACTTACTTTCAGGATCCGTGGATTCTTCCTTCCCCATCAGACATGATGGATGCGACAGGGCATGCGGGCATGTCTACACCCTTGTCGGTCGCTGAAGTAGCATACTCTTTGGTCCAACAAGCTTCAGCTACCCCTAATCCTATTCCCGCACAAGAGTTGGATCCACGCCTTGAGCCTATCTGGGCTCAGGATTCTCTTGTCAACACCAATTCGTTAGATTTAGTCTTTCCTTCTGACGAAGAAAAAATCGAAGCAATGACTGGTCCGAACAAACCCTGGGAAGATCTTCATCACAGATCATATTTCCTCCCAGAGTTACACTGAATCGAGGCAGGGGAATTCACTATCACAATGACGGGAGATCAGCCTTGTCCCATTAACCTCTTAGCTACACAAGATATTTATGCTGAGGGAAATATGGCGACTATCGCTGACACGATACCCACCAATCTCTCTCGAAACCCCGGCATCGTGGAGAATGTCTTCGTCGGCGCAGATTGCTCCCCCGAAGAGATTCAGATTTACACGGATATTTTTAAATAATTCCGCAATGTTTTTGCTTGGTCTTACGAGGAAATGCCAGGCATCGATCCGAAAATAGTTGAACATGAGATCACTACGTATCCGGATGTAAAGCCTATTTGATAGAAACTTCGTCGAGTTAATCCTAGGAAGGCAGTAGCCATCAAGGCTGAGGTTGAGAAATTGCTTAAGGCAGGGTTCATATACCCTATTCACTTGACTCAATGGGTGTCAAATCCCGTGCCAGTTGATAAAAAACAAGACACGATTCGTGTTTCTACCGATTTCCGTGATTTGAACAAGGCATGTCCGAAAGATAATTATCCAACCCCATTCATCGACCAGATCATTGATGAGTGCGCCGGTTGTGAAGCCTTTTCGTTCATGGATGGTTTCTCAGGCTATAACCAAATCCAAATCAAACCTGAGGACCAACACAAAACGGCATTCATTTGTTCTTGGGGTACATTCGCCTATCGAAAAATGCCTTTTGGTCTCAAGAAAACTGGAGTCACTTTCCAGCGGGCCATGTCTTTTGCGTTTCATGACCTCAAACATATAGTCGAGGCCTATCTAGATGATTTAGCATCACGCTCTCGCAAGCAAAAAGATCATCCTATGCACTTCTGACTCATCTTCGAATGTTGTCGCTACTTTCGGATTCGCTTAAATCCCAACAAGTGAAGCTTTTGTGTCACGTCAGGACGTTTGTTAGGTTTCATCATTTCAACAATGGGGATTATGGTCGATCCTCTTAAGGTGGAGGCAATAGTCCAGTTGCCCCCCCCCACGCACAATTTTACAACTTCAGAGTCTTCAAGGCAAGGCGAACTTCTTACGACGCTTCATCGCCAACTATGCCGACATCACCAAGGGCTTCATGTGTTTAATGAAGAAAGACATTCCTTTTCTTTGGGACGAAGAAACACAGCGCTCTTTCGACACATTGAAACACGCCCTTACAACCGCACCTCTGCTACAACCACCGAATTATAACAAGGATTTCCTATTATATCTGGCTGCCGCAGAGTCAACCATAGGCATGGTTTTAGTTCAGGAAGATGATTCATTTTCTGAATACGTGATCTATTACCTGATCCGAGGCCTCATAGGACCGGAACTTAATTATACCCATCTCGAAAAACTTGCGTTGCCAGCAGTCCATGTTGTCCAACGGTTCTGTCACTATGTTTTGTTTCGCAAGACCACCGTCGTCGCTGTCGTGAATCCATTTCAGTACATGTTGACACGACGAGTTATCGACGGAAAAATTAGTATATGGATGGTCATCCTCCAAGAATTTGACTTAGACATCGTTTCAGCCAAGTCCAAAAAGTCGTTGGTCTTCGTATAACTTATTTCGGAACTTCCGGTTGAGTCAGGTGACGTTGTGCCTGAGGAATCGCCTATCCGGGGGGATATGTTTTTGATCGAATCGTCTGACCCCTGGTACAGAGATATACTGATCTATCTCCAGACTTTGAAGTGTCCTACCTCTTCTTCTCGCGATGAGCGTCGGCGGATACACAATCAAGCCAAGAACTATCTTATACTCAATGATACTTTGTATCGGTGAGGCATAGATTGTATCTTGCGTCGATGCCTCACTCATGAGGAGGTCGTCATAGTGCTCAACGATTGTCATACAGGATCTTGTGGTGGTCACTTATCTGGGTTGGCAACAGCCCAAAAAATTTTACGAGCAGGTTACTTTTGTCCCACACTTATTAAAGATTGCATCGAGTCGGTCAAGAAGTGCCATCCGTGCCAAGTCTTCTCGCGGAAGATGAGGGCACATCCAGCTCCCATGTTTCCTGTCATCAAAGTCGGTCCCTTCACCAAGTGGGGGATTGATTACACTACATGCAACCCCCCATCAGCAAGGGGGCACCGCTATATCATTGTAGCTGTCGACTACTTCACTAAGTGGGTCGAAGCTATGTCGACGTTCAAAGATGATGGAGAGACTGCATCTCTCTTCTTATTTAACCAGATTATAGCACGGTTCGGAGTCCCGAGAGAGATTGTCACTAACCATGGCAGTCACTTTCAGAACCAAATGATGTCCGAGTTAACATCAAAACTTGGGTTACGGCAGGAACACTCATCACCTTACTACCCCCAAGCCAATGGGCAAGTGGAAGCTGTTAACAAAATGCTTAAGACAATGCTACAGTGAACCATCAACTCAGCCAAGTCAAACTGGCATTTGATGTTATATTCGGCATTATGGGCTTACCGAACATCAGTTAAGACTACAACCGGTTTCTCACTTTTCCAACTCGTTTACGGGCTGGAGGCAGTCTTGCCCATCGAATGTCAAATTTCATCTCTGAAGTTGGCAGTACAGTTATTGCCAGACACTTCTCCGCTTGAAGAATGGTTAGTACACCTAGAACAGCTTGATGAATAGTGTCGTGATGCGGCATTGGCCAACGAGGCTCATAAACATAAGGTTAAGTGTCAATATGATAGGTCCGTTCGTCCTCGGGTTTTCTCTGAGGGTGACCTTGTCCTGGTTTACGACCAAGATAAGGACCCCCTGGGGGCAGGAAAGTTTAAACCCATGTGGTTTGGACCCTTCATTGTTAAGGAGGTGTTAAAAAAGGGCGCTTATCGTCTGGTCGATTTTGAAGGGAATTCTTTGGCGGAGCCTAGAAATGGGCTCTACCTCAAGAAGTATTACTCATAGGGTCACTGTGGGTAAATTTTTGTAACATATGTATAGTCTTTGTGCCATTACTTTCCTTCGTTTCTTTTGAAAAAAATGTCATGGACGTGTCATTAATGTTATCTTTCGTCACTGTGGCAGATGTCAAGTGAGTCTGAGGTGTTCATTGGGTATGCGGACGGTGCTAGCGACACACACGGAGGCTTTCCTCCACCACTTGGGTAATCTTTACACCACAGGGTCAGTTGTTATCTTCCGGAGGGATATGCTTAGGTGACACCACAAACAATGTTGCTGAGTATAGCGCAATTATTGAGTTGCTTCGTGACGCTTTGTCATTGGGTATCTCTCATCTTCGGGTCTATCTAGACACTTAACTGGTTGTGTCACAGCTAAATAGAATCTACCATGTGCACGACCCAACTTTACATCGACGATTCCTTAGGGTACGTCTCTTGGAACGCGACTTTGATTATATTACATATTTTCATGTTCCTAGGAGTCTAAATCAAATCACAGATACTCTAGCTAATCACATTTTAGATTGGCATCTTGCTCACACATAAAGATATCATGATCATACACATGTAAATACATTTTTTGCACCCATAATACATAAGGACACAGAAAAGAAATAAAAACCATATATAAATATCCGAAAATCCTCAGAGTACATAGATAGGCGCAAGTGCCTCAAAAAATGGGAACCATAATGAGTCACCGGGGCTTATGCCCTCAAAAAATATATACAATAAGGTGCTCATGGCACATAAAAAAGTTTACAAGGTTGTTCAGGGCCTATGGGCCCTGTTGTAATCATGTACAGCTCGGCCTAAATGCCTAAACAGTCGGACCCATGTCTGAGGTAACCCCACCATATGAGTCTACATGGAGGGCGGCATGTCCTCTATCTCATCCATGGGAACTGTGCGAGTGAGCTCAGTGAAGTTCCGCTCAATCCGCCTAAGAGCCCTCTCGGCCTCTCCTGCTGGAGGGTTCCCTGCTACTGCTGCCCCTGCGGTGGCGGCAGCTGCGGCCTCTGGCCATGGGTGGCGCCCGTTCCGTGCAAAATCGGCAGGTCGCATGGGTCCCACATCTGCACACAACACAATGTTCACCCATCAAAAACTCTGTTATAAAAAAAAAACATGATATATATATAAAAAGACATAAAAATTACATATACAACCAAAACGACTAGGCAGGTGGAGACTTACCCATCTCCCCTCGCTCCTCACCAGGAGGCACTGGTATCGCTGGATCTCTGGAAAAGTCGATCCCGGCATATGGGTAATCCTCGATCGTCGGAATCTTTCACGACATCCATGCAAAGAAATCATCATTGAAGGCCTCGGTGGTCCTCCCACCACCTTGTCGCGGCAGCAACGCTGCCCATCTGCACACTGTCGGGAAAGTTGCCAGATGTCCTTGTACTGTCAGCCAAGGACTAAAGCATGGAACTCTCTCAAAGAAAAATGAACACAGGATGGTCCCGAACCCAAAGTTCTTGTGTGTCTGTTGTTGGAAATCAGTCAATTGCCTCTTCATGTTCTCTAGCAGTGTGGTACTCCAATCGAAAATCTGTGTATTTAGGCACTGAATTGCACAGTTCATCTGTGTCCGTGAAGCCTGATGCACGACTGCAGAGCCGGTAATATGCCCAATGAGCGATAAAATAGTCTGCAGGGTGAGGCTGGTGATCCTACCAATGGGCACCGAAGACGGTCTCGGGTTGGTCCCAGCCTCGCAATACTCTGCTATCAATTCCGAGACTTTGCTCGGCCCAGCAGGAAACGTTTGAAAGTTAACGGGTTCCCCTCTCCTCGAGAGGCCCGTCAAAAAATAGATATCCTCGGTGGTGGGAACCAAGGATTTTCCCTCTATCATAAATGCCTATGCATCTGGGTGCCAATAGTCAACCAAGGCATTCAGTAGCCTGGGTTGAACGCGCATGAATGGACACAAGAAAAACTTCACCAAGCCACACTGTGACAACATGGCCATCACATTCGGATCTGTATCCACTGCCTCGTTGGCAACCTCGTGCTCCCTCTCTCTCCAATGAACATACATCCTACCAAACACACAGAGCAAAAAAGGGGGAGTTTAGTCCGCATTTCATCTCAATTTTAATCATGGGGGAGTAGCCCGTGGGCTGTCGAGGCGACAGTCGCGGGTACCCACGCGCAGCTTTAGCCCTGCGCACGGGTACCCGTGGGCTGTCCCTGGACATCCCGCGTTTTGCTAGGGCCGGCCTCTTAGAGGTCGACAACCACCCCCAAAAGCAACTTGAAAGACATAAATTAAGTATTGAAATGCAAGATAGGGGAGTTTGTACTTACTTGGTCCAAGCAGAAGTCCGTTTGGTCCACTGTAGCTACCAGAATCACGATCTCTGGCAAAGGGGGTCTTTTGGCTCCAGAGTCAATTTCCAAATCAGCAATGGTGATAATGAGCTGCCAGCTTCTATTTATAGACTTTTTGGCCTCTTTTTGTCACCCTTTTGGCCCCTTTTATCAGTTTCTTTATACCAAAAACCATTTTGAGTGGTTCCAGAGTTATGTGGGAGGGATTTGATCAAGTATTGGGACATTTTTCATTGAGTTTCAGAAAATAAAAATAATATATATATATATATATATATATATATATATACATAAGGACGGTCCATAAAAAAAAATTCAAAAATCAACCTGAGCATATAGGGTAGGATTTCATCCTCATTGTTGCATCTCGTTGTCTTTTTTTCTTACGATATAGGATCGAACCCATCCAGTTGTGACATGGAACCGTCATATCTTCTCTAGAAGTGTCGCAACTTGGTGGTAGAGCTTACTAAAACATGGATGCCCTAGGTAGTTTCTGGTTGCATTATGGTGTCCATGTCGTTTCTGACAACATAGTAGGCTCGGGAGTCCGTATAGTCTTTCCTGAATATGGGTTTGAGCCTCATTTGCATGGGTCCTTTTCACTCTTTGTCTTACCCTCCAGACTCCCAAAACATAACGGGTCTCCTTTTAAGCCCTTTTCAGACCCTCTAAACATGAAAAGATTGTCGAGCGATCTTGTGACCCTTCACGCTCGTTAAACTAAAATTTGAAATCACGTATGTCCGACGGTAGTTTACCCCTTTTTCGGTCCGTACAGTCAACTGTACGAACAAAGGAATACTCTATCGAATTCCAATTCTTTAGAAGAGTATCCTCAGGTATAATTTTATTCCTTTTTCGAGCCTAAGGGACTAAATTTACGAAAAAGAAACCCCCCCCGGAGTCCATAGTTAAGCTCTTTTCAGACTCCCTAAAATTGAAAAGATTGTCGAGTGACCTTATTCTTTCACACTTGTTAAACGGTCCAGAAGAACATTCCTGACGGAGTCCATAGTTAATCTTTTTTCAGACTCCTTAAAATTGAAAAAATAGTTGAGTGATCTTGTCCTTGTCACACTCATTAAAATGATTTTGAATTGACATCTAGTCGGTGCTAGTTTACCCCTTTTTCGAACCGACTAGACTATTGATGAAAAAGGTACCCCAATGGAGTTTCCTTTTATGCTTTTTGAGACTCTCTAAACATGAAAAATCATCGATCTTCCCTTCTCTGGGCTCGTTAAACTTACATCGAAGGACGTTACCATTGTGTGTTCTATCAACCGCATCTGCATCCTTTACCTTTCAGCCTAGTAACATTTTGCCTTTGCGTTTTAACACCTTTGGCCATTGGAGGATTTTTCCCGGGTATCATTTCCTAGAACATTAGTCTTGTCCTTATGCCTTGAGCTTGTATGTTTGTTGTGCTCGTTCCTCCACTGTAACATAACATTCATTTATTCTTTTCAAAATAATCAAAAAGAACAAAAAAATCAAATATACCCCAAAAAGAGGATGGGAAAATTATTTTCTTTATTGGCAGCATTATGAGTCACCCTTGGATAAAGCACATCTGTCCATTTGATTTATCAGACTTTGGGATGTAGTACGACCTTAGGAAGCTTTGCTCGCTATATTGAGTTGTGTCCTCCACCGTTTGGTTACTCTTCCAAACATATGGAGAGTTTGCATTGCCTCCTGCTTCGTGGACTTATGATTAACAAATATGTTGCCTGGGTCTTACCACTTGTCATGCTATTGTCCAAGGGAAGTTTGGTACCTAGCCTGAGTCAGCCCCTCTGCAATATGTCTCTTGTCCACATACCCGGCCATCCTGAACGTCCAATCAAGTCTTTGTTCGAAATCACTGAAGCCTTCAGTCCGATCATCAAGATTATCAAGTCCGCAACCGACGAGCCATCGAAGACCTCTGGGTAGTGCAGTTGTACACTCATATTACACTCCTACCCGAGTTTCAGAAGATTTTGAAGTTGTTGCTCGAGCTCTGAAGAACAGCCATCGGGCCAAATCCGCTTCTGAGAGATGGATACTTTCTATGTATATCTTTCTGATTTCGAGATGTAGCTCAACTGTGTATTGTTCATGGCTACTCTTTATAGTTGTTTGACATGGATCTATAGTGTATTTGATTGGTAGCCATGGTTCTGATTTATCCCGAGCATGGGTATGCCCGCCTCGGTGAGACATTTGATATTTTTTGCAGATGGCACCTCCTGATCCCTGATTTCTGGGCTCATTCATTCAACATATCAGTACAGATTGGTAAAGAATTGGTAATGTATTTCGGCCATTAGATGCTCTTTTGACCTCACACATTAGGGGGCATCTATTATAACCCTAAATTGCACTATACATGCTTACCTGGCATCAGGCCAACTCATTGCCCTTCATTGCCAAAACCATGCTGAACAGACTCTTTAAAAACCTCTTAAACCAAGTAACCTGCGCCCTAACCCACTGTTGGGCACGTTGGAACGCTAGAAGGCCTTATACTGCATGCATTGGAACGCGGGCTATCCCACTATAGCAAGCATTTACCTAAAAAAGAAAAAAGTCAAGAAAATTTCCACCAGGACGAAAAGCTTTAGGTCAGTTAACTGGAACTCCCAGCCATGCATGGCCGAGAGTTCATCTAAAACCCTAGCTCCTTCTAGCCTATAAAATAAGGGGTAGGGGTACTATTCAAAGGAGGAAAATCATAGCAAAGAAACTCTTCCCAATTGCCGAATCCGTTTTGTCCCAACCCTTTATCCTTTCCTCAAGATTTAGGAGAATTCAAGAAAAGCAGTTGGAGGAAAAAGAAGAGGAGGATCCCAGGATCAGGATCAAGGAACGGTGGCCAGTCTCTATAATCATTGTAAGTTGATTCATCTTGAGATTAATAAAAAAGATACTTTTCCCGTCCCAAATACACGAGTTTTATATGTTTTTATTTGATTTGTGTTTAATCTCTAACCCTCTAGTAGAACAATAGCATGCATGCGTAGTTTTGTCTTGATTGCAGGATCGCTTTTTGGAAGGAGCAGCAGAAGCAAGGGAGATAAAGCTCAATGGAGGATCTACACCAACCGTCGATAAAAAGGTTAGTTGGTTCTTCCCATGTTTGCATGTGAAAACAGGTTTTAGGTTGGGGTAGAAGGTTAAAAGTTATTTCTAAAAGGGTCATGATCTGCATGCAAGTTTAAGCCCTAGCTTGTTAGTCTGTAGGGTATAATAACCCCACAACAGTGATGGATTGGATCATTTAAAATCCTTGATATATCCGAGAGGTCCAAAGTGGCCAAAAAAGGTAACTGTCTATTCACATGTGGGTACTGGTGGCTTTGGGGAGGGAGTCCCATTGGAAAACCAGTGGGACCATAAGAAGTCTGCATATAATGCGAAGACCTAGGCAGATTCAGTGGTTGTTGTGGAGGAAATTAGTTCATGGGATTGTATCCTTGAACTGGGACGTGAGTTTGATCATTCAAACCCCAAATAGGATTGGACGTACCTGGATATGGTTGGTCTATAATAGGGGGTATAACAGATGTAGTTGGAAGCTGTTGCCCCCCAGTCAATTGAGGATTATGTTGTATCAGATGGTTCCAATACTAGGCCAAGGATGGAGGTATGTTTTGTCCTTAGGGTGGGGTCGGTGGGGGTTGTCCTCCAATCAGGGGTTGAGTTCCAATTGGGGGTTTTGTTCCAATTGAGATTTGTGTTCCAATAGGAATTTTCCCTACAAGGGGGAGTTGAGTCAAACCTCCTTGGTGAAATTTTCCACCAATAGGAATCTGGTAATTTGGTGTGAATGACGGGATGGTGCCACTAGGATTGGTGCCACCGATAGAGGATTGTAAAGGTCCTTCGAAAGGGGGTTGAGGAAGTGTCGGAATGAAGTCGGGAGGAGAGTGCCCAGAAGAAGAGGGAACACCAGGAGTTCTGGATGGGGTTTGTGTAGGAATGGGAATAGAAGCATTCAACACATGGTATCCAGGTGGAAGTGTCAGGGTGACACTGGGCGAGAGTGGTGTGCCAATGGGGGCTTGACTAATCGTTGTAATATTGGTGTGAATACTCGTAATATCTATGTAATGGACCATTTCTAAAGGGAGGGTCAAGATGTGGTCAGCTCGCGGAGCTTCTGTACCAGGGAAATAATAAGCAGTAGTAAAAGGTACTATGTCTGGGTTAGAGGTTTTGGGGAACGCAAGTGAGACAGTGATTTCAACGCCTGCTCCTGAGCCAAAGAGATCCCATCTAAAAATTCCAATAGAACAAAAAGGATCTTGGCCCTCAGGTCCTAGAAAAGGTCCAGTCGGTGATCCAAAAGACAAAACAACTAAGTCTCCGGAAGAATTCACTCACATAATATGTCTCTCAGAATCGAGGTGAAGTCAAAATTCCTCTCGAGAATTGGTAATTTGGAACCATTCTAGAGAGTTAGTTCTTTCCACTTGTGGAGTGGTGACGTCTTGGACTTCACTTTGTTGAGGAGAGCCCTCTGGTGAGCTTGTAGGAAGGGGTTGAGAACCTTCCATATTTTCTAGAGGTAAGCCCTGCATTCTACGTGAATGATGTGGAGGGTCTATTGTGAACGAGTTACAAACTTACGAAGAAAATCCTGTGATCAACTTGGGTAAACAAACAGCATGCGCTAGTAAAGAGAATCTAGGAAACAATACCAAGAAAACAAGACCTTCTAATTCCGAAGTCACTAGTTGGTGATGAAATCCAACGTCACAACAACGAGATGAGAAGGGGCTGGGATAGGGTGGAAAAGTTACGTTGATGACCTACTTAACGGACTTACACCCTGGTGCAAGCTCTCACACATAATCGTGGGTATACCCTCCAAGGAGCCCGAGTGAGTTTGGCCAACGTCGATACCAGGTACCGTGAAGACTTGCCCCTTCACAGTCACCTTGTGTAAGACCCTAATAAGATAGGCCACTAAGGTTACCACTGACAACAATAAATCCTGGGGGGACAGTCGACAGTCCGATCCACACACAAGGGCAGGGTATCTAGCCTGAAATCAACTCGAGAGGCTTCCACTCATCATTGTGGGTATACCTCCAAGTGACCCCCGTAATACATGCAATCTCTACACCGATATCAATGAAGAAGGGTGAGTATCTTTATCGATATCAATGCGACCTCAGGTTTGACCCTTGTGTGAGAAGGGCTTCCTAGGACAAAATTTTGTAAATGGAATTTGACACTCCTTAACACAAGATGCTATTGTGTGCTTTGTGCTTTGGAGAGTGTATTTCTCTGCCTATTCCAAAGCTCTAGCCTAGCTAATTTTTGGTCTAATAGAGTCCTAGAAAAGAGTTACTAGTTAAATTTTAAAATTGCGCAATATTATTAAGGGTTGTTGTTACTCAAAGGAAACGGAGATGAAATCGATGTTGTGTGAGACTCTGGCCCAACAATGTAAAGATAGGAATAAAATATATCAATTTCTATTCGATGAATCCTATGTACGGGAGGGAAAGAGAAGTGTTCTGGAACAATCTTGAACTATGATTCACAATCTTCTTTAAAATGCAATCTTCAACGAATCACGTGACAATGAAAATTCTCTATTTGTTCTATTTCAACAATTGATTTCCAGTATTTTCAAAATGAAAATGCTTTTAAAAAGAAAAATGTTTTTTACTTTTCAAAAATATCCACACCATGGTGGTGAAAGTAAGGAAAACCAATAACTAACGAAAAGCCACAAACAAAACCCAAACCAATCTTTCAATGAAGACAAAAATGACAAGCAGACAAGACTAGTCTTTTCAATTGCATGAGAACAATGATTTTCCAAGTAATGAGAAAATGAGAAAGACAAACAATCCCAACTTTCAAACTGATCACCGACTCTTAACCAAACAAGTACTCAGATTCCAGGATCTGAGATTATATCCTTGCTAAAAAAAGTCAAGAGATGAGAGTTGAGAAAAAGATGGGCAAGAAGAGCCTTTGATTTCTGAAGATTGATCGTGCACAAAATCCAAAGTCAAGAAACAATCAACCAATGGTCCAAGAAGTTCTTATCAGACACCTATACAAATCTGGGCATCTCAGCATACCAAAACCTTTAAATCCAAAAAATTTTAAAAAGGGTTCGCAGGCTATTAGTAATGTACAGTGAGATAATGGGGCATTCTCTCAAGATGGCTTCAAGAAGAGTGCGGGAATATTGCATTGGACTAAAAGGAAGGGTTCAAACTCAAGGGGTTCTCGTAGGCCACTGATGGGTTCAGTGAGAGAAGGCCTAAAACTAGGCAAAATTTTGGAAAAAGATAAAAATTTTGAAGGGACTTATGGACCCAGAGAGTCTGTCAAGGTGTCCTAAAGACTCAAAGATTGATAGAAATGAAGAAAGGTAAGGCAAGAGAAAATGGCGAAGGAAAAACACCAAAAACCACTAAGAAATGGGTTGCATCCCCAATGGAGTCACCAATTTTGTTATCGGACTAATCGTTAGGTGTGGACACTAACAGATCTCCCTAGATCCACCTGGATCTAGAACAAAACATGACAAGACATGACTTTTTCCCTAAGTTACAACCATTGAATTAGCTAGTAAGGAGGAACAAGTGACATACCTTTTTATCGCTTCCTCAGATATTTGTTGCTCCCTCTTCACTCCGATTCTCTTGTGAGGTCAAAACCAAGACAACACAAACCAACCAAAGTGAAGATAGCAAAATGTATTCAATCGTCAGCTTATGTATATGATCAAGGAGTTACACAATAAAGTAAGAATGACTTTATGGGAAAAGGACATGTCGATGTATCATATTGATTGAAAGTAGAAGATATAACCTAATCGCCTTGATGTCACAAGCTTCCTTTCGGTGACTCTTGGTTCCAACACATACACTTGCTCTGTACTTGCATGAAGAAGATCTAATTCCTCTTGATATACCTACTAGAGTCTTCAAGCTTCTGTTCAAGCAGGGTTCTTCACACAATTCCTTCACCAATTCTTCAATTAATCTTGCTTAACCTTTTCCATGAGAATCCTTTCAATATATAAGAGAGGGTGAGATGGTTACATGGATGAGAATGATTCCACCAAATTAGGGAAGCCAGTAAAATGAAAACCATATGAGCGCCAACCCATTCTCTAGAAGATCCCCTTCTAGAACCCTCGAGACTTCATCTCTTTTCCAAGCTTAAAAACAATTTCACACCCTATGTATAGAGAAACCTGCGAGAAATTCACACCCTAGATGAAGGTGGCCTGCGAGAATGGGTCATTCTCGCACCCTAGGCCATATGTAGCCTACGAACTCACTTTGAAAATATGTTTTCTGGAAGGATATAAATGCCACTTTTCTCAGGAGAAAGTTCTTGTTGGGAACCTAAGTACACCATTATTAATACATCACCAAGATGACCAAAATCATGTGTAACACATGGTCGAGAGACAGTGGCAGAGATACATGGATAGCAGAGAGAACAGAGGTAAGAAAAGGGAGGTGGGAGCAAATTATTAAATTCAAAGGAACTGATATGTTGTTCTTAGCACCTCACAAGCAATTTCTATCCTCGGTTGGAGCCAATGTTGTAACCTAGATCTGCACCCCTACCCCTCCTCTCTCATTTCCCTATGCCTTCATCAAATGTTTCATCTTCTAGTTGGTGAAGTCAGTTTCCCATTACTAAGTGACTTGGTTTTTTATCGTTTCTTTATTGATTGAGTCTTCGTGCATTTTTTAAATGTCTTTTTTCTTGAAGGACAATTGCATGTCATGGTTTGTGTTCTAAATACTTGTCATCATATTTTCCACTAATTGAGCATGTGACAGGTCCACCAAGTCTTCTATATGCATAGGAGACATCTAGATCTAAAAAGTCCTTTGTAATATCAGTAATCTTCCACAGAGAAAGGCAACAAATCAAAGAAGTCCATTTCAGGATTAGAATTTAAACCAAACAGTCAAGTCAAATATTCAATGGTGGATCTCCAACAGTTGATGCAGATCAATGACTCTCGTGCATTCGAAGTCTCAAACTCACATAGGGTTTAACACGATTGACTTCACGACCTCGATGTTCGAGCTTCCAAACTTTCCATTGTTTCAAATTTTTCGAACTCTCGAAGTGTCAAAGCCCCGAAGCCTCAAAGTGCTAGAGTGGGCCCTCACTGCCATGTCACTTTGCAATTTTGTTCATCCGTGAAGTTTTGGTCCAGAGTGAGAAAAGAATCGAATTTCCGAAGTGTTGAAGTTCTGAAGACACATGGCACTCATTTTAGCTCATTGGGTTGCGTCATTCTCCTTTTTCCAAATGACACATGTCACTCTCTTCTTATGACACATCAGCCAAAGTGATGTCATGTGGATACGTCATTTTTTTCCCCATCAACTTCGATAGATATTACTTTGGGAGATTTCTATCAAGAATAGGCGGAGTACCCTAAATCCCGAAGTTCCAAACTCCCCAAATCCTTTAATGATTAAAGTATTAATCTTGGGGTAATTAGCCTAATATAAGCACGGATTAGTGGCTTCGCGAGTTAGCACTTTGGGAGATTTCATTGCTTCACATCCCAAAACTCGCAAAGCCCAAAGTGTCAAATCACAGGGAACTCATCCGTCAGAACTAGTGGCACTCATCCATGGAGAAATGTGGCTTCCATATTTTTCTGACACTTGGCACTCATTTCTGGGCATTTGGGTCCCATCATCTGCTCATTTTTTAGTGGCACATGTCAATCGCCTTGTGTGACACATCAACAGTCATGACATCATATGACATCATGCCACCATGTCACTTTGCAACATTGTCACTTCAAGATATTGTCATGCTCTGCAATCTGAAGCCCCCGAACGTTGAACAACCAAATCGTCGAAGTCCCAAAGTAATTAAGGTCAAAGGTAATATTGGATTAATAAGTGATTTTTGTTGGTTAATGACTTCAAGGGTTCTGTCCTCTAAAGGATATGCATCCTATGCACTCTGAAACCTATGAATGCAGAATTTTTGAAGTGGCTAACCCACATCTATTGGATATCTAAAAGGTTTAAAATAAAGGGAACCAAACCAGGAATGGGGAAACTACATGTCCATACTCCATAAAAGCACAACACGACTTACTTTTGTCCTCAAAAGGATAAGTGGGGGAAATACACGACCACACTTCTAGTTGTCTCTAGTGGCCTCCAACAACGCGTGTGCATGCCATGATCGATACAAAACTCATTTATGTCACTCTTGGTCATTTCTTCCAGATCTCAGTTCTCTCCAATGCATGCATCAATATTATATCATTGCCAGTAGCAATTTTTTAGTTATTTAATTGCTAGACTCTTTTAGTTTAAGGCATAATAATTGGTCTTATATGTGTGATAAGAACCAATCCTTTTTTTTAAGTCAAGTTCGGAATATTAATTAAAATACTCCATCCATTTGGTTTAGTTAAGTTAATAAGTTGTTTAATGGCAGATGAGGTAGAGTTAAGCCCAAGTTCCACACTAGTCAAGGGCCTCTACATTTTTGATAAATATGCATCTTTTGTATGTTTTGGGGATTGAGATGTTTGGGAAAAGAGATCAATACAACAAATGGTTGGACCCATTTTGTGCATGGATTAAATATCTCTACTTGGTGAAGATACTATTGATGACAGTGTGTTTGCGTCCAAATTTGTATGTGTTTCTTATCTTGAATACAGTTTTGATTTGTGCGAAGTATATTTATTTTCCTTTAGCTATTTTATAACTTGTCTTTATTAATATGCAACCTGTGATAACAACTAGGCTTTGATGAAGATTTGTTTTTATTGCAACATGTGGGAGTAATTGTGTTATTGATACATGTTTAATGTATTGAAATGATATTTTAAGTATTAAACTTCTTGCGGAAAATTATTCATTGAGTGGTTTGTTGTTTCCCTTTGTTTTTTACCTCTATTATTTCACTTGTCTATCATTAGTGTGTCACCATCCAAGAAGGACATTCATTCTTATCTTTTTTTTGACCCAACCATGCTCTTATCTTGGTAAAAAAAACCCTCTAACTGATCAACAAAATAAAATAAAATAAAACAATCATTCCAAAACTTAAGGTGGCCTAGCTTTTCCCTTTAGCAGTCAGGTGAAAACTTTAGGACCAATAGTATTTATGTTTGTATACACTTGATGTATGGTATGAACAAGTCTAGATATTTGATGATTAGATATGGGTTGATAAACAATGACAAAGTTGTGATAGTGACAGAGATAGTGATACTGATAGAGTTGTGATAGTGACAGAGAAAGTGAAAGTGATAGAGACAGTGATAGTGGTAGAGTTGTGACAGAGAAAGTGACAGTGATAGAGACAGTGATAGTGGTAGAGTTGTGACAGAGGTTGTAACAATGGCAGAGTCCATTATAGCGGTTCTACATTTATATTTCAGGGCAACAAGATGGGGCAAGGAAAGGTGGTTGTAGCCAGAGAACCCATGGGGTTGTAACCTCCTTCTGGTTGGAGAGATAGGACTAGGGAGTTGTAGATTCCTTCAATTTGGAGCCTGCGAATAGGGGGTTGGAGCCTCCTTTCATTTGCAGCTGGAGAATTGGAATTTGGTGCTTCCAATGAATGTTTTATTTTGATAAATATATAAAAAAAGAATTATGTGGTTTTCTCCCATTTGGGTTTCCATGTAAATTATAGTGTACTGTGTATCTATTGTGATTTGATTTTGTTTATGATTATATTGATGATGATGTATTGAATGCTAATGATATAATGATGAATATTGTTGAAGAATAAACTATGGTTAAAATTACTATAATTTCTCATTACTGATTCACCCCCCTCTTATTAATACAACAATTGGTATCAGAGTAGGTCCTTCAAGAATCAATCTAACCACTGGAAGGAGATCATGGATTACACTAGAATTCGGGTGCCACAGTTTGATGGCAAGAACTATGCATTCTTGAGTAAAAGAATGAAAACGTATATACAGGCATAGGAATTCGGTGGTTGGTGAGTAGTAGTAGATGGATACAAAGAACCAACCACTCCCCTGATAGATAAGGATGGAAAGAAACTTGAAGTAAATTAATATAGAGCCAGAATTTCTATCCTAAATGGGTTGACTGAATCAGTACACACCAAGGTTGTGAACTATGAATCCACAAAAGAAATATGGGACAAACTGAAGAATATCTATGAAGGAGATGACAAAGTTAAAGGAGACAAACTTCAAACATTCAGAATCAAGTTCAAACAATTAAAGATGAAGGAAGATGAAATCATTGCCTCCTACTTTGTACAAATTGATGAGACAGTCAATGCCATCAAGGGTCTAGGAGAAGCAATGAAGGAAACAATCATTTCTCAAAAGGTATTGAGGTCTCTACCTATGAGATATGATCTGAAGATTTCATCCATAGAATAAATAACAGATCTAGATACCTTGAGCATGGATGAGTTGCATCAGATACTCACAGCTTATGAGATGAGGACAGAGAAGGACAATCTAGTCACAAAGGAATAAACATTCAAGGCATCGACGAAGAATAAGAAGAAATACAAACAAAATCCAAAGTCATATTGTAGTTGCAGCGATGCTTCAGAAGAAGATGAAGAAGTGGCTAATTTCATCAGAAGGATGAAACCAGGAACCAACAAATAAAAAGGTAAGCTTACATTGTTTTGTTTTAATTTTGATGGTGTTGTTCATTTTTCTAATAAATTTCCTTGTAAGAAAAAGAAAAGAAATGAAGAAGAAGATGACCCTAAAAAAAAAAGCAAATTTAAAAGGGTAGAAGAAATAAAAAAAAAAAATTCAAGAAAATTATTTTCATCAAGGAAGGTAGTTCCTCATCAGACGAAGATGAAGTCATCGACATTGATATGGAAAGGGTACTATTCATGGAAATAGAAGACTAATGAAGAAATATCCAAAGAATAATATGAAGAGGAAAAATTTGATTACTGAGAAGAATTGTTGAGTGCAATATAAGTTATCAAAAGAGAAAAGAAGAAAAACAATTAACTCTAGGAAGAACTAAAGAGGAAAGAAGAATATTACAACTTCAAAGAAGTCGAGTAGACAATCATGAATTTGAAACTCTGGGAAGAACAAGACAAGAATATTAAAGAAGAACTCAGAGGATAGTTAGAAGAAAGAGACGGGACCATTGAGATAGCCACTCTAAGAAAGGATCTTCATAAGAAGGACATGCACCAAAACAACACCAGGATATTGGATAATACCATTAACAGTCAAAGCCCTTACTATGAAAAATATGGATTGGGATACAATCAGATGAAAAAAAAGAAAGTTTCAAGCTCCAAAACGACAGAGCAAGAAGCAGAACCAAGAAGTTATGAAAAAAAGGTCAGAGGTCCCTCGAAAGAAGAAGATGAAAAGAATCAAGGGGAAGATTATAGAGACACTGCACCACCTAGAATATTCAGAAGTCAGTATCAACATCAACCAACTATAGAAATAGCTCAATAAGAATAAGGATTTTGAAGAGAGACACCATCCAAAAGATCTTCTACTCCCAGGTATCAAACTATTTTTATTGGTTCATGCTATTCATATTATAATTTTGAGCACATAATTTTAAATTGTAGAGCCAATACCAAGAATAGAAGCAATGATGAGGGTTATTCAAGAAATATTTATCCAAGAAGATATCATGAAGAACAGAATAGAAACTACAATAGATTTGGATCATTAAGTGATGAGGTAGAATGCTACAAATGCAACAAATTTGGACATATGGCTAGATATTGTAGACTCATTGTTCTTCCAAGGGAACCAAAGAAGAATATCAATAGTCATAACCAAGAAACACAAAGGATATGGATAAGAAAGAAGGATCAATTCAACATTTAAGAATGAAATATTTCTCTACAAGATCAACACAAGAAACATGGATGGTATGTTGAAAGTGGATGCTCAAAGCATATGAAAGGTGACAAAGATATGTTTCTGACATTGAAGAAGGAAAGAGATGGATCGGTTTCATTTGGGAATGAAAACTCAACCAGGATCATTGGAAAGGGCACAATCAATCTCATAGGTAAGGATGTCACGACATAAAATGTCTTACCGGTCGAAGACATGAAAACCAATATACTAAGTGTAAGTGAAATGTGTGATCAAGGACATAGAATTGTGTTTGATTCAAAGAAGTGCGAGATAAGGAAAGAATAATCATACAATTTGGTAGGTACACCTGTAAGGACTCCAAGCAACATATATGTTCTGAATGAAATAGGAAATGAAAGATGTTGTTTAGGAAAGGATGATGAAATTCGACTCTAGCACAAAAGAATGGGTCACATAAATTTTGATAATCTTTTCAAAGTCAGCAAAAACGAATCAGTAGGAGAAATTCTCGAGATCTTGAAACCAACAAACATTCTATGCAAGAATTGTCTACAGGGAAAGAAGACCAAGACAAATTTCAATTCAAAGGGATAATCCACGATAAAAACACTAGAGATTGTACATACTGATATAGTTGGACCAACAAGAACAAAAGGATTGAAAGGCCAACATTACTTCATGCTACTAGTTGATGACTACACAAGAATGACTGCAATATGCTTTCTAAAAAAGAAGTCTGAGTCATTCAAAAAATTCAAGACATACAAAGAGATGGTTGAAACTGAGACAGAGTTGAAAATTACGTGTTTGAGATCAGAAAACAGAGGAGAATTTACATCAAATGAATTTATAGACATCTGCAATGAGAATGGAATAAAAACACAGTTCTCCATAGCTAGGACACCTCAACAAAATGGAGTTGTTGAAAGGAAGAACAAGACAATACAGGAAATGGCCAGAACCATTTTGATGGATTCCAAGTTGACAGAATGTTTTTGGGTACAAGAAGTACATAGATCAGTAAACATTCAGAACAGAGGGATGCCCAAAACTAACAACAATAAGAATTCATACGATCTATGGAAAGGAAAACCAACAAATGTGAAGCACTTCGGAGTTTTCCGAAGAAAATGCTACATCGAAAGAGAATATGGTAGAATGGGAAAGTTTGATTCACGAGTTGATAAAGGCATACTAGTTGGGTATGTTAGTGTTTCATGGAAACCTTCACATGAGACCTAGCTAAATCATACACAAACAAAGCTTATCAAGAAAAGGAAGAGAGATACACAATGAAGAATGAGAATCAATGTATATTATGATCTTATCAATGAGTGAGTGATCTTCACTCATATAGGCAATGACATCCTATAATTAGTAATGCATGCATAATAGTGATGGTCTGAGATTAGAAAGTCTAAAATAGAACTATTCAGTTAACTCCCATTGACCTAGTGTTACTCCCACTAAACTAGTGTGCCGAAAATAGAAATTTCTCCAACACCCCCTTGAATATCACTATGGAGTAAAAAATGAGTCTCGGCTACTAGGCCATTTCAGGTAGTCCTATACAATGAAACTAATGAACACTGAATAAAAATGAGGAAAGAGGGAAAACCACATAGGAACAAAACCCCCCCTCAAAAGATAATGTATCAAAAGAAGAAAATGACAGCTTCTAGGCAACTGTGTTCTTCACTACAAGACGATCCTGCAAAGTATGAAACTTATACTCACTAAAAGTCTTCGTGAATATGTAGAAATATTTATGAATATGATGATATCTTTTGGAAACCTGTCTATCCTTGTACCTCTTGATCCTATGGACCCATATGCAGCTGAAAATATTCCTTTCTGGTGGAAGTGAAACCATATGTAAAGTATGATTCTTTAGGAGTGAGTCATACTCCTTTTTCATGGCTGCTTGCCATAATGGATTTCCAACAACCCTATTGTAGTTATGTGGATCAGTAGATTGAACCATATAGCAATGCATGGGCATTACATGTTCTTAAGATGAAAATACATGAGAATGTTCCTCATGTTGAGATCGAGTCCTCCTCGAATCCAATGGATTCCCTGCAAGGTTGCCTGCTTCCTAAAGTGTGAACTGTGGCTTCTCAGGACTCTGTTGAATCTTCGATGCTAGCTTCTTATCTGGTTGTACTACCTTCTTATTTCCATGTACATAATATGAGTGTATGGAATCATCTCTGATGTATGAAACTGATGGAAGCACAAGAGTATATCCATGTTGCAGTGGAGGTGCATGCAAAGTACTGTCCTTATGTGTAAGTAGAAAAGATGATTCATCGTCATAAAACTTAGTGAATTTATACAACCTTGAATTGTGATCCACCTCACCAGCTGCAATGATAGAATTTTCCTACATGTCAATTATTGAAACTAAATCTGATGTAAATTCAACCTTTTTACCTTTCTGACTGATCTGATAAACTGAGAGAAGATTCATATAAATATTTGGAACATGTAAAACATTCTCAAAACTGTCATTATGGAGTTCCACTCTCCCTTATCCTCCTACTTCTACTGGAGTATCATCCCCCATGAGAATAGGGGGTCTTGAGCATGGACACAAAGAAAAGAAAAATTCCTCTTTTGATGCCATATGATGGGATGCACCAGAATCTATAATCCATGAATCATATGATGAATTAATTGCAACCAGAGAATGATGATTACCTTTCGTAGGAGCATGATATTCTTCCTTCTACTTCTTGACTCCCTCTAGAATGAAGTTTCCAAGGTTATTCTGTTGAAGTATATGTGCCATAAGATTGATTTGTTTCTTCATGCATGTGGATTCTTCATGATTTGGTTTATTGCAGTAAGTGCACCTTTTCCCTTCTTCTTCTTCTTCTTGGAATCTGAAGACTCTCTGGAACCTGAAGAATTATTGAATGGTTTGGAATATCCCTCCTCATTTTATTTCTTCTTTCTGTTGTGTTTGGATGATCATTTTCCATCATACATGGTGAGTGCATTACTTTGGGATATTTCATGAGGCCCATCTATATGACTTTTGTCTGCTCTTGTGTGAGAGACTCAATGACCTGAGCCATCGTAGGCATTTTCCAATTTGTTTCAAAAAGACATCTGCCAGAATGAAAATTGGAGACATATACAACATATTCTGGTCCTAGCTTGGCCAAGATTGTTACAATGAGTTGTTTCTCTTGTGTAGACTTGTCAATACCACATTCACCCAAGCTCATTATCAAAGATTTAAATTTAGTAAAGAAATCATGTGTATTATCAAAACTTTTAGGGTCTAAGGTATTCAACTCTACCTCACATCTCATACTTCTTTCCAAAGAGTCCTTCCAAGGTGGTCTAGATCTCGTTTGGAGTCTTTCATGTAGCAACATGAAACCATAAATAAATGGAGATTAAATCAAGAAGTATTCTTGTGGCCTCATCCTTACTGTTCTCCCATATCATCTTCTCAATAGTTGATGTAGATTCTGTTTCTGTCGCCATCGTTAAATTATACAGTCCTTTCCTTCTGAGTTAGAATTCTGCCATGGGCTTCCAATCAAAACAATTCTATGGTGTGAGGATTACCACCAAGTTTGAATGTACAATAGTTTTCCTATCCATCTCTCCCACTGTTTCTAAGAACCCCTAAAAATTTACTCTCAATATGCAAGTGAAAAATTAAGAAATCACGACAGAAAGGGCACTTTAAGTGAAAAATCATATCAGTTTTAGGAGACGATCTTCTGACTATCTTTCGGAGCAAACGGTGAGGAGTATCGCCAAACGATGGAAAACCCACTTCCAGAATGGGTTGATTTACTTCTCATGTGATTTGGTTTCTCAAAAATGTAATATTTTGGGAGTAATCACTGTAGAAAGGTACGACCACATATTCGTATCAGTTTCAAGAGTCTATCTTTCGACTTACATTCTAAGAAAACAATGAGGAATCTCACCAAACGGTTGAAAACCCGATTGTATAATGGGTCGATTTAATTCCCATGTGAGTCTTTTCCTTAAAAACATATTATTTTTGGAGAAATCATTATTGAAAGGTACGACCATGGATTTAGCTCACTGAAACTCTGATTTTCCTTATTCTTTGGCTTGTCTAGCTTGTTCGAAGTAGCATAGCTCTGATACCATGTCACGGTTTCATGCAAACCTGCACAGGAGACCTAGCTAAAGCATACACAAACAAAGCTTATCAAGAAAAGGAAGAGAGATACACAATGAAGAATGAGAATCAATGTATATTATGATCTTATCAATGAGTGAGTGATCTTCACTCATATAGGCAATGACATCCTATAATTAGGAATGCATGCATAATAGTGATGGTCTAAGATTAGAAAGTCTAAAATAGAACTAGTCAGTTAACTCCCACTAAATTAGTGTTACTCCCACTGAACTAGTGTGTCGAAAATATAAATTTCTCCAACAGGGTACTCAAGAAAAAGGAAAGCATGCAAAGTTATGATAATGACAAAGAAAGTGACAGAGACAGAGACAGAGACAATGACAATGAAAATTTATGACAGTGGAATACTTTGTGACATTTGGTCTACATTTATGTTTTAGGGAGGCAGGACGAGGAAAGGAAATGTGGTTGTATCCACCTTCCGGTTGTAGCCGAAGAACCCAAGGGGTTGTATCCTCCTTCTGGTTGGAGTCAAACAACTAGGGAGTTGTATATTCCTTCAGGTTGGATCTTGCGAATAGTGGGTTGGAGCCTCCTTCTAGTTGTAGCTTGAGAATCAGAAGTTGGTGCTTCCAATGAATGTTTTCTTTTGATAAATATATAAGAAAATAATTATGTGGTTTTCTCCCATTTGGGTTTCCATGTAAATACTAGTGTACTATGTATATATTGTTATGTGATGTTGTTTATGATTATATTTCTCATGATATATTGAATTCTAATGATATACTTTTAGATATTATTGAAGAATAAAGTGTGGTTAAAAGTATTATAATTGCCCATTACTGATTGCACAGTACTTGACGCATGGCCTTATTCCCTAGATAATTTCTACGGCCCCGGAATGCATACCTACTATTCAAAACTACCTAGTGTCACCAACATCCCAAATCATATACCAAGGATACCCTCAAGAGGCCATGTGTGGTTTCTTGAGGAATTCTTATTAGCCTTGGATGGGTATATTCAACTTCCTTTAAGGCATAAGGTTCGTGTTTCTTCCCCTGACCATGTCCAAGGCCCTAAGACCGATGTTTGAGGTCACATTATTGTTCCTATATGTATAAAATCTTCTTTTAGGTCCTAAGGCTAGTGTTTCCTCTCCCAGTGATGTTCAAGGAACCATGACCCAAATTTAGTGGTCAAAATCTTCTAATAGAGACTGTATCTCCTCTGAAAGGTAAAATATCTCATATAAATTTCCTATGTGGTGGTTCAAACCCTTGTTCATGTCCTTTTAACCCAAAAATATATCTTTAGGGCTTAAGCTTTGAGTTTCCTCCCCCATCCATGTTGAAGTCAATGAGACTCACACCTAGAGTTCAAAACCTTCAAATGGTGCCCATATCCAAACTAATATGGATATGATACTCTTAATACATTACCTATGGTAGTTTGAGGCATTGTTCTTGGATTTGTATGCCTGGAATCTTACTTTAGGTCCTAAGGCTTGATTTTTCTTCCTTGACCATGTCTGACACCCCACATCCTATACATGGTGCTCAAAATATTCTAATAGTGTCCATATTGAAACTCAAAGGAAAAATATCCCACGGAATATTGTCTATTGTAGTTTCAGGACTATTTTATGGCTCTTTATCCCTATAAGATTTTTTTTATGCATAATGAACAAGTTTCATCACTTAATCTTTCTCAAAGTCTTCAAGTCGATACCTACTTCTCCAAAAACCCTAATCATGCCAATATTCTCCTTAATAGGAAACAAATACACTTGGGAGGTCATGTGTGTGGGTTCAAGGTGTTGTTCTTGGCCCTAGATGCATGAAATCTTCCTTAAAGGCCTAAATCATAGGTTTCTTCCTACCACCATTTTGAGAAAACCTTGACCCATAACGTGTGTTTGCAAATTGTAATGGTGCACATAACACCACTTCGAGGCAAAATATCCACTTTGGAGGCCATGTGTTTTTCTTGAGCATTAATTCCAATAATCCTCATTTATGACATAATACCCAGGTTTTACCCTTAACCATATCCATGACCCTAATACCCATACTTGGTTCTAAAAATTTCATATTATCATCAATATCCCCACTCAGTGGGTAAGGATATGCTTAAGAGGTCATGTATAGTGGATCAAGGTGTCATTCTTGAACCTTAGTGCTTAGAATATTACTTTATGGTGTATGGCCTAAGTTTACTCCTTCAAAGATGTCTAGGGTGTTAGTTGTGGAGCCTGATTATCTTCCTGATTCAAAGGTCCTTGCTTTCAGCCGTGTTTATACCCCATGAAGTATTTACACCCCAGAAGTATGTACACTCTTCCACGCGGGGGAGTGCAGAGGGGGGGTACCCCCTTTGTGGGGTCCGGGGGGGCTATCCCCCCGGCTGGAGGGTCTGGGGGCAAGCGGGTTCCCAGCGAGGGTTCGGGGGCGAAGCCCCCGAAGAAAAAATTGCCTTGTAAAAGTATATTGTAATTTCATTGTAAATATGGACCGTTCATTATAAGGTCGCATATCTAACAGTAGAGATTATGTTAGGGTTTTTTTCCCTAGAAGGCAACCCTCTTTTATGAGGGAAATGTATTGTGGCTATGGATGATGGAGAATATTGTATTCTGAGAGAGGAGACTGTGAGAGAAAGAAGAGGAAGTTGCAGCGGGTTTTGCTCTAGGTTGTATCCCTTCATTTGCTGGATAATAATAAAGGAAGGACCTGGTAATTTCTCTGGTGGACGTAGCCCACACTGGGTGAACCACGTAAATCTATGTCTCTATTGTATTGTGTGTCTTCTGTGTTTTGTTTCTACATTTGTTTTATTTTATTGCTCCGCGGTCTTGTTTTTCTAACAACTGGTATCAGAGCGTAAGGTAACTCGCAGGAAAAGAGGGTTCCTGGTTCGAGTGGGAGCAATGTCGGAAGATGGAAAGTTTAGGGTCAAGAAATTTAACAGTGAAAACTACCAGTTATGGAAGATGCAGATGGAAGACTATTTATATCAGAAGGATCTATTCCTACCATTGAGTGGAGTAGCAAAGAAGTCGGTGGCCATGAAGGACAAATAATGGGAGATTCTTGACAGAAAGGCTCTAGGAACGATACGGCTGAGCCTGGCAGCGTCGGTGGCTTTCAATATTTCGAAAGAAAAGACAACGAAGGGCTTGATGGATGCATTGGCCAAATTGTATGAAAAACCCTCGGTGTAGAATAAGGTATTTCTAATGAAGAGATTATTTAATATGAAGATGTCAGAAGGTGGGTCTGTTGCAGATCATTTAAATGAATTTAATATTGTTACTAATCAACTAAGTTATGTAAAAGTGGACTTTGATGATGAGGTTAGGGCTCTTCTAATCTTGTGCTCATTGCCAGAAAGCTGGAATGGCTTGGTCATGGTTTTAAGTAACTCTGTCTCTGGTTCAAATACTTTAAAATTTGATGATGTTGTTGGTGTTATCCTTAGTGAGGAAATGCAATGGAAAAGCACAGGTGAGACATCAGGAAATGCGTTGAACATGGAGAATAGGGGAAGACAAAAGGAT
>ML802132.1:0-13455 GCA_009831015.1 Picea engelmannii | reverse complement strand
AACCTTTCATGGTTATTCTTTAGGACTTTTGGCTTCTGAATGAAATCATTCCATGATGTGAAATACATAAGTAACAGCTGACATTTTCTTATGGTTGGTTCTTGTGTGACAACCATGAATATGGAGAATGTTGGTTCTTGTGTGAACAACATTCATTTCGTTATATTTTTTTTATTCTTGTTGTTATGATAATAAAATGTTGGTTCTTGTGTAAACAACATTTATTTTGTGGACTTGTCTTCTTGCTGTAATAATATAATAAGCACACATGCATGGGAAATGATAAGCCATCAACATGCATAAGAAATCCTTTTCTTCATGTTATGAATCATGCTAAGATAGATAAATAGTTGGAAAAAGTGCAACAAAGTGTAGTTTGGACGAGACATGTTGGTCATCAATATATGAGGTGATGAATGTGTAAATGGAATCAAATGGTAATGAATATGCCCCCCCCCCCAACTGAAGATGTGTTATGTGTACGAAAAAAAGGAAATGGAACATGGTGACGGAATTTTCCAAATTCATTCACTCTAGCATGTAAGGAATTGCATGATTAAAGAGTAGAAAACAACATACCTCCACTTACCCAAAAAGTAGATGAACTATGTAATAGCAATATGGCTGATGCGGTTGCTGGAGCATGGAAGATGTCACCGCTGTTGTAGTTGCGACTGTTGTAAATGCTAGATCATAGAATGTGAAGTGGAGGAATTTGAACTGTGTTGGTAACCAATTCAATTTTTTCCATTGCCCTATAAGCTGCCTACACCTATGTCTCCTGAACTTCAAATTGTCGTCGCATTTTGCAAATAGACGATATTTTCATTTCTTGCGACACTTGCAAATTAGTCTCGATTTAGTTTTCACGACTGTAAGCGTGAAAACTCTTCCGTCGTTATTTGAACTGTCATGATCTTCTCATTGATATTATGAATGGCACTTACCTTTGGTTTATTATTGTGTGGCTAAATGAATTTTCAAACTATGCCTATTTGGACATTTTGGTTGCATAACTTAAACTGGTAAGGCATTGAGTACATAGATTTATATTGTTTGGGACTTGTCTAGTCCTCGGATTGCATAGGGGTCATGGTTTATTTTGTTTTTACATGATGTGATCCTTATTATTATAAGCTCTTGGCTTGTCAAATGTTATGAAATCGATTTTCACAATGTTTTATAAACGTTTGATTACACACTTATACAATGGCACATATTTAACCTTTGGGTTTTGAACATTCGTGGTTTGAAATAATACAATGGCGCATTGGTATGTTATCCTCCGTTTGAATTTTTGGGTTGGCCGAATAATATGGTTTGATTGATTGAACAGAGGCTGTACTTTGTCATTACTTCTTTGCATGGTGGTGAATAATCCCACCACCCTCGCACGTGCACATTAATGGTTCCCCTCTCATCGTTCGTAGTTGTTAACCCAAATGACTTTGCTCCTGTGTGTTGTTGTTTTCAACCCGAACCCTTACCATGCGCTCACACCATGGCTCCATTCGTAAGGGTTGAACCTAATGGTAGCCAGGCTCTGTTGATGTTCGGCAGTGCTCACAGTGACCTTGAGGAATTTGGATGGCTCCCGTTCATACAAAAGTTTGATGGTTTTAATCCCTTCGTGGCTTGGCAATTCACATTAACCTTTGATGGTTGTCGAGCCAAGGTCGGGGATGTCTAATTGGAAATTGACGAGAAATTTCTCAGTTTAGCTACAAGTTTGCCTTCCACTGGACAACAATGGTCCAAGAATTGCAAAGTGGAAGAGGTCCCGTGGACACTGCTCTTCCAGTCGCGTAAGGTTAGATCCTGTGATAAAGGTTTGCCCACAAACATGCTCAAGCAACGTTGGCACGATTTGCTGATGATAATCAAACAATTTATCACCTGCAAGGGTCGGTATGGTTTTGTTTTCTTACACCACCTTCGTTTACTTATGGTTTTCATGGGCTATGAGCTTAATATGCCTTATTACTTGCATAGAAGCCTATTTAAAATGTCTAAGAGATACAAAAGGAACCAGGCTGATAGCAGTCTTTTTCACTATGGGTTGATTAAAATAATTGTTGTCTGTCATTTGGGGTTACACCGAGATAGTTGGAATGATTTTCTTATTCGCAATAATTTTGAGGACTCAAACCCACCACAGGTTGACAAACCTGTGGTGAGTGAAAGAAAGTCTGTACCCCCGGTACCCTACAGTATTCTGTTACCTAAACCCCTACCCGACTCACCTATTGACCTACCTCACTCTGTGACTAAGGATGCCAAAATTGTTAAGCCCGTGGGCAAGAAACCTAAATCCAAACCTACTGTGAATTCCAAAGGCAAAAGGACTGCCCGTTTAATCTCTCGCATGGAAAGGAATAAGCCAAAACCCCATGTTAATCCTGACCCTATCGTATTGATCGAGGACTCTGATTCAGAGGTTGAACATTTTTTGGCAAGTGAATATCGCTATTCGGAAGGTCTGTGTGCCAAACCCTCATTTGACTTCATGTTGAACCTACCACCTTGCTTGCAAAACAACCCTAATTACCCTGGCATTAAGCTGCCATGTAAATCCCCCGGTCATTCATCCAAACCCTCTCCTGAACCTGCAATGCCACCCTGTGATCAATGCGGCTCATGGTTGGAAAGATATTATCTTGATGTACCTATGCTACAGTCCAGAATTCACCATTTGGAGGATCAAGTTGCACGGCTTACCAGTCAAAAGGCTGAGTTACCGACCACTGATAAGAAACAGAGGACGACAGGTTCTATCTTGTTTAAAAATGTGGAGTCAGCTACAACGGTCATGAATTCAAAGTTGGCATAGTTTGAGCAGCCTCACAGGTATGTTTTATCACTTGTTTATATAATGAATTCGAATTTGGTTTTGGATAAGTCTGATTACAGTGTCGATTTGCTCTGTCACGTTATATGCATTATGTACATAGTTTTTCTTTCACTGAATGGAATTTCGTTTCCCAGTTTAGTTTCGATTAGATTTTAATCGATCCGATATGATTTGATATGGATTTGAGTTGTTTGATTTAGCCTAAATTGGATACTCTGCTGTCAATTGAATTCATTTGTATCTATTCTAGACACAAGTTGTTTCTCATATTTCGATTTTGAACACAATCAAGTTTCGATTTGAATCCGTTACAATGTATATGATATGATTGGCAACAATGGTAAACTGTTACGATTTTATATATCCATATGATTTTCGATCAACAAGGATACGAATCGGGTTATGTTCGATATGATTCTGTTTCATGGATAGATACGATTCATAACAGTAATACTGAGTCAGTTAATTCGTATTGGTCTATTCCACCATGTTATCAGTTCATTTGCAATGAACATGCTATTTGAATTCGATTTGAGGAACAAAATCGACTGTATCCAGTCTCACGATTTGTTTCTATATTAGACTCAGTCGTGATTTATTTTGATTATTTACCCAGTTTATATTATGAATTTTGTTGATTCTATCACGCTCCTATCTGTTGACTGTGCAAGGATCAATCACGAAATTCGTTAGGTCGATGTTGTTGAGTATGATTTCATTTGAACACAATCGAAATAGTCTACCTATCTTTACATTTGATTGAATGATATGAATCTGTTGTTATGGTTATAACGAGTCAATGATGGTTATGTTGGATTAAATTGTGTCACCTATGATATGATCTGCTATCGATTTTAATTGGATATGGGATAGTCTTATTATTATTTTGACCCGATTTTATGGCAAAACAAAACAGAGTATTCTCACCCCTGTTTCCATTAAATCACTTTCGATTATATTGAATGATAAAATCATTGGAAGCATTAGTGATTCATTTTTAATGTTTATTGAAAAAAAATTGGATTTGATTCTTTTAAAAAGAGATTTGATTTCATTTTGATTCTGGTCCTGTATTCTATTTTAGACTAGCTACAGAATCAGATGATTCTGTAGCTAAGTCTGTAAGATTAGATTTTTATTGTTTTGTTAATGAAATACCTTTCTAACTTGATATTTTTGGTCTATTGCAGATGAATTTGAAATTACAGTGGATTTGATGAGCAGTTAGGGGATATTTCAAATATTTCACTTGCATTTTAGTTTCCTAGTTTAGTTGATTTTGGGATATCTCCCAGATTATGTAAAACAGTTTGATATTATCCATAGGGAGGTTTTACCCTATGGGGAGACTTATATATACTTATGATTTTTGTAATAATGAACATCCTCATTCGTGGGAGAACAAGGATATGGAGTTTAATACAGATTGAAGCAGAATTTGGTGTTTTGTCACAGCTTTAGCTTCTCATTATATCAATATTTTGTTTCATGTTGTGTATATCAATTTGTATCTGGTTAACGACTACTTTAGCTATCTTAATCATGTGCAAATGATATAATTTCAATCATTGTAATCCATATCTGTTTTCTTCTAAGTGTATAAAAGACATAACAATTATTTAATTCAGTTTGTGAATGACAGGTTTATCTTCTTCATAAGTTGAATTATCAAATATAAGTTTTTGCATAACAGGTTTCCCTTATTGCAGAGATTTATAATCATATAGTTGTTATGATTTTTTATGTCTTGTTTGTCCTGTAAACCACTCAAAGAGCAGCGCAACTAATCGTTTACGAAAATCTTTTGGATTAACCGGTGCGAATTTCCTTCCTCCGACCAGCTTCGAAGTCATCCTATGTAGGACAAATTAGGAGCGCTTCCAGGTCAGTTAGTCGCTTGTTTGTTTACTATTTTTATTAGTTTAGATAGAATTAGTATATTAGATTGTTTAATTTCAGTAAATATATTAGATCGTCTAATTTCAGTAGTTTTATTTCTTATTCATAAAATCAAAAAATCAAAAATATCTCTGACTGTCTTAGGACAGAAAGCATAAGAGTTTTACAGGTTTTATTTAAATCTGCCAGTTGTGTATATTGTATATTTGTGAATAAGTTGTATTATAACTAGTAGCTAGACGGTTATTTAATAGAATTAGTGTAATAGTAATTAGTAGAATAGTTAGTATAATTTGTATTTAGTTTTAGTTTATATGGTAGTTTGTTTCAATTAGATTAGTGTATTAGTTTGTTTTTATTGTTAGTTAATTTAGTTTCTTGTATTTAGTTTTAGTTTGTTTTATTAGTTTTAGTTAGTTTCAGTTAGTTTAGTTTGTTCTATTTGTTTTAGTTAGATTAGTTGGTTTAGATTAGTTTTCTCTTTGGTCTTCTTAAGACCTTAGAGCGGCCAACGGAGCCGTTAAACTCGTCAGGGTGGTTCATTCCAAACGGCTTGGGTTATTTAAACAACCCCGGACCGGTTCCACTCTCTCAATTGACGGACAGACCATTTCACCCGTCAACAAATGGTGCTAGAAGAAGGGCATGAACTTAATTAATGGCACGAGGTGGTCGCAAGACTCCTCCTCCACCTAATCGCACACCTATAATGACTAGAAGTTGTTCACAAGATAATATTCCCCCTCAAACAACAACTACTTTAACCGAAGATCCACAGATCACAGTTGAGCCAGCAACCCCTAATCCTACGGGTGGTGACTTGGAAGAGATTGTCCGCCGATCTCTTATCAAAACACATAGTGCCTTAGCTAGTTTAAGGTGACCAAACCTTCTGTGGGGTCAACCTTTAGACTTCTCTGATATCAGAGAACAATTAGGTGACACTAATCTCACTATGAATCCTATAGATCCAAACATAAATCCTACTGCAGGAGGATCCGGGATACCTCCTTCACCACCTACATCATCTCCTTCCTCTTCTGGAGGAGATTCCTCTTCTGACGAAGGTAATCCACCTTCTCATCCTTCCACACCCACTACCCCAATGGAAAATCAGAACAACCCTGCTAGACCCTGGTTGGACCAGGATGCTGTAGCTGTACCTAGAGCCCAGCACCCTTTACCTAAGCACCCAGAGAAATGGCTTCCTAATTTTGATCCCGATTCAAAACAGATAGCTCAAGATCATATCAAAAAATTTATGTTAGCCATCAGACTCCGTAATGTTGAACATGAAGACGTTGTCTGTAGGTTGTTCCCTTATACTTTTGAGGGTAATGCATCCACTTGGTACTTTGCCCAACAGCCTCATACCATAGTGTTTTGGGAAAAGTTTGCGTCATGCTTTTTTAAAAAATTCGGAGATGGTAAACCTCCAGAAGTCTTAGTCATGGATCTTTCAAACTTAAAGATGAACCCGAAAGAAAAAGTTAAAGATTTTAATCAAAGATTCTTAACGCTTAAAAACCGAATCCCTGCAGATTCTATGCCTACTGAGAGTCTTGTAATAGCTTACTACACTAAAGCTCTACATCAAAGTATAGCTATTTGGGTTAAACGATCTAAAAAGGCCACGTTGTTAGAAGCCTTCGAAGAGGCTACTCAGATTGAAAAAGATATACTTATCTTAAGGATTCTTCTAGCAACGAAACTGAGACTATTTCTTCTTCCAAAAAGAAGATTGAAATTCTCCCCAGACCTACACAAAACAAAACACAACCTGAAAACTCTGATTTGGAAAATTTAACTAAAGTTGTACAAAAATTGTCTAATCAAGTTATAGATTTAAAAAGGTCAACTGAAGAAGCTTCCTCGAGTAAAGGACCCTACAAACCTCCTTTCCGAAAGCCTTTTCAAACCAATCGGCATAATTCAAACACCGAAGGCTTGAACCTAGAAAGTTTGAAATGTTCTCTTTAGACAATTCTAGAAGCCCAAGATAACTTGATGCCTCCTAAAATCCCTCAGGAGGAAGTCGAGCAGGAAACAACTCAAGAAGAAGAGTCTTCTCCGAACATCTTTGGACACTTCTCGGATAGCATCTTTCAAGCTAACTTCGAGACTTTTCACCCCTACAACACTAGCAGTAAGACAGCAAACAAACCTCTTGCCGAGAACACTACAACTTCACCTCCAAAGCCATCTAAATCAGTAGAAACTAAACAAAGTAATGTTGGCCCTAAATTAGATTATGATGTTGTTGAAGATCTAAAAAAATTAAGGGCTAATATTTCCATTTATGAGTTGTTTAAGTTTCCATTTTTGTTACAGAAGATGTTGCAAAATATTTCAGAAAATGGCAAGAATGGTAATTCAAATGGTAATAAGGTTGTGCAAAGCAAAGTGCCACAGAAGACTTCCACTAAAAATAATCCTGATCCTCAAGATAAAGGAAGCCTTCCTGTAAATAATGTAAGTGATGTAAATATTGTAAGTAATGCAAATAATGTAGATAAAGTAGCATTAGAAACTGCGAGTAAGAAACCACAAGTTATTACTCCTAGTACTCGCAAGAATGTACCTCCTTTTCTTTTAACTTTCGAAATCTTCAATAGAAATGTGCATAATTGTATGGTTGACTCGGGAGCATCATCAAATGTGATGCCTTGTTCTGTTTGCCAAAAGATTAACGCTGAAGTAGAACCATCTTCTTTGAAAATCATACAACTTGATCGAACATATGTTAAAGTGATAGGCGAACTGAAAAATGTATTGATTAGATTATCGTCTAACCCAAAGGTTCATTAGGTTATTGATATAATTGTGGTGGACATCCCAGAAGTGTATGGTCTATTTTTTAGCAGGGACTGGTCGGAGCAGCTACATGGTTACTTCACAACGGACTGCTCTCACTTATGGCTTCCAGAAAATGGTAAGCCCAACAATATCAGAGTGAATTGTGAGCGTTACCTCAAGTTCATAGTCACAGACTTGAACGACCCCAATGAACCATACACACCTCCCGCTGATTCACCTGAGATCCAAGGGATGGACACCTTCTTCGGAAATTTCATGGTTGAGGTTTCACCTATCAACAATCCTCAACAGCAGTCCGAGATCATAGCATGTACGCAACCAACAGCTTCTATGCAATAGTCTCATGAGCCCGATGGAAATCAAATTTGGTCTCTATATTTCGACGGTTCCAAGTCTAAAGAAGGAGCTGGTGCAGGTTGTGTCATTATCGATCCGACAGGAAACAAGACATTATTGGCTTGTAGGCTAGAATTTGAATGTACTAACAATATTGCAGAATATGAGGCTTTACTGCAAGGTCTCAGAAAAGCCTTGGACATGCACATTCAAAATATGGTTGTATTCGACGACTCTGAAATAGTGGTTAGACAGGTAAGAGATTCTATACACTGTCTTTCCCCGCATCTCAAATGTTACCAGTCTGAGGTATGGATTTTAATGAACAAATTTTCTACTTTTAATATAAATTCCATTCCTAGATTAAATAATGCTGAAGCAGATCTACTAGCTAATGTAGCCTCTAAACTTCTTCCTGTAGAAGGCTTATACCCAAATGCATTCTCCGTGGAGCTATTGTTTCGACCATCTGTTCCCGACAATATCACAAACTGGAGAGTATTTGACGATGATCATCATATCATTAACTTTTTTCACATGGAAGAAACCTTTCAAGGCACTGTGATAGATGAACAAACACACGACGACAATTTGCACGACTTTACAGTAATACCTAATCCGAAATCTCCTAAAGCTCTATCGGACATGGTAAATTTCATACCCAAATCTATTGTTAGATTAGAAAAGTTTTATGATTTTGAAGATAAATTTAAAAGGACGGTCAATTGCAAAACCGATAGTTCCTCATTGTCTTATGAGAAAGTCAATTTAGGGACTAGCCAAAATCCTCAGTGTATCAACTTAGGCTTGGGATGTTCTAGACAAGAAAAAGTTGCTTTTGTTAAATTATTTAAAGAATTCAAGGATGTCTTTGCATGGACTTATGATGATCTTAAAACGTTTGATCCTAATATTATATAGCATGTCATCCCGACGAAGCCCCAAACCTTACCCTTCCAACAGAAACTGAGGAAAATGCACCCTAAACTAGAACTGATCATTCAAAAATAATTGAATAAACTCCTAAGTGCTAAAATAATTTTTCCTATTAGACACACTCAATGGGTATCCAACCTCATCCCATTTCGGAAGAAAAGTGGGGAAATTCGACTTTGTGTCGATTTCTGAAACCTCAACAAAGCGTCTGACAAAGATAATTATCCTGTCCCACCCATGGAACAGATTCTTCAACAAGTATCTGGTTCCGAGAGGATATCCTTACTGGATGGTTTCTCTAGATACAACCAAGTCTTGATGTCTCCGCCAGACTAACTAAAAACTACGTTCTGTACCCCGTGGGGCACTTATGCTTATCGCAAAATGCCTTTTGGATTGATTAATGTTGGTGCTACCTTTCAGAGAGAAATGGAAATTGCTTTTAGAGGCTTAATCAATCACTTTGTAGTAGTCTACTTAGATGATGTGACCGTTTATTCTAAAAACAAAGACGATCATCTAGCTCACTTACGAGTCGTTCTGCTACGATGTCGTAAATACAGCATCTCCTTGAACCCCAAGAAGTCCATCTTTGCAGTAGAATAGGGTAAAATCCTAGGATTCATTGTGTCTAGTGATGGAATGATTATTGACCCCGAGAGGACTCAAGTCATCGCTAAACTTCCCCCACCTACATCCAAAAAATCCATGCAGTCTTTCCTAGGCCAGATTAATTTCGTGAGAAGATTTGTCCCCAGTTTCTCCGAAATGGTCAAGCCTCTCCAGAACCTGATTAAGAGAGACACCCAATATCAGTGGGGACCCACAGAAAACCAAGCTTCCAATGCTATAAAGAAGGCCATAATAGACGCTACGTCTCTCATGAGCCCTGATTTCTCTCAAGATTTTACACTCTATACTTTTGCCTCTGATCATTCCTATGCTGCAGTCCTAACTTAGAAGAATTCTGAGAACAACGAAGTACCCATCGCCTTTATGAGCTATGCTTTCAAAGGTGTTGAACTTAACTACCCAGTGGTCGATCGGCAAGCCTATGCTGTTTTCAAAGCAGTTAAGCATTTTCGGTCCTATCTTTTGAAGTTAAGGACGAAGGTCATTGTCCCCTATCCTACCGTCAGGAACTTGTTAGTGCAAAAGGAGTTAGGAGAGAAAAGAGCCAATTGGGTCACCTCCTTGCAGGAGTATGACTTAGAAATCACCCCAGCACAGATTGTGAGAGGCCAAGGGTTGTGTAAGTTGGTAGTTGATTCAGAAACAGAACAGCAAGAAGATAGTGATACGTCTAACCTAGAACAACGCGATCAGAGTTTGATTTGTTGCGTGCAAAACCTCGTAAGTCCTTGGTACGACGATGTTAGATACTATCTTGAACATGGATCAACACCCTGTCACCTTGACCCCATCAAAAGAAGAGCGTTGAGACTAAAGTCTGCCTCCTTTATTCTAGTTAACGGTATACTATTTCGTCAGAATTTTGACGGCGTACTGATGCGTTGTCTTGAAAAAGGCAAAGCAGAGAAAATCTTGCTTGAGTTGCATGCAGGAGAAGCTAGTGGTCACTTCGGTGGCGACACCACTGCTCATAAGGTTTTAAGAGCATGTTACTACTGGCCCACGCTTTTTAGGGATGCCCATGCCTTGTGCCGTAAATGTGTCATTTGTCAGAAAGCATCAGGGCGGTTGCAAAACCCAACCTTCCCTTTGCAACCCGTTTTAGTCGATTATCCTTTCCATCAATGGGGCCTTGATATCATAGGTCCTATTGACCCTCCATCCTCACAACAGCACAAGTATATTGTGACAGCCACTGATTATTTCACTCGATGGTCCGAAGCTACTGCGCTAAGAACTGTTAACACAAGTCAGGTGATCGCTTTTCTAAACTCGAATATCATCACTCATTTCAGTATCCCTAATTGTCTAGTATTTGATAATGCTTCATACTTTTCTTCTCTTGAGATGAGTGAGTTCTCTTTAGAGAAAGGAATAAAACTGAAGTTTTTTGCTAGTTACTATCCCTAGGGCAATGGCTTAGTGGAATCAACAAACAAGAACTTGATCAAAATTATCAAGAGAACCGTGGCTGAAAATCACAAGAACTGGCACAATTCACTGCTAAATGCGTTGTGGGCTGATAGGGTAACACCCAAAGCCGCTATAGGTAATTCCCCCTTTTTCCTTGTTTATGGCAGAGAAGCCATTCTGCCACCTCACATTCTTCTTCCTTCGCTTCAATTGTCACAAAAAGTCCTAGAAGAAGATTGTCCACCTTTAGAAAGCTGCATTAATGCTTTGGTGAAGTTAGAAGAAGTGAGAACCCAAGATAAGCATAAGTTAGACCAACATCAACAACTGATTAAAAGCTGGTTCGATTCTAATTCTTCTTCTGATAGGAATTTTGAAGTAGTCGATCTCATCTTAAAGTGGGACAAACCACACGAAGGAAAAGGTGAACACACCAAGTTTCAAAACTTATGGCTTGGGCCATTTTTGATTGCTAAAAAGTTGGGTCCTAGTTCCTTTCGATTGCAGAATCTTGAAGGGAAGCTTGACACCTATCCGGTGAATGGCCAAGCCCTGAAAAGATACTTCGCTTGATTACTACCCTTGTATGTTATGTAAAAATATTTCCTTTTGTTTTTATTTTTCCTTTGTTTTCGTTTTGGTTTTGATTTGGATTGATCAGTTTTTTTTTTTTTTTGAAAGATATGCATACCTGTACACTAAGCCATTCAAGCCAAGACCATAGAAAAATTTCTTCACTGAAATAACTTCTGAAAGATTGTATGATCATCAGTGATATATTTCTAGAACTGATATTTATGTTGGAAAATTTTGTTGTTTGAAAGAAGTTTGCTAATTTCAATCTCTGAGAAAAGTTTGTCATGATCATCTATTATCTTTTTACGCTGTCCCTTTTCCGTAAAGGAATGACTCAAAAAGATGTCTCCCTGTCATAGAAGTTGTTTTAGAAATAAAACATCTCTGGAACTGAATAAAGGACAGTGCTAAAAATTCTTATGAGGTCTAAAAGAATATGTTAAAATATCGAGATTTTCAGCGTCACCCCGCTCAGTTATATATTTACAAAAGAAAAACAAAATAAAATTATGAATAAGAGCTGTGGGAAGTGTTTGTAAACACATCGGGATACTGAACAGGTCCGCTGGCAGCGGGTAAATGCATGCATGGCACCAAGACAACTTCACCGGGGTACTGAACAGGCCTGCTGGTAGCGAAGCAATGTCGAGTACACGAAAATCTATAAAAAATTATAAGAAACCTCTGTAATGTCCTTTATTCTGGCCTAGAACTTCTTGACAGGATACAGATGTCAGAGTGGGTTAAATGGAAACCCTGTCAAGGCTATGGACGCCTGCTGGCAGCAGTGGCCATGCCAACAGTATTGAAGATTTTATCATAAATATCATGACTCACTGATCTTAAGACTGTTATTAGTGTTCATCTTTTAAAACATCGCCGGAAAAGATGGTAAATGATGATGTTTGTACGATTTTCTGATTGTTGTTTTTGAGTTGAAATTTTCTTTGCTGTCCTAATCTGAATTTTTTTTGTTTCGACAGAGATAACTGCTTCTCCTAGTGTGTCACCATTGTTGGCAGCCAATTCAATTTTTTCCATTGCCCTATAAGCTGCCTACACCTATGTCTCCTTAACTTCAAATTGTCGTCGCATTTTTCAAATAGACGATATTTTCATTTCTTGTGACACTTGCAAATTAGTCTCGATTTAGTTTTCACGACTGTAAGCATGAAAAATCTTCTGTCGTTATTTGAACTGTCATGATCTTCTCATTGATATTCTGAATGGCACTTACCTTTGGTTTATTATTGTGTGGCTAAATGAATTTTCAAACTATGCCTATTTGGACATTTTGGTTGCATAACTTAAACTGGTAAGGCATTGAGTATATAGATTTATATTGTTTGGGACTTGTCTATTCCTCAGATTGCATAGGGGTCATGGTTTATTTTGTTTTTACATGATGTGATCCTTATTATTATAAGCTCTTGGCTTGTCAAATGTTATGAAATCAATTGTCACAATGTTTTATAAACGTTTGATTACACACTTATACAATGGCACATATTTAACCTTTGGGTTTTGAACATTCGTGGTTTGAAATAATACAATGGCGCATTGGTATGTTATCCACCGTCTGATTTTTTGGGTTGGCCAAATAATATGGTTTGATTGATTGAACAGAGGTTGTACTTTGTCATTACTGCTTTGCATGGCGGTAAATAATCCCACCACCCTTGCACACGCACATTAATGCTTCCCCTCTCATTGTTCGTAGATGTTAACCCAAACGACTTTGCTCCTATGTGTTGTTGTTTTCAACCTGAACCCTTAACATGCGCTCGCACCATGGCTCCAGTCGTAAGGGATGAATCTAACGGTAGCCAGGATCTGTTGATGTTCAACAGTTGTTATCCACATTTTTGGTTATCGAGATGATGACATAATTATGACATGGTGATAGAAGATCTGACTCTTCATTAAGATCATTTTCATGAAGAAAGTTACACTTATCAGCTTCTCAAAATTACACTTTTGAAGATAGTATGCAG
>ML802131.1:439555-450210 GCA_009831015.1 Picea engelmannii | reverse complement strand
GAGGACTTTTTGCAAATCAAACAATTATCATGTCCTTAAATGGAAATCCTAACCTTTGTGGACCACAAGTATTCCATTTATCTGCCTATTCAACACCAAGAGGTCATCCTTCAATTGTGAAAAGAGTAATATTGCCACTAAGTAGAGCTATTTCTTTTATACTATGTTGTGTGGTTTTAATTTTCCTATGGAGAGGGAATAAGCGTATACAAAACATTCATGTCTCAAGAGCTATTTCCCAAAAGTTAGAGCACCAAAGGATCTCATATCAAGAGCTTCACATAGTGACTAATGGATTCTTCGAAGCCAACTTACTGGGAACATGTAGCTTTGGGTTAGTATATAAGGGAATTTTGAATGATGGCACAGTTGTTGCTGTGAAGGTTCTCCAGTTGCAAAATGACCAGGGCGAGAAGAGTTTTAAAGCAGAATGCAGTGTCTTGCAAAAGGTTCGACATCGAAATCTGGTGAAAGTCATAACCTCATGTTCCAACCTCCATTTCAAAGGTTTAGTGTTCGAGTTTATGTCTAATGGAAGCTTAGATAATCATCTCTATCCTAATAGAGATGGAAACAATGATGAGGATGTGTGTGAATTGGGGTTGAAAACACGATTAGACATTGCCATAGATGTGGCCCATGCCATGGAATATCTTCATCCTGATTCTTTTGTGCAAGTAGTGCATTGTTGTCACATACCCGCTGCGGCGTAATAGATCTTTCGCCTTTTCTCGAGGGACAGAATCCCCGAGACCCTACGGGGCTTAGCACAGGCTGCAGACACCACCTCTGCCTCGACAGAGTCTCTGCGCAACCTCCCAGTCTTAAGGATAGTTTAGTTTCTTTTATGAGCCAAAACAACTCCTTAGATTCCTTGTTGGAATCTCAATTCAATCGATCCACAGGTCCTTCAGAAGTTCCCTTGTGCGAACATCACTAGGCGCGAGCTCCACAACTCCTAAGCGACTACAACACTATGACCAAGGCCTATTCCCAAAGGCGCTTGTCGTAACTTGCCATCTCACGAGTTCGCGAGTCGAAGCTCTTGACTCCTCCTTTCCAATCTCGCGATACCCGAGATCACGAAATGGGTATAGCTCCCTTCTGTCAGTGCCCTCCGCATGTGACCATCGGCTAGACTAAACACTAGCTCCCGTCGCATCTCACGACTTTGCAAGTCGAAGGGTTGAACCTCCGTGCTCTTCTCGTGTGAACCTCTGAGACGTGAGAAGTCAATGGAGGGTTGACTCCTTTTCCCAAGCGACGCGTGTCCGCCTGTCAACCACGCGAGCCCCACCTTGTGGTTTTGCCACGTGTCCACACTCTTGCCTCAACTCTCAACACTTCGCGACTTCTAATGTCGAGAAGAGGTTCTCTCAACCTCCGAACCCCTGAATGCACGATATGCGATGGGGTACCTGATCCAACGGTCCTCTCGCGACCTGGATCCAACGGATGTCTCTGCTCCTCGCTATTTCACAACTTCACAAGTTGTGGCATCCAACCTTGGCACCTTCCCTTCACAAAACCCTGAGAAGCGATGCTAGCTTTCCCTCTCGCATTCTCGCTACTCACGACTTCACAAGTCGAAGGGTTGAACTCTCGTTCCCTTATCTCACGAATCCACGAGACGCGAGAGGTCAACAGGTGTTGACTCCTTTCACTAGGTGACACGTGTCCGCCTATCTATCGCACGGGCCCACCTTGCGGTTCTACCACGTGTCCCTTGTCCCCAGCTTCGGCACTTCGCGACTTCGCTTCCCGAAGCGCTACCTCCTTTGTATCCCGACACCCGAAGTGCCGAGATCCCGAACTCCTCACTACTCCTTATCACAACTCGTGACTTCGGGACTTTCGGGACAAAAGTCTCGACCTCCTATCCGCTAATATGCCGAAATGCCGAAATTCCGACACGTCGTCAATGCGGGTCCCACAACGGAACTTCCCGCCTTTTTGGAGTTTCGGACTTCGCGACTTCGCGAATCCTGATGCTAAGCTTTCGGTTCTTCAACCCATGAAACGCTGAAATACTGAGTTTCGATGCACTTCACCAATAACTGGCCCACACAAATCCTTTCGCCCCTTCGGGACTTCGCCTTTCGCGACCTCGCGAATCTTAAGGAAAGGGTTTTAACCCTTCAACTCGCGAATCCACAAAATGAGATTACGCAAGTGATCCAACGGTTCTTGTCGACTCAGATTCTACGGTCCGATTTCTCCCGAACTTAAAACTTGAAAATAGGCTTACCGTAACTCCCCTGCTCCTCTTGCAAGATCTGACAGCTCTCGAGACTTCGCGAATTCTCCACGGAGAATTCCGATCGTCCAATGCCTCCTTGACGACTCTTGCAAAGCGAACATGGTAATTCCTTCGCTGTTATTTCGGGATTTCAAGAGGATCATTCTTCCTCGTATAGGATTACTAAGACTTGCGCCTTCAAATCCTTTTCCAGGTTCTTGGTGAGCTTTCTAAGAAGGGTGTCTCTATGGGGAGATCTATTCAGGGTATTACCTGAGACAGATAAGGGTATAGATTTCTCGAGAATAGACTTGAAGTCTGAATTAATTCAATATGTGTATAAATAACAATTTATCAAACATAGGCCATACGTAGTCTTTCCATTATAAGCGTGTAACCACCATTTCTAAATCAAAACACTACACAGGTAGTCTTATACGCAAACCATTCATAAAACTGCACAGACTATGAGCATACATGTCAACATATAAATTTCAAGATGCAAGATGTAAAAACACTTATCAGAAATAACACCAGATGTGATTGCAACTACTGAGAGGGGTTCTTGTTTCCACCCAACCGTAGGCTCAGCGACTCCCAATGGATTTACCACTAGCCACCCCCGAGCTGAGACCACGATGTTGCGAGACTGCGTCTCCGTTTGTCAATGATCGAGAACGAAGGTTACTCTCCTTCTTCTTCGTTGTCACTCACTCTGTGTTTTTATAGAGTTCTCCTTCTTCCTTCCCTCGCGTCTGCCCCCTGATCGCCCACACTTCCTGCCTTTTCTCTGTTCGGCGAGGTTGCGTGTGGCACGATTTTTCTCGCAGTGGTCAGGTCTGAGGACTCTACGGATGGGCGGTTCACCCCCATCCCTCATTACTCATGAGGATCCCTTTACCTACCAATCCTGACGAGTCAATTAATTTGGGGCCAGCGAGCCGCTCTTGGTTCTCCAGGCCAGTAAAGTCCAAATACGGTATTGGTTTCGGTGGAAGTTAATGCCACCTTTCCAGGTGCCTTCCACCACCTTTCTTTAGCCATCGTGGTCTCTTTTTCAGCATATCCCCTCTCAGCAGTCCTGCAATATATATTCATAATATTATTCACATTCATCGACCTTTTTCACAAGATCCATTCACATCACACATTTACATTTTTGGGTTTGCCACAGTTCTTGGCCAGTATAGTCATTTTTACAGACTGGGGGAAACATGGTGTTACAATTGTGATATAAAACCTAGCAATATACTTTTGGATGAAAATATGTTAGGCCATGTAACAGATTTTGGTATTGCAAGATTAATTGGTGAAATATCTACCAATTCACATGCTTTATCATTTGCTTTAAGGGGATCCATTGGCTACATTGCCCCAAGTATGTCTTTTTTAAACATCACTTTCATTTTTCTTTTCTCATTAACAATATTTGTATGGATTGATTGAGTAAATTTTAATGAAGGTTGCCTTTACTGTAGAGTATGGATTGAGTGGAACAGTTTCTACCCAGGGAGATGTTTATAGCTATGGAATTATGTTATTAGAAATGCTCACTAGAAAACAACCAACTAATCACATGTTTGTTGGAGACCTAAACTTGCACAATTGGGTAAACTTTGCGTACCCAAACAATGTGAATGAGGTAATTGAAAGTAGTCTTTTTAGCGAGGTGGATGGAGATGAAATTAAATAAAATAATGTATACAAATGTTTATTGTCTTTGTTACATGTTGGTTTGCTTTGTTCAAAACATTCACCAGAAGAAAGACCACCTATGAGAGTTGTGGTAAGGATGTTGGAGAGTATCAAAGAGGATTTGGTGGCAAATGCAGTTGCTTCTAGAGGATTGAGACGAAGCATATCCAAGTTGCTTATCAATACAAATGCAACAAGGAATGATGCCTCTGCATCAAATGAACAATCTTCTACATTTTAGTCTGTGAAGTTAACAACAACAAAAGATTTTCAATGTTGCCATTGTTCTTACAATGTCAATATTTTTGTACTTCTAATTGTTCAAGCAAATTTTTGTAAGTATGCATTATCTATCTATGATTATTTTCAAAAGAAATTAAGTTCTTTGCAACACTATATTAAATGGATTGCAAATCTACATTTGGTTTGACTTATTATCCATCCATGATGTTAATATTTTTATCCATGAAGTAAATTGTCTAAAAACAAATTGCCATCTTTTTGCCTCTATAGATGAAATGATTATTATCAACCATAACTTCTAACCTAATGAATTGATCCTATGAACCATGCTGCAGTCTAATTAATTTGTTTACATTGTTGGCAAAAGTTAAGTGTCGTTGCTTTTCGAGATTCACATGATGCTTTTGATTTTTTAATGTGAAGGATAGTTGAAATTTTAACTAAGAGCATATCTAATTAAATGGTGTAGAAGATAAATATGTAACGCAAACCCTAAGTAACTTTCAGACATTAGCCATGTTAAATCTTACAGCTAGGTCAGTATCATTCATGATGGCTTTCCTTCTTCAAAATCTGTTTTTTTTTAAGATATATATGGCTTGCTGGAGAACCCTGAAATGGAGTCTTCCAGACGTGAAAGCAAAAGCTGAGGTATAACATTCAAAGCAAAGGCTGAGGTATAACATTCAGCATTAGTCCAAAACTGGAGGGACTAATGAAACTTCTGTCTAGTCTTTATATTTGCAATGGATGAACTTGCTAATACTCTATTAACTTTCACCTGCTCTTGATTATATGCAATCTAATGTTTCCTTTAGAATCAAATTTCAGCATCACCTTTGACCATAAGACATATAATTTCAACACTACGATTGGACATTAGAAACACTGGAATTGTCACATAAAAGCAACAGAACCTAAATAATCTTTTCTCTGTCTACAACTTATAGATAACCAACACATTGGCCTGCAGAAGTGCTGGAAAATCAACTACATGGAGGGCAGAGTTGTTTCCCATTTCCATGTGAGTTGTTTTCCATTTCCGGTAAGAAAGTAGGAAGATAAATAAACTGCCAAAAGTATATGAACCAATCCGGTAAAGAAGTAGGAAGATATTTTTTAATATCCGTTTTTACAAATTTCATGGAGTGAGAGTATAAAAAAACGCAGCTTAAATACTAATAAATTGCGTAGGCTAAAGGGCAAACGATTTGTACAAATTTGATCACAGAAAGCTGTGACCATTTGCGTTTTTCTTAAAATTTTGATCAGTGGCCATGATCATGGGACGACACTAGTTTACCCAGCTTCGTCTCCCAAATGTGGTTGATTCTCCCAACCCTGACATAATGCTCCCTTGAAGTGCTGAGTTTACTGCAAACAGGTCTTCTCTAATGACCAGCGGATGATCAATCAATTGTTTGTGATAATGAAGTTTACTATTTTGACATCTCCAAACATTAAGTTATGTAGCATTTTTTGGTGGTCATGAGAATATTTCAAAGAATTCCATCTCCGAAGGGAATGCTTGGCCTTTCAATCGTTTTTATTCTTCCAATGAGACCATCCAAATCCAGTGGTTTCAAAATAGGGTTTCACATATGATAGTTGTAATCCCGTGGATGAGCAGTTCTCATGACTAATGGTAAAAAAAATGTTTTTCCTTTACATCCCAATGATGAAAACAAAGAGATTGATAGTGTTTCAGGATTCTGAATTAACACCACAGAAAATTCTTAAATATGAAGAGCTATGCAAAGTCAGTTTCTGAAATAGTAGTACTAGTTAACACAACATTTCCTTAAAGGCCTCTACATGCAAGTTAAGATCCTATGATTAATGGCTATACTTACATTTATCATCTCCGTTAGTCATAAATTTGTTATCCATGAGTATCATCAATGTTTAGGTGTTGTTGGTCCCAACACTACATGTAAGCTTAGATCTTATGATTAATGGCTATACTTATATTTATCATCTCCGTTGTCATAAATGTGTTAGCCACGAGTATCATCAATGTTCAATGTTAAGGTGTTGTTAGCCATGATTAGCATAGTCCCAACATGAAACATGAATAATCTTTGAAGTTTTTTATTCAAGTAGATGAAGTGAATGGGTTAAGTAAATAATCATATCATGACATTATAATACAATGGCTAAGCATTAGCATGGTCATAGTTTTTTAAGTTTTTTTTGTTTTTAAAGAAATGAAATAGTGATACAAGTGGAGAAATCATATAAAATTATCCTCTTTAGTGGATTTGTGAAAGATTTAAAATCTAATTTGTTTTTTATTATAGATATTTATAAATATTAAGAATGATCTGATAGAAATTGATAAATATTAAGAATGATTGTAAGTATTAGAGTGTATTAACTATTTGATATGGTTTTTGATGTTATCAGACTATTCTCTTAAATAATTAAAACTTAAGTCATTCATTATAAATTATTTCATCTTTTTATTAATTATTAAGATTTAAAAAATAAAATAAAATAAAATAAACTTACACTTGTTATATGAGACTAAAATAATGAATAAATTTTACATTAATATAAAAAGTGGTCACCCACCTTTTCCACCCGGCTCAAAATAGTTTACTGGCAATTTTGACAATTTACTATTTTTAGCAGGTTTTAACTTCTGAGGCCATTTTGAGGGCCTAAATGAAGGTTTTTCAAAATCGAGGTTCTCAATGATAGTCAAAAGGCATATTGAGCCCCCAAAATGAATCTCCTTGACGATACCTTTCCAACGAGCTATCATATGCCTAAAACGGAGATTGTATGCAAAAGTTACGACCTCGGGAAGTTGATGTACTAACTTACCCAAACGGGGCCCACATGAGTTTTGGTACTTCATCTCCTAGGGTTAGGTTTTTGGATGTCTAGGGTTTTTGGCATTTCTGTTTATTGTAAAAAGGCCTTCAGAGTCTCATTGTAACCATATTCTTACAAATGCGAGTAGCCGTCACATCTCTTCTCAGAGATAAACTGCCACCATTCTAGCGAGTCTTTTACTCTATATTTTTACAGTGTCTGTACATTTTTTTCATTAATAGAAATCGTGTATTACTGTATATCTGTGTTTGTGGTTGCATCTCTGATACATTTCTATTATATTATTGAATAGCTGCGATATCTCTTTGCATTTCTTTGTTATATCTCCGCTCTCATTTCGTGCTGAAAATAATCTGGATCAGTGGAATCAGAGCAGGCTGTTTTTGATCGTTTTTTTCAGTGCATGTCCTCGACGAGGTCCGAGTATAGCAAGTTGGGTCTCGAGGTTGTCTCTCTTGAGGACAATCTCTCTCACACACCCAAGAAACCCTCAATGGCAGAAGAAAGGAAAAATGACGGAGCAAATGATCCTATCAGTCTATTGCTTGAGCAAGCTCTCACGCGACAGAGGGACGAAATGATGGAGAATTTTTCCCACATCCTTCAACGCCTGCCGATAGCAACAGGCGCATCTTCATCAAGCGACCACTTTGGAGGCACCTCGCCTTTCAATGTACAAGTTAATTTTGATATTCCTATATTTGAAGGACAGATAGATGCAGAACCCCTAGACAAATGGTTAAATCTGCTAGAAGGTTATTTCTCTGTTCACAATTTTTTCGACAAAGAAAAGATCACCTTCGCACTCCTTAAATCTCTCCCCCATGTCAAACATTGGTGGGAAACTTATTGGGAGCAGAGTTCCACAGAGGAGTCTGAAATATATGGGGCCGATCCCCCTTGGGATTTTTTTGTGGATGAGGTAAAGGAACAGTATTACCCTGTTGGAAACTATGAGGACCAGTACATGAGATGGACCACACTGTGGCAAGAGAGGGGCCAAGCAATTCCAAAGTTCACCAATACCTTCCATACCTTGCGCATCAAAAAATCTGAGCGACATTTGGTTCTGAAATACCGTGGGGCTCTACACAGATACATCCAGGCTGAAATGGATTTTTTGGACATCTCATCACTCGGTGCTTCTTATCAATATGCTGTTAAAATCGAGCAGAAATTTAAGCACCAGAACAAATGGGATTTCGGATCTGTAAATCCACAACAACCAAAGTATGACAAAGACATCCCTAACAAACAGTCTCCCGAAAACTAGTCCAAGACACAAGAAAAGAAGGGTCACGGGAAACCAAAGAAGGACACCGAAAAATGGTGCGAGTTCCAAAAAATCCCCTGGCACAACACCAATAAATGTCGCTCAAAACAGTCATTGGTGTCCGAGATCAAAGGCAAGGAGCCGAACCCTGATTCAGAATCCGATTTTGAAAATACTGGTAAATGAAAGATCATTGACGTAGACCCCACTGTTATTGTCGCAGCCGCAACAATTCAACCAGAAGAACCAACAGATCCCGAAGAGGGGGAGCACCTTTTTCATTCACAGATGTGGGTGAAGAGGACCCCGCTGCATTACATTATTGATAGCGGAAGCCAGAAAAACCTCATCTCAGCAGAGGTCGTTAAACAGTTGGGATTGTCGACAACACCACACCTGCAACCATACAACATCGGGTGGCTTCAGCAAGGGCAAGATCTTCGTGTCAGCCAACAGTGACGATTGTCATATGACATCCAACCCTTCAAGGATGAGATATTATGTGATGTTGATCCACTGGACATCTGTGATGTTCTCTTGGGCCAACCATATATGTGGAGACGCCATGTTGTTTATGAGTCTCGACCCCGTAGTGTCATTGTTACTTTGGGGGGTCATCTCTACAAAATACCAAAGGTAGTTCCAACTATTGTTCCACTTAAAAAGTGTCACAAGGTAGTATCTCATACTACAAAATTCAGCTTCTTCACAATCAATTCAAAAGGGGAACAGAAGGACACTGCAACCACTACAGCCTCGCTCGCTACACCTTCTATCCAACAGAAGCAGGTCAACAAGGTTGCAACAAAGCGCAAAGATTCCTTTTGCAACCGTCCTCTCATGTATCGACTTGTTGAACAGCCTCAGCTTCAACAGGATCATGACATACTTCCACAAACTAAGCAGCGTGACGTCTCCAACAATACAAGCAACTCACCAAGATGCAGATCCAGCAAACACTTTTCCCTCTCCCCCGAGAACTCAACGCAATGGAGACCACTGCTTCATAAAGAGAGAGGATTGATCTAGGTGGATATCGATGGCCACCCACCTTTTCCTACTGGCTCAAAACAGTTTACTGACAATTTTGTCAGTTTACTATTTTTTAGCAGGTTTTAACTTCTAGGGCCATTTTGAGGGCCTAAATGAAGGTTTTTCAAGATAGAGGTTCTCAATGATAGCCGAAAGTATGATTGAGCCCCCAAAATGAATATCCTCGATGATACCTTTCCAATGAGCTATCATACGCCTAAAACGAAGATCGTATGCAAAAGTTACGACCCCGAGAAGTTGATGTACTAACTTATCCAAACGGGGCCCACATGACTTTTGGTGCTTCATCTCCTAGGGTTAGGTTTTTGGATGTCTAGGGTTTATGACATTCTTGTTTATTGTAAAAAGGCCTTCAGAGCCTCATTGTAACCATATTCTTACAAATGTGAGTAGCCGTCACATCTCTTCTCAGAGATAGGCTGCCACCGTTCTAGTGAGTCTTTCACTCTGTATTTTTACAGTCTCTGTACATTTCTTTCATTAATAGAAATCGTGTATTATTGTATATCCATGTTTATGGTTGCATCTCTGATACATTTCTGTTATATTATTGAATAGTTGTGATATCTCTGTGCATTTCTTTGTTATATCACCGCTCTCATTTTGTGTCGAAAATAACTTGGATCACATACATAGAATGAATGCATGAAAACTTTAATCTTAAATGTACAAACTTGAAACAATTGCCAACAAAGCCACTTTGCAATTTTTTTCATAATTTTTAATTTGGAACTAATTATCAGTATTTTAACTTAGTTCCAATATATAAGAAAAAATAAACAATTGTAATAATTTGCTTATAATTTGCAATTCATAAGATGTTGGACCCTTAAAATCCTAAAGCAAAAACAATCTACAAAATAATAATTTGAGTTTCATTTAAATTTTTTACTTGTCGAAGGATTCCCTTATATGTTAGGAAAATTAGGGTAGAGTGTATTTATGTTCCATTTATGTTTCCAGAAAGAGTCATCGTAGAATTCCTACAATAATTCATTGCCACATGTGACTAACCTAGAAGACATTGCCACACGTGACTACCTAACTAATCTATAGTTGTAAATGTTCAAGGAAAATGTTTTGAGAAAAAAAAAAGGCCAAGCAAAAACATAACCTAGAGCATACTAAAATCTAAATGCATGTCTACATGACTTTATTATAGTGGTATATAGATAAACCCCTTAAATTTATGAATGCTCAACATGTAACAAACTCCCAAATATAATGTTAATATAGCAACAAGACCTTTTTGGGAACAATTTATTGACATCACAAGTGAAAATTAAAAAAGAGGATATATGGAATAAGGAA